>OZ059838.1:28076086-28609870 GCA_964057195.1 Orthosia cruda
GAGCGATTTTACTGCAGAAGAAATTGAAAGTTTACTGTTTGTTTTAATACTAAAACATTTGATTGAAAATACTGTTTTGTTAGGGTCGTTAAACAATTTTATCTTCAAAACAAATAAAAAGTACTTACGCTAAATTGCTCAAATACATTATTACCTTTTCTTGTAAATTGTTTTTAGTTCCAGCACCAAATAATATTAATCTTACTACATGAATCTGATCTTTTCCAACTAAATATTTAAACAAAAAGGTGAAATGAATTTGTATCGATTTGGCAATGGCAATGACATTGCAAGAAAATTTAAGTAGATAACTGCCATAAATAGCTGACTTACAAAAGCTATAGAATAAAGTTGCAAAAATAAAACTGCACGGTAAGGCATAGCACGCAAAGCGATTTTCATTCGCGCGAATTTTTTACCGCGCGAATTTTTTAGTACTATTTGGGCGCGATTTTTCTGCCGCAGTGCGTGCAGCTTCATACATTTCCATAGGACACAGAATGCGCGGAAAAAAAATCGCGCGAATAAAAATCGCAGTGTGTGCCATGCCTAAGGTGACACGCAAAAGCAGGTACAGTAAAAAAGAAAACTTCATGTGTTACGAGCGTAGCGGCGTAACAGTTTTGTAGCGGTGTCTAGGAGCCTACCGCGTAGTACTTCCAGTATACCCGCGTCGGCGTAGAAAGCTACACGCCACCGCCGCGTCGCGCTCTCCGTACGTACATTTATTACGAAAGTTAACAAATAAAATGTGATGATAAACTTTATTATAATATCACAATGAAGATACATCACACAGTTAAAGGTAAAGTTGGCACAAGTTTTCATGTTAAATATTAGGATCAAATTAGTTGTAAGAAATAATTTTTTGAAGTTATCAACTTGAATTTTTGAGGGTCAAACAGCGACAGGTGTGTTGTATAGAAATTATAATTGTTCAAGAACTAAAATCAATTAAGTTAATTATTATACAATTAACATGTCCCGTCTCGAAACTTAAGTTCCAATAAATTGTCAAAGTACATTGAAATATAAGAAGTATTGGAGTAAGTAATTGTCACACAAACGAGATGAATACAAATTGGTTTTTATTTTCATAATAATAAATGACAAATAAAACTTGATTTATTACTCAACAATTGTTATCTCATCTGAAAATCAGTTAATATAACTTTAATGAAGCTAAAAAGGCCACATGTGTTTGCCTAATTGGCTACACTTTTCCATAGATAATATATCTTTTCTATTGAAAAATATTTTTTTACTGTGTGTTTTCAGCCTTTAGTCCTAAAGACTAGGCAAGCCAGAGAGCATTTGTTTTTATTGTAAGTGTGGCGCGAGTACTATTTTTATTTATTTTTTTCTTTCTATTTATCAGAAAATCACGGTCATTATTATCTTTGAATGGACTTTCCATTTTTATATTTTAAAATATTTCATTTTATTTAAACACTTTGACATTTTAATATTGACGTTATGCATGTAAAAAGTTAGACGCTATAAATCTAATTAAAATGTTATTTACTCCTATTAATCATACTATGTATTACGATCAAGCTAATGGAATCCAATTAAATGTTAAACAATAGAACTTAATATATTGATTTATTCACGTAATATAGTGGCTTTATAACTGTTGTATGCGTGTGAAAAATAACAATATAAATTATTTGATAGTGAATGTTCCTACTTATTTTTGAAACTGCAAACTAACGCTACTTTGATTTCGACAAAGAAAAATATTGATTTGATTTATACTACAAGGCTGACAACAACGCTTAAATTTATATACTTAAACTAACGTCTTTTTCCATGGGGATAAGCAGAAACTTCAGAACGCCATCTGAGGGCCTAGGCAAAATGGCATTCTATCTGTGATGGCAAATGGTGATCGTGAAGTTAAAGGGTTCTGCACTTGACATTTCGATAGCCCTTGGCAATCCTATATATTTTTAATCCAAATTAAATAAAAATATTTTATTTCAACTAAACCTTAAAGGTACTTTTGAATTGTCAAACAATTCGAGACACAATAAGCCATTGTAGATCTGCTTTCATACAAGGGGTTAATAGATGCAATTGCGATTTCAACAAGCCTTACCTTCAAATTAAAAGTTCATTTAATTTTATTTTCTTAACACGTTTTTAAAGTTCACCGAGTTTTTTTAAAGTTCAGCCCTATCCTGAACACGTTCTCATTATATTTGTCTGCGCCACATTAAAATTAGAAATTAAATATTATTTAAACATTTACTCACGCACTCAAATTATTACAATAGCAACACTAACATTCATTTCACATCATTCAATCAAATACGCGAGGACCAATCCCTAACTCCCGCGCACACCCCTTCCTATTTCCTAGTTCCGGTCATCCGGTCATTTTTCCGCTCGTCAGTTGTCAAAAAGTCGCAACTCCGGAATCGCGTATGCGCGCCCGTTGCTCCCGCTCTCAAAGAAAACTCAAGTAAAAGTGTTGTGTGTGAAAAACAGACTCTGTGGGTGGCTTACCAGCATTCAACTATAGTGAAAACTCCACTGCTAAAACTATCGAAGGACATTATTACTCAAAGCTCTGTTCCCGCACCCGTAAGTACCTACCTATCTGCCTTTTTTCCCGCTGCGCCCACAAGTTCTGGTCCCTCTCGCCGAATAAAAAACATAATATACTCTCTCAATCACTCATCTAAACGCACACAATACGTAAACGCTTCTTCATACAATTTTTAGTTCGAAATAACGGCAGCCATTGTCGCATTTCGCACCGCATACGCAACATCGCTAAATCGCATCCAACGCACACTATTTTCGCTATTTAATTAGTTGTGTATTCATATTTTGATATTCGCATATATATTTAACGCTTATTTCACGCATTTAAAAACATTTAACACATCCACGCACGCTACTCTCAAAATGGCGTCAACAAGACAACCAAAAAAGAAGACAGCCAGTGACGATGAACACGAGGTTGACTCAAAACTATCTCTTCTCGAAGCTAAGATGGAAAATCTTTTCCAGATTATGCAGAATATATACGATCTTAGCCTAAAGGTTTCCGATCCAACATTTCAATCGCAATTTCTAGCACGCATTCAATCGGTAGATATTATACGATCAAATTTCATGGATACCCTGGACTCGTGTGTTATGGCTCGATTAGAAAATGATCCATCCGCAAAACCGAACTACGCCGCCTTACAATCTTTTGATGAACTGTATTGTTACGTAAAACATACAGCATCCACGCTCACACAAAATAATTATATTAAAAACACTCAAGACAATTCTCATAAATATGATTTGTTAAACCGCAAGTTACCGCCTCTCAAGTTAGTTTCTTTTGATGGTTCACCATATAATTGGTCGCCATTTTACGAGAATTTTAAAAGTCTCATCCACGATAATCTACATCTCTCAGACGCCGAAAAAGTTCAATATTTAGTAGGTTCTTTGTCGGGCAAAGCATTAACCGTTTGTTCAGGTATTACACCTACCGCTAATAATTATCTTATAATTTGGAATTCTCTTTTAGATAAATACCAAGATACTCGAGTACAAGCTTCCATTTATGTACAACAAATAATTAACTATAAACCAAATCAACCAATCGATACATTTCTCGAACAATTCTACTCTGCAGAAGCCGCTTTACGCCGTTTAAATATTGACGATCTCTCAGATTTTATTATTACTCACCTCGCACTTACTAAACTCGATAAGGAGGTAGTGAACTTGTTCGAGCAATCGCATAGACATATTCAAATACCTACGTTCGATCATCTTTCTAAATTTCTTAAAGAACAAAGTAAAATACAAACGCTCCGCAATCCTAGCTCAAATACAAAACCTTTCTTGACTCAACGCTTCTCAAATAATAATAATAATACATCAAAATATAAACCTACTCAAGCATTCGTCGCAAATACTCATTCACCCGCAATACAAAATCGCTCATGTAAAATATGTAATGATCCTAACTCGCATCCTCTATATAAGTGTTCATATTTTGTTAATCAAGACCCGCGTGCTAGATTTGAACTAGTAAATAAACATCGTTTCTGTCGTAATTGCCTGGGATTTCACGATACTAAATTCTGTAAATCAATAAATACTTGTTCCACATGTCAACGCAAACATCATACACTCTTACATGTAGCAAACTTTCATAATATTTTCAAAACCAAACCGATGTCCCCGCGATCGGAATTCGAACCTAGCGCTAACGTACCGCTGAACCTCAACACGCAGCCCGCGCTGCCACCGCCCGCTGGCGCCGCGCCCCGCGCCGCTCCCCTCTCTGCCGCTCTGCCTGCCGCGATCGTGTCGAACGTTCCATCGGCCGCCGCCGCCGCCGCTGATAAGTTTGCGCGCCAAAATTTAAATGATCTCGCGTTATCAATGACCGCTTCCACTTGTAATATCGCTAGTAATAGTACTACAGTTTTATTACCTACTGCTTCTGTATACGTTTATAAAAATAATAATCCAAATAAGGTTCGCGTGTTTCTAGATACAGGTTCAATGAGTAACTTTATCTCAAAATCATGTTGTGAGCGCCTTAATTTAGTCATTAATCCTGATAACTCAATCATTCTTGGTATAGGCCAATCTAAAGTATCTTCTATTGGACTTACGACATTTAAAATATTTTCCCGCTTTGATTCACGCTGCTCGTATATTATCCATGCTCGCGTAATAGAAAATATTACCGACGGGTTACCTAGTCTACCTATAGATACGTCAAAACTAATTCATTTACGCAACTTACCTATGGCTGATGATTCATTCCATTTACCGGCTGAGATCGATTGTCTAATTGGCAACGAGTTATTCCCGTTCCTATTAGGAAGTGGAAAGGTTACATTACCCGGGTCATCAGTCGTCGCTGTACAGACTACACTAGGTTACATTGCCATGGGTAGAGCAGATGTTGACAACCGCTTAAATACTCGCACTCCTATCTTTAAAAATAATAATATCTATAATAATAAATCTTTTTTCTGCGCTACCTCATCTAACTCACTTGAAACTCTCACTCAACGCTTTTGGGAATTAGAAAACGTCCCTGATAAAGTTCACAGGAGCCCTGATGATCAGGCCTGTGACCTTATCTTTAACGCTACGCAATCACGTGATGATACTGGCAGATATACTGTACAGTTACCGTTTAAAACTCCATATTCTGAATTGGGAAATTCTTACACCATTGCTCACCGACGTCTCATTAATTTAGAAAAGAAATTAGACTCGCATCCCGAAATACGTAAAAATTATAACGCCACTATTCAAGACTACATCGATCAAGGATATCTGTCAAAAGTTGATAATCGCTCTCTTGAAATTCCGCATTATTATATTCCGCATCACGCTGTTTATCGCCCCGACAAACAGTCGTCCAAAATACGCATAGTTCTTGATGCTAGTTGTAAAACTTCATCTGGTAAATCTCTAAATGACATTTTATATATTGGTCCTAATTTACAAAGTAACATATTTGACTTGCTCATAAATTTACGCATGTTCTCCGTCGCTGTAGCAGCTGACATCGAGAAGATGTATTTTCAATTAAAACTCGAATCTAAACATCACTCTTTTCAACGCATTTTATATAGGTTCGATAACGCTAGTAAAATAGAAACTTACGAATTCAATAGAGTTTCCTTTGGTGTTTCAAGTTCGCCATACTTGGCTATGAAGGTTATTCGCCAACTGGCTGCTGAAAGTAAAGTTCAGTACCCACTAGCCGCATACGAGGCTGAAAATCATATGTATATGGACGATTATATATGTTCAATAGATGGCGTTGATAAAGCCGAAAATACTCACCGCGAAATGGTCGCTATGTTTAAGTCCGGAGGCTTCAATCTTACAAAAAGGGTCTCAAATAGTTCTCAATTAATGGAAAAAATCCCCGCTTCGCATAAAAATCCGCAAAATATTAATTTCGACACAGACGCTAACTCAAACGTAAAAATTGTAGGTATGCAGTGGAATCCTTTGGAAGACACCTTTCAATTTAAAATTAACGCTATTTCTCTCAAATGCACAAAGCGCACAATTCTCTCCGCAACCGCTCGCCTTTTCGACCCTTTAGGTCTTATCGCTCCTGTGACAGCATTTATGAAGGTCCTCGTTCAAGAATGTTGGAAACATGAACTTGACTGGGATAGTCCAGTACCTACGCATATTGAAAATAAGTGGAATCAATTCCACAACGAACTCGCTTATCTCGAACAAATTAGAATCCCGCGTCATGTAGGTATATCTACGGATAGTCACGTGACACTCCTCGGTTTTGCAGACGCTAGTGAGCGCTGCTATGGGGCAGCCGTATATTTAAGGGTTAATGCTAATGATAGGGATCACGGATCTGTTACTCTACTCACCTCGAAATCACGCGTCGCTTCACTCAATAAACTGCCGTTGGCTCGCCTGGAACTCTGCGCTGCACTCTTGTTAGCTAATCTTCTCACCGCTGTAAAATATACTCTAAGCAAACGCTGTCAAATTGACAATATTTACGCATTCTCTGACTCAACCGTAACACTAACGTGGATACACTCACCCGCATATAAATTTCACACATTTGTCGCAAATCGGATAACTGAAATAAATTCTAAATTACCCGCTAAACATTGGTTTCATATTAATGGACAAGATAACCCCATATTGTTTCTCGTCCTATAACGCCTAAATTACTCTCAAAACTAAATCTTTGGTTTAACGCTCCTCATTGGTTCTCGTCTCCCATATGTCAATGGCCTATTAAAACATTTGAAATTAATTCCAATAATTCGGAGTTAATGGAAATGAAAACTACTACTCTATCCGCTAAGGTCATTCAACCTGAAACTACTCGTCCTATTCAAGAATTAATTGATCGCGTCTCTAGTTACTCAAAATTACTTCGCATCGTAGTATATATTCTACGCTTTTCTAAACGTCTTAATTCTCATGGATCTATAACAGTCTCAGATTTAGATATCGCTGAAATATATCTTTTAAAATATGTCCAAAATTTACACTTTTCGGAAGATATGGTCAACTTAAAATTAAATAAACCAATAAGTAAAAAACTCTTAAAGCTTAATCCATTTATCGACTCTACTAATATCTTACGAGTAGGTGGAAGATTAACTCACTCTCAACTCGATTACGGACAAAAGCATCCGATGTTACTACCGCAAAAAGATCGAGTAACTAACCTTATAATTGATTATTATCATATCGTTAATCTTCATACAGGTCCCGCTCTTTTATTATCTATGATAAGACAAAAATTTTGGATAATCTCCGCTAGAAACTTAGTTAGACAAATAGTTCACAAATGTAATAAATGTTTTAGACTCAATCCAAAAAATACTTACCCTCCAATGGGTGATCTGCCCGCTTTTCGAGTTTCAGAAGTAAAACCATTTGTTCACACAGCTGTTGACTACGCTGGTCCTTTTTTCATAACTCATATCCGCAAACGTGGAATCAAAAGCCAAAAGGCTTATATTTGCCTATTTGTATGCTTAACAACTAAAGCATTACACTTGGAACTTGTTTCTGATCTTAGTTCTGATTTATTTCTCGCCGCTTTTAAGCGCTTCATATCTCGCAGAGGTCCTGTTTCGCTAATATATAGCGATGGAGGTACCAACTTTATTGGAGCAAAACGTAAACTCAACGAAATTTACTCTCTTATACAGTCCAAATCGCATATTAATTATATTAGTCAACAGTTATTGTCTGAGCATCGCGTACAATTTAAACATAGTCCGCCTTATGGCCCGCATTTTAACGGACTCAGCGAAATAAGTGTTCGTTGTGTCAAAACTCATCTTTACAAAGTCATAGGTTCTCAAATACTTACTTACGAAGAATTTAGTACAGTGCTTGTTCAAATCGAAAATTTGCTAAATAGTCGACCTCTATGTGTCTTGAACTCGGATCCTTCTGATATTACCGCATTAACGCCTAATCATTTTTTAAACATAACTCCGCTCAAATTCTTACCCGCTGAAGATGTTACCGACATCGCTGATAATCGCTTATCACGCTATCAATTACTCAATAAAATCACGCATTCATTTTGGCAACGCTGGAATAAAGAATATCTTACGTCTTTGCAAGAAAGAGAAAAATGGAACTCTCCCTCAAAACCTATCGAACTAGGTACTATTGTCGTAATTAAGGATAATCACTCTCATCCACTTAGTTGGCCTCTAGGGATAGTGGATGTTGTTTATCCTGGAAAGGACAAAATTGTAAGAACTGTTAAAGTAAAAACCGCGACTGGTTCATATATAAGGCCAGTAGTTCGGCTTTGTCCGTTACCTTCGCAGTAAATTTAATATTACTCACTATTATTTTAATATTACAACTCTCTTCTCTCCTTTAATATCTTAATTCTTAAATTGTTTAGAGGAAACCTCTAGTCCGGGGGAGTTGTCTGCGCCACATTAAAATTAGAAATTAAATATTATTTAAACATTTACTCACGCACTCAAATTATTACAATAGCAACACTAACATTCATTTCACATCATTCAATCAAATACGCGAGGACCAATCCCTAACTCCCGCGCACACCCCTTCCTATTTCCTAGTTCCGGTCATCCGGTCATTTTTCCGCTCGTCAGTTGTCAAAAAGTCGCAACTCCGGAATCGCGTATGCGCGCCCGTTGCTCCCGCTCTCAAAGAAAACTCAAGTAAAAGTGTTGTGTGAAAAACAGACTCTGTGGGTGGCTTACCAGCATTCAACTATAGTGAAAACTCCACTGCTAAAACTATCGAAGGACATTATTACTCAAAGCTCTGTTCCCGCACCCGTAAGTACCTAACTATGTGCCTTTTTTCCCGCTGCGCCCACAATATTTAACAAATGAGAAATAGCATAACGTTTTTAGAATATATCAAATAATCATACAAATGTGCCTTTCTTTGAATTTTTAGTTTTAAGCAGAGTACGGTCTAAATTTTGACACGTCAAAACAATTTGGCCACTATGCCCATGCATAAAAATGGCTGCCAATGTTAATATGTAATCTAATCAAACCCTTCAAAAAGTTCGCTTCACTTTTATGAATTTTAACGCGACTCCAATGGCTCCGACAAAAGTGGTTTGACAGTAATTATTCAACTACCGCTTGTTTTTATGCATAACATAACATCACGCCTATATGCTTTTCCCTGAAGGGTGAAGTAATATACACTTTAAAAAAACTTAAAATGTACGACACTAAAGTCAACACTATGAATTGAAACACAAATAGTAACGTATGTTTTAAGCGAAAATAACCCAATTTGGGTATTTAGACGATATGTTATAATTATGTTGAACTTAAAAATCGTAACTAATTATTGCCTCCGCCATACGTTCAATATCGGCCTCCAATGATGGCAATTTAAAATAAATAATAGAATAAGTAATAGAAACGAATAATGAATAAAATAAATAATAAGTTATAGATTTCGTAATTGTTAGTATATAAAACCAGGATGAGGTTAGCACAGGAGCGTGAGAATTGGCTCAAGATAAAAGAGACCCAGCAATAGTCAAGGTTGTGCTGTAGAAGTGTGGAGGGTGATGAGTCTTTACAAAATATTATTCTGTTGTGTTGTAAATAAAGAGATGGTTCTCATGAACAGAACGCATTTTACTTAAAATCTTCACTGAAAGCAACACAATTTATTTAAATGTACTACTAACTAATGGTTAAAAGCAAAAGTTGGGATGTATGTTTGTTAATCAATCACGCTAGAACGACTGAACGGATCTGGATGAAATTTGGCACAGAGATAGATTATAGTCAGGAATATCACATACGATTTGATTGAACATTTTTTATTGAGGGAATATGTTATCTCGGTATAATTTTCGATTTTCACGCGGACGAAGCCGCTGGCAGAAGCTAGTATTTCAAAAATCATACATCTTGATACAAGTAAGGATTGTTTTTCAAAGTTTTTACCAAATGTTTTTAGTGTTTTATTGTACCTGCCGATCTGTAATAATATTAGAATTATATGAACTTCGAATAAATTTCCTATCAGCAATATAACAACTAGTTAACCTCAGTAAGCAATTCGTGTTTTGAATAAATAAACTAGCGTGTAGCCTGTTGAAGTCAACACAACAACAACAAGAAGAGATCTTGGTAAACATGAAATAGGTACCGAGATGCTTGTGTTTGAAAACAATTATAATAACGTTGATAAAACTGACTGGTTATAATTAATTAGAGTTCATAGTAAGACCCGTAAAAAAAACCGACCTTAGCAACAAATATTATTTCCTTGGCACTAAAATGAGGAATTCTGAATCACAATAATAGTAGGTAGAATTATGAAAATAAATTAATGTTATATAATCTTTCAACGAAAATAATCTTAGCAATTAAATCTGTACAAAGCCCAAATTTAAAAAAAAGAACGTACAAAAGTATGAATAGGTCTAGAGAAAACGAAACATTCGTCCAACATTTCAAAGTGAATAATTTATTACAATTATAATGTTTCAAATAAAATATGTTGCAGACAAGGCTTTAAGATGTTTACGCCTTGAAAACGCCTTTTTGTGAGAGTAAGAACATTAAAATCATTAAAAAGGCAGAGCACTTTGTGTTATAATTCTGTGAATTTGTGATAAATGTGACAAAAATATTTAAGTTATCTTAAGAAAGTTATTCTTTACTGATAAATATCAAACTGGATATAGATAATGTAATTATTTGTGCTTTTTCAGTTTTGGAAAGAGTAATTTACTCTAAAACCTATTTTTAGCTGAAAAATATATTTTTAACCCCTTGTATGCTGCCACTTTTTCATCATTTGTTAGCCTCACAAATGGTCTAATAAGTTCATGAGTTAATTATTTGACTATTTGTTAGACTAACAAGTGACGAATTAACGCGTTTTATCAAAATAAGAAACCATTGGTTATCATATTTAACCATTGGTTGAGTTAACTACCGATTAAAAACTGGGCCTTATTCAACTCACGAAGACTGAGATGTCGAATTATCAATAAATCGTTCCTTAGTTTGTAAAGAATATAAATGTTGTAATCAAGTTTTTGTCTTAATTTGGGCTGTATTTTGTCCTAAAGTCGACATTTTTCTACGTAGGAATAAGAAGATAGATAGTTACTACTTCATTTAATGATCTAAGACGTATATCTAAGTTAAGTAGCTTCTATTATTTAAATTGGGCCACCAATTCCCTTGATACTCAACTCAATGTAGGACATTTTCGTTGTCAAATGGAATAAAATTATCGCCGCTATTTTAGGTGTCTGACGCCGCGTGCTCTCTCTATACTCTGCGGAACCGTACGAATGTAATGACACCTCATTTGTGTAGATTCGTTGTGACGTTTAGGCTTATTGGATGTCATACACATACATACGTTTTAAATACTTGTAGGCAGGTACTTGGAGATAAGCAGGATACCTTGTTTCGCGAGTAGGTAGATGATTGCAGTGTATTGCTCGGTACCAAAATCTTTGCTAGTCTTTGTCCAGTTCAGATTATTATTTTTAGACTCGGAAAAATGGATACTGGTTGTCAGTTGATGATGACACACGTAAAAGTATTTTGGTTGGTATAAACAAAAATGTCTTATTCGTGTCGCTGGCACGACAGTATTTAGGTTTTGTAGGAGCAAAAAAAAAAAAAAGCCCATCCTTGGTGGCAGCGCAGAGGTCGCTTAGGCTGTGGGTATTAGAGTTCCTCTATGTCCCACAACCGTGCCTACAATAAACATGAATCATACTCTATCTATTTTGATATCACTCTCCAGCTTAATCATTCACGACTTGCGGAAAAACCTAAAATACTTGTCCCGTATTTATTATTCAACGAAAGGTTTAAGCGTACCAACTTTTGCAGACATCAATAACGCTATAAATAACTGTATTCCTAAATACTTGTATTCCTAATTATACCATCACGAATAAAGCGTACACTTTACATATGAAAGCGTCAAAGGCTCGAACAGCGAACGTGAAAGAGCTGAAAGTCGCATTGTTATCAAACTCTTGCAAAGCCTTAGCGCTCTTTCAGCAAAAACGTATCCAACGGGGCAAAAAGAATAATACGAAAAAAGCGGATTTATGCTTATTCGCTAACTGGCTGTGATCAACGGGTTTGCTTGGGTAACGTTCTGAGTTTTCTGCAATTTAAAAGTCTACAATCTTTCTTCTGGTACCAAGTTGGCTCTTATTACAATCGGTTCTATGTTCTATGTTAGGGGGTTTGGTTTCCGCACTTAGTCCCTCAGGTGGACTATTGTGCGTGGGCCATTGCGGCCGTTTGGTGGTTATGCCAACCAGCCCACCTCCCACCAGAAGTTAATTAGGGCTCCTGGCCTTCTCAGAACATCTGTGTAGGATCTGGGTGACCCGAGGATTTGTGTTCTTATCTAGGTGACACCTGTGCTTTCAAAGAACACTTGCGCGACGGTTTCCTCAGCCACCATTCACGCCCTGCACAGCGGACTGTCTGTTATGCCTATTACAATCGGTTTGTGTGAACCTAATGGTTCCGAAGGAGCGTTGGAAGTCAACTATGTGGGCTGATAAACATGTTAAGGCTGGATGTGATGACCGGTCGATATGGCGACACTTCAGGAAAGTCCTATGTTCTTCTAAGTTCTTTCAGTTCATCCAAACATTGTCTGGTAAATACCGCTGTCAGTGATAAGACCGTCATTGTACCCATAATAAAAATAATAATTATAATAATATAGTTTTGCAAAAGAGATGTAACTTATGTGGTGTACCAACATTCCGTTAGAAGTTACGAAGTCTCTTCCTTCCTCATCTAAATTAGCTGAAGCTCTTCTTAAAGAAATCTTTACTAAAGACATACCAATCTTTAAATTTAAACCAATATGTATTGATACAATTAAAAACGCGTTCAAAAGTCTCAATATAAAGAATACTGAAGACTTGTGGGGGATATCCGTTAGGGTTCTTGGAGATATTATTGACTCAATTGCTCCTGTCCTAACAGGCATATTCAATCAATGTTTGGACAGCGGCACTTTTCCTGACTTAATGAAACACAGTAAAGTAGTACCAATTTGGGTAACGTTCTGAGTTTTCTGCAATTTAAAAGTCTACAATCTTTCTTCTGGTACCAAGTTGGCTCTTATTACAATCGGTTCTATGTTCTATGTTAGGGGGTTTGGTTTCCGCACTTAGTCCCTCAGGTGGACCGTTGTGCGTGGGCCATTGCGGCCGTTTGGTGGCTATGCCAACCAGCCCACCTCCCACCAGAAGTTAATTAGGGCTCCTGGTCTTCTCAGAACATCTGTGTAGGATCTGGGTGACCCGAGGATTTTTGTTCTTATCTAGGTGACACCTGTGCTTTCAAAGAGCGCTTGTGCGACGGTTTCCTCAGCCTCCATGCACGCCCTGCACAGCGGACTGTCCGTTATGCCTATTACAATCGGTTTGTGTGAACCTAATGGTTCCGAAGGAGCGTTGGAAGTCAACTATGTGGGCTGATAAATATGTTAAGGCTGGATGTGAGGACCGGTCGATATGGCGACACTTCAGGAAAGTCCTATGTTCTTCTAAGTTCTTTCAGTCCATCCAAACATTGTCTGGTAAATACCGCTGTCAGTGATAAGACCGTCATTGTACCCATAATAAAATTAATAATTATAATAATATAGTTTTGCAAAAGAGATGTAACTTATGTGGTGTACAAGAAAATAAATTTGATTCTATCCTAGATTCAGCAGTGGATGTCTTGGGCTGAAATGGTGATAATTAACTTACCAAACAGATAGACACACACAGAAACACTTTCGAATGTGTGTTTATTTAAGTGTAGATGTATCACATTGGGCCTTTTAAAACTACATGTGCTTAATTCGCTCATTATATTCTCACAACTTTAGTGGGCTGTAAGACGACCAACGGAATATGATTTTTAATCCCACTTAAAGTCTAGTTAGCTACGTCCTTACCAGCCTTTTATAAGAGAAATAAAGAAAACACACACAAGCCGGTTTCCAAATAAAAGTTTTGGGCCTTTACAGGTAAAGCCAGAAACTGGAGAAAGTAAACACTTTGGCAAATCTTTGCTATGAAAAACTTTCGTAGTTTTAGTTCCAATTGATTTACAGAAAAGTCAAGTGGAAGTAGAGTTCTTTTTTTACCCGACTGCCGAAGGAGGGTAATGTGTTTATCAGTCTATGTATGTATGTATGTTTGTTCCTATGTGGCGTTCTAGAGACCAAACGCGTTGGCCGATTTTGATGATTCTTACGTCAATCGATTCGTTTTAACCTTGCGAGTGTCATAGGCTACATAAAAATTGGAAACGAAAAAAATGCCGCTGCATTTTGGGCGCCATTTTGTAGGGCAGAAAACATTTTTTTTTTCCAGACACATCGTGTGGTATCAAAATAAAGGATTTTAAGAGGTGATTTCAAAAATATATAACACTTATATGTTTAAATGTACCTAATTAAAAAAAACTAAAAAGTTGTAAATAAAAAAGCTTTTGGATAATAAGGTTTTGGTCAGCCAGCTCGCGAATATGTATCCTCCGACTGCACAGCATGATTTTCTCCTTGTTTACGTCTTTTTAGTTCGCTTCAAATGACAATGATGAAATTTTCGAATGACGCTTCACATGCATAACGTAATTTCCGAATGAAATAAACAAAGACCTTTGAAATAAAAAGTTGTATTCCATGCCGACTTTCTTTTGTTTTCACTTTCCTTGTAGTGTGCAAACACGTTCAAAGCCGTGTTTCGGCAGTCAAATAAAATAATAATGGCTGAGGGCTACTGAACAAAATAGATTTCCATCGGAATTCTGCCTTCCCACGTTTATTTGTCCGTCGCATTCTGTTCCGGGTTTGATATACATTATTATGTCAAATGATTCAACGATTTCCGGGTGAAATACTTTTTTTTGGTTCCCTGGCATATGGAACGGACATTGTGTATGTTGCTGTTTTGTGGTTTGGCCATCAGTGAAAATAGTATCAATTAGGTACTTAGCTACATTTTTAGGACTTTTTTGAACTTTTTTTACGCAGACTATTTACCCGACCCGACTGCCGAAGGAGGGTAATGTGTTTACCAGTCTATGTATGTATGTTTGTTCCTATTTGGCGTTCTAAAGACCAAACGCATTGGCCGATTTTGATGATTCTCATGTCAATCTATTCGTCTTAACCTTGCAAGTATCACTGGCTTCATAAGAAATATGAAAAGAGAAAATTTTAGATTTTGGGCGCCATATTGTGGGGTCCCAATATTTTTTAACCGACGTCAAAAAAAGGAGGAGGTTCTCAATTCGTCGGAATCTTTTTTTTTTTTTTTTTTTATGTATGTTCCCCGATTACTCAAAGACGCCTGGACCGATTTCAAAAAATCTTCTTTTGTTTTGAAGGGTATACTTCCTAGTTGGTCCTATAGTCATCAGGTCAGGATCTGATGATGGGATCCTAGAGCAATCGAGGGGACTCCTCAAATATTATAGGCATACATATAGTGATTTTGGTATTTTCATCAACAATGCAATCAGCTTGCACTCAGAAAGTATAATTTGGTGAAGTGGAACTGATGAAGAAGACCACAGATGGCCTGGAACTCCTAAATGCTAAGTATGTCACAGGTATAAAATATCTCGAATAGTTAACCAACTATGATGAAGCAAATACTTATAAATAAATGGTACTGATGAAAATGGTACCATTGAACTGTTATGATGATGAAGCCGGAAGGTAGGCGCTGGAACTCTGAGATAAAACAATGTATCCTAGTCGTGCTTGGGCTTATTGAAATCGTCATGAGATGTACTTTGGCCACAAATGGTTATCATATTAATTGGAGATACCTACCAAAACTAAAAAGAGAAAAATAAAAATATTTTTAACAAAAAATCAAACCGACTTCCAGAACAAAAAACTACAAAGCAAAAAATAACTTTCTTTTCCGAAGTCGGTGTCGAAAAACTGAAAAAAATGGGTACAAAAGACACCGACTTCGGAAAAGAAAGTTATTTTTTGCTTTGTAGTTTTTTGTTCTGGAAGTCGGTTTGATTTTTTTTTGTTCTTCCAAACCTAAAATGTTGACTAAAAAAAGTTAATTAAAAAGTAAAAATCCCCACCACTTAAGAAGAGAACTAAAAAGACGTAAACAAGAACTAGTATCACTTAAATACTACTAGTACTAGTGTTATAGCGGTTTGAGAAACCTCTTCATCCTTGTGTCTATCATGAAAAGTGGACTGTATTTGAAGGGTTCTGGCAATAGTGCGTTGAAAATAAGCGGGAAAATATTCACGGATCAATTCGGGCGATCTAGTATGGAAATGAGGGAAGTAGTACGCCTTACCTTGTAGTGGTCGATGCCAGCCCACGTGTGGCAGCGAGCTGGTGTTCTTCTACTCCAAAATGGCTCCTTCAGGATCCACACACTTCACACAATTGTTTTATATCCGCGAGGCGGGTTAATAGACACGGTTCACAAGGTTCTCTGCAATCTGACTAATTAGATGCATCAGTCTCCAGCCAGGTGGCTTGGAAAGCTGGCGGTTGAGATACGAGGCCCGTTCACGTTGAAGTTTCGGTTCGTTCTGGCGACCTGTCATTAAGGCGTACATAAAGGGAAAAGGAATGAGGAAGGAACGAGATAATTAAGATATCGATCGCCCGCGAAATCTCAAATGCGTTTGTCTATGTGTTTTCGGTCATTGATTTATGACATTTACAAGAGATGGCGCTACCATTTTCCCGGCCTTAAAGGGTCACCTTTAATGAAAATTAAACTTAGCCCTATGAGGTGTACTACCGTATACCTATTCAGCAATACGGACTAAGATGCGGATTTTTACATTTCAATTATTAAGATTTAAGATAAATACTGCGAGTTGCATAATACATTGAGTTGCATACCCATAGTTAAATTTTAATAGAAAATTATGTTGCGTCGCTAACTAACTAAAACTAAGAGACCTAACTATCAAGCCAGGCCTTATTGAGTCGGTAATGGACACAGACGCACAACAGGGCGCACATAGCTACCCTTTGCGGTTTTCACAGTAACAACACGGGTTGTACCGTCCTTGGAGGTATGCAATTTATCAATAATGCCTAACGGCCATGAAAGGGGTGGAGAGTTATCAGTAATGATAACTACAATAGTACCCTCTTGTATAGAAGGTGCAGGACTATTCCATTTGGATCTCGCCTGAAGTTGATGTAAGTATTCTGAACGCCAGCGCTGCCAGAACGACTGCACCAGTTTGTCAAGTAGAGTATGTCGCTGAAGCAAGCTGAGCGAGTCTGCTTCAGGAGCGGGAAGGGACAACAATGGCGCGGTGTGCAAGAAATGCGCAGGGGTCAGTGCTGATGGTTCAGTAGGGTCACTACTCAAAGCAGTAAGTGGCCGCGAATTAACTAGAGCCTCAACTTGACTAAGGACAGTTATAAGTTCCTCGTAGGAGAGGATTTGTTGACCTATAACTTTAAAAAGGTGAGTTTTAACTACCTTAACCATACTTTCCCAACATCCTCCAAAATGTGGGGAAGCAGGCGGAATAAACTTCCAATCTATATTATTGAAGGAAAGTTCTTCCTCAAGATGAGGACGAAAATCTTTAAGAAATTTGTGAAGGTCGCGTAAATAAGAACTTGCACCTACGAAACAAGTACCGTTATCGGTATAGAAGCATTTAATAGGACCGCGTCGTGAAAGAAAGCGTTTTAAGGCTGCAAGGAAAGTCACTGTACTTAAATCTGTAGCCACTTCAATGTGCGTGGCACGCGTCGTCAAACACGTAAAAATGCAGAGCCAAGCCTTACGGCTCTTAACACCTCGACCACGAAATGGTGTGTACTGCAGCGGGCCTGCATAGTCACAGCCGGTGTGAGTGAACGCCTTGTCGACTTGGTTAACACGCTGGCTAGGTAGATCTGCCATAAGTGGAAGAATAGGACGCGGGCGGAACTTAAAGCAAGTGTTACAGTTGTGGATTCTGTGACGAATTATTCGACGTGCAGCTAAAATCCAATAATTATGCCTGAGTAAGGACATAAGCAACTCCGGACCGGCATGAAGATGTTTCTTGTGACAAAAGTCAACAAGAAGATCAACAATATGGTCATGACGTGGTAGAATACAGGGATGTTTATATTCGTAGGGTTCGTCCGAATTTGTGAGACGACCACCAACTCGTATGATGCCGTGCTCATCGAGAAACGGCTTAAGCTTATGGATGGCGGGAGTACATGGTTTATTATTTTTTAAATTTAAAATATCGTTACGGAAATGAACATCCTGTACAGCTCGCAGCAATTTAATTTCTGCATATTTCAGATCAGAGCTTGATACAGTACGTGCACTAGGCAGTTGTCTTAAAAACTTATAGACGTAAACAATAGCGCGTAGCAACTTAGACCACGACGAAACACGTAGTGCTAGCGTGTAAATTGGTGATTCCGTAACCTCAGAAACCACGGCATGAGCGACTGATTTCTGTTCGGGTACGCCCTCATGCAGTGCATTGTGTTCGAAAGTATGTATGGGCCACTCAGCTGGGTCATGAGAAACCCACGATGGTCCACGATACCACAATGGATGCTGCAAGAGCTTAGCTGGCGTGACACCACGAGACAGACAATCAGCGGGGTTCTCAGTACCTGCGACATGGTTGAAACAATTAGCGGGTATAAGCTCTATCAGCTTAGTAACCCGATTGGCAACAAAAGTTTGCCAGCGGTGCGGTGAGGAATTTATCCAGGCGAGCACTACTTTAGAGTCAGTAAACGCGTATACCTTATGGATGCGGTAGTGGGGCGATATTGTGTCTTGTACCTTGCGAAGCAACTTAGACAACAGTAGGGCCGCGCACAACTCTAGTCTAGCCACCGAAATGGTTTTCACAGGTGAGACTTTAGACTTCGCACTAACTAACTGCACGGAATAGTTAGAACCATTGTATATTTGCATGTATACGACTCCACCGTAAGCACGCTCGCTGGCGTCAGCGAAACCTACTAAATTCATGGTGCATCCGTCGACCAACCCCAGATGACGCGGGATAATAATTTCATTAAGCGTAGAAAGCTCAGTACAAAACTGCTTCCAGGCGGTGACTATATGTTCAGGTGGTATGTCGTCCCAGTCACACTTTGCTAGCCAAAGTTCCTTAATTAAGAGCTTAGCGTACAGAATAGTGGGGGCGACAAAACCCATTAAGTCCCATAGCCGAGCCACTGTGGAAAGCATGGTTCGCTTAGTACATTTATCATCTGGTGTGGTGACGTCAAAGCGGAAACTATCACAAGACTTGTCCCAGCGTAAACCCAGGACCTTATGCGGTATAGACTTCTCATACTCGATATCGGGCGAAGCCTTATGAGTATCAGGTATGTGAGCGAGAACCTCTTTCGAGTTACTTGTCCATTTGACAAGGTCGAACTGGCCTCGCTTGAAGAGCTGAATAAGCTCATCACTAAGCGAAATTGCTTGCGGTATGGACATGACACTACAGGCAATGTCATCCATATATAGGGCGGAAGAAGCAGCAGCAGACGCTGCAGGGAAATTATCGCCTTCATCAGCGACTAACTGGCGGACTACACGTAACGCGTGATATGGACTAGACTTAAATCCGAAGCAAACACGATTAAATTGATAGACCATTATAGGTTCATGTTTACTGAATCTGTAAAAGATGCGTTGAAATCTACGGTCCGATTCACGAACGCCGACATTGAGAAACATTTGGCGGCAATCAGCAGACAGGGCTATTTGAAAGAGACGAAAACGAATTATAATATTAAATAAATCACCCTGTAGATTAGGGCCTGCATGTAGAATGTCATTGATCGACTGTCCCGATGTAGTTTGACTACTAGCGTCTAAAACTACGCGAAGTTTAGTAGAAGTCTTATCTTCGCGAACGACACCGTGATGCGGAATGTAATATGTCAGATTAGAAACGTTGTCATCTTTTAAAACCGGACTCAAATATCCCTTGTTAATGTAGTCCCGCATGACGTCATTGTAAGCGCTGCGTAACCCTAAGGACGCATCAAGTTTGCGCTCCAAACAATGAAAACGCCTAAGTGCGGCAGCATATGAGTCGCCTAGCGAATAAGGGTCGTCGCAAAATGGCAGCGACACAATATATCTACCACTGTCATCGCGAACAGTGGTAGCGCGAAAATGTTCTTCGCACTCGAGATCCTTACGGCTCTGCGAGGGCGAGGCGGAAATTTCTTCATGCTCCCAGAATCGCTTGAGAAGCGAATCTAAACTGGAATCTTGAAGAACAGAACAACATGAAGTTGTACTCGTACAGTGTGAAGTATGTGCCTTAGGTACGGAACCCATAACCACATACCCCAACACAGTTTCAATAGCGGGAGGTATATTATATTGCTCGCTATGCACTATGTTAGGCAAAAGCAAGCGCGGGAATATAGCAGCACCAATCAAAACATCGATACCGCTCGGCTCCGCAAACTTCGAGTCTGCGAGCGGTAATGTTTTGAGATGTGTAAGTTTAGAGACATCGACGAGAGCGGTCGGCAATGTCTCCGTAATACGTTCAACAATAAGCGAAGAAACGTTAAAATTAATATCATTACTAAAACGAGAATATAATTTAATATCTACGGAACCTTTAACTGGTTTTTCCGACCCACCGATTCCTTTAACTATTAAATTAGAAGTATGAAAGTTCTTCCAAAGTCCTAGACGCTTAAAACATTCAGAAGTAATAAAATTACTTTGAGATGCGCTATCTAGTAAACAACGTATTATGTGCGGCTTATCATTTACATCGTAAATTACGACTTGAGCAGTAGCGAGCAGAACGGTTGTATACGCCGTACATTGCGGGCTATCTCTCGCCGACGGCGACGCCGCAACGCACCGAGCGTCAATCGAACGCGATCGAGCGGCGCCAGCGACAGAGGTCGTACACAACGATACCTCAGACTGTGAGGTAATAGAAGGTATTGTCGGCATAAGCGTTGGGACCGGATTCGGCTGTGACGTCACTACAGTTGATAATTGCGGGTTTTTATTAAAATGTAACAATGTATGATGACGTTGATTACATGTGCGACACTTTAATTTAGAAGAACAGTTAACCGTTTTATGTTTAATACTCAAACAATTGACACAAGCATTGTTGTCTTTCACACATTTGAAACGAGCTGTCGGAGTCAAATTATCAAAAGCGGGACATTTATATAAGTGTTTATGGATATATGCTTCGCACAGACACTTGTTTGAATTATTTAACTCAGAGCAAGCTACATAGGATTGTGGATTAGGAGCGGTCATTTTATTATTAAAACTACGCGATTTATTAGACTTATGTGAATTGTCCGAACTATTAGGCTTATTATTGTTAGCTAAGGGTGGTTGGGTATTACGGAATATTCGACACTGATCATTGATGAAGGTGACAAAACTATCTAGAGTGGGAATCTTACGATTACGTTCTGTCATCTCAAAAGCGCGAATAGTTTCAGTGTCAAACATTTTTATTGCTAGGTGCAATAAAATGAAATCCAGAAGGTCAACTAATTTTAGATTCTTTAGGGAATTAATTGCGGTGACGAACTTGTCCACAAATAGCTGGTAATTCGAAACAGACGCGGGACCGGACAATTTAAGATTTAAAGCTTGATCCAAGTAGGTAGACGCGAGGACACGAATATCCTGGTACCTATCGAGGAGTGCCTGGAACATGACTTGGTAATTCTCAGCACACGGTGTGACTCCCGCGAACACAGACTGTGCCTTCGGCGACAGCTTACCTATTAAATAGTACAACCTGTCTGCATCCGTCAGCGACTTATTGTCATGAACTGTAGATTTAAAACTTGCATAAAATAATGGCCAGTTTCGTATATCACCGTCGAACGACATGAGTTCGATTGGCGGCAACCTTGGTCTACATGTTGCGGAATCACTCATACTGTGCCTCCCGGACGGCTTATCTTCCAATTGAGACATCACACGTTTCACGGAACAATACATATCCTCGAATGAGGCGTAGGCTTGATAGCTAGGCTTCGCATCGGGATATACAGCCAGTAACCTAGCATTATAATCATCCAATAATCTATGAAAGTCCGTTCGAATATCATCTACTGTTACACAAGAACTGAGAAAGCCTTCTCTCACCGATTCGGAAGTATTAGCGACTTTAGAACGATCATAAATTGACTGAATACGCTCGAAAAGTATATTACGCTTAGCTTCCAAAATCACTAACTGTTGATCTTCCGAAGAAGCGATTGCTTTCGCATCACGCGGCATTGTTATGTTATGTAGTTACAAATAACCACACAAACAAAATAATGTACGGTAATTATTTAAACGAACAACTATATGTAGAAAAGCAATACTACTGATTGTGACTGTACTGTGACAACGGGTTTCGCAATATTTGCGTAGTAACGAAATAAGTTTTTTCGTAGTACCCACTAACCAAAGTAATTATATAGTACAAAATGTTAATAGCATTACTATCCCAACCAGTTTTATTGTTAAGTTTGAATATTGTTTAAGATAAATTAATAGGTATAAATATGCAACTTATAGCCCGCAATCGTCGAAACGTATTCGGTAAAGTTATGATATTTATACTGCGTAGGTACCTACAAGTAGTACACCTATTTTATTTTTCTCTTATAGAATGAATGTCTACCCCGCGGTATTCGGAAAGTAACTTATTCCTAACAATTTATAATTGGAGGTAGGTGATTCCTATAAGGGCGGTTAAACTAAAAGACGTTTGAAATATGGAAATTTACAATACGACAAGTTAGTTTTTTAATAATATATTTATTATTTTTAATAATAGCAGATACGTAATTATGAACCTGCTATAGCGGCGTTGATGGAACCACGTATTGGGTTTACAACTTGATTATGTGGGTAGGCGGCTAGGTGCCACGACCCTAGTAGGAATTTATGATTGATTCCTACGTAAGAAATAAAGGAAAATGGATATATTATAGTAATATATCGGGCTACGAAGGACCAAAAATGTTATAGCTGTTTGAGAAACCTCTTCATCCTTGTGTCTATCATGAAAAGTGGACTGTATTTGAAGGGTTCTGGCAATAGTGCGTTGAAAATAAGCGGGAAAATATTCACGGATCAATTCGGGCGATCTAGTATGGAAATGAGGGAAGTAGTACGCCTTACCTTGTAGTGGTCGATGCCAGCCCACGTGTGGCAGCGAGCTGGTGTTCTTCTACTCCAAAATGGCTCCTTCAGGATCCACACACTTCACACAATTGTTTTATATCCGCGAGGCGGGTTAATAGACACGGTTCACAAGGTTCTCTGCAATCTAACTAATTAGATGCATCAGTCTCCAGCCAGGTGGCTTGGAAAGCTGGTGGTTGAGATACGAGGCCCGTTCACGTTGAAGTTTCGGTTCGTTCTGGCGACCTGTCATTAAGGCGTACATAAAGGGAAAAGGAATGAGGAAGGAACGAGATAATTAAGATATCGATCGCCCGCGAAATCTCAAATGCGTTTGTCTATGTGTTTTCGGTCATTGATTTATGACATTTACAAGAGATGGCGCTACCAACTAGTATTACTTAAATCATCAAGTCAATCAATCTGCCTAGTCTTTTCCCAACTATCTTGGGGTCGGCTTCCAGTCTAATTGGATCCAGCTGATTACCAGTGTTTTATATGAAACGACTGCCTATCTGATTTCCACAACCCAGTAACTGGGTAACACTATACCTCCGGCCAGACTGGTGTCAGATTTCAGGGTTCTGACTACTCGTAACGACTGTCAAAGATCTTCTAATGACAGCCATGACCAAAAGCTTAACGTGCTTTCCGAGGCACGGAAGCAACTCAATATGTAAAGACGGTTCCCCATCCAAGGACCGACCTCGGCGAGCGTTGCTTTACCTTGAAGATTGAGCCGTGCAGCTGTTATTATTTAGCCACGAGCAACTCCTTAAATCATCAAGTTTAAGGAGATTTTTTTTTGCTCTCCTCTAATGGGACTTAAACTGAACTGGCGAAGCGGTCTCGTGAAGAGTCGACCAACCGCTTGGCGATATCCCAAAATAATAGTGGCGCGTACTCGGACCCCATGGCCCTAGTATTTCAACCCCAAACGGTTCAACCACATAACTACCAATTAAGTTGTTGTTTTACATTAATGGTTCCAAAATATTCAATCAAAATTTACCTTGAAAATAAGACAAAGTTTTATAGTAAATAGTTTTTTTTATATTCAAAGATTGTTTCTATAACAAGTAAAATTTAAAAAGTCCCAGCCACCATTTTATTTCATGCATAATTTATCTAGTAGTAAACAGGCTTCGATCGACAATCTATTGAACACGTAATTATACCACGAGATTTTGCGAAAACACCCAGATTCAAACAGTAATACACCCATAACTTTTGAACGGCTGAACCGATTTTAATCAAACATAGCTAAGAGCACTATCGATAAGCTCCTTAACGGATAAATTGAAATCGATTTATCCGTTTAGGAGCCATGATGCCACAGACAGATAAACAAACAGACAGGTACACACTTCAAACTTATATAACACCCTTCTTTTTCCGTCGGGGGTTAAAAAAAATCCCAGCTGAACAGACTCGGAAGTCATCCCAAGATCGTCCCAAATTGCTACTAAACGGTCAGTGACATTTTTCTCTAATTGCTCGTCTCAACATTCCCCAAATCACTCATTTATCTGGTAAGGCATTTTAAGGATCGTTTTCCGGCTCGTTTTCGCCCTTAAAGAACTTTTCTCTTAGAACAGTTAATCCATTTTACGATGCGTACGTGGGTGATTGTTTAATTAACTTGATTAAAAAGAAAGACGTGAAAATCTGGTATAAAAGGAAAGGAAAACACAAAATTAATTGATAACACTTCGTAGAATCGAGCGAGCTATTGTTGAAGCTACTACTTGGAGTTGGTTTTGGGTTTAAACTGTAAACCTACATAATTATAATATTTTTAATTAATATTTCAGGAAACCCTGGAACTTGATATAAACAGTAACAAAAACAAACGTGGGTTTTGTCGTCCATAGACCGTTCATTGTTTTTAAATTGGAATGCCCTATTTTTTCCGTGTTCATTAAAGTAGATACCTATCTATGCTGTATTGTGTTGTGTGTTGTTTGGTATTGAATGCGGTATTGTGTTGTTGTCAACAGATGAAAGCGTGGAGTGCACACGAGCAGGACACTTCCCTGTCATGCTGTCGGACGCTGCACGTCAAACACGCTGCCTACGCTAGTGCCCTGTATACCCTGGTGAGTACACTTTTCCTAGTATTCATCATCCTTTAGGCCGCTTGAACACGCTAGGAAAGGTCACTAAGCATACGCAAGACTGCGTGTTGTTTCTACACACGTACTGTGTACTGTAAGGACATGTTATCTGCTTACCTGGCAACTGATATTTGGTTTTGGAAGATTAATCATAATTTCGAACGCTAGAAAATATCTGAAGATATCTTTGCTTAGTTTTTCAGGGGACTTCTGTAAAAGCCACCTTTGGAAAGGCACGTTGACAAAATAAATACAAGTTCACCTTCTACTTGCTTATCATTTGAGCTCCCTGAGCTAAGTCCCCACAAATTGGCGGAGGCGCCCAAAAGTACTGAATGGATAACTCAAATCTACTTTGCTAACTAACGGGGCCTAGCCTTTGCAAAGGATGTCAGGTTTGTCATCATTGGTCTAGTTGATGACTGTTGTCTAATAAGAGTAAATGCATTTATAAGTTCTATGATAGGACAGATAAATTCGATGCTATCCAGCCTTTTCTTCTCTGGCCTGATAAAAGCAGGGGAACGTTAGTTTGAATCATATCCGATTTTACAAAATTAAACCCCATCCGGGTTGATATGCAAGTTGACGCATCATTCCTGTCAGTGTCGAGAGGACGCCTTGTTTCTATTTCGGGGGTTTTGTACAAGGAAGTTCAAGCATGTTAACGTTAGCTTTTTAGTGCTATATATAATACTAGCTGTACCACGCGGCTTGGCTCCCGTCAACTGGCTACCTACCTATCTTACGCTACCTTCCCTACATACATGAACTTTAACCGCTTACGCAGCGCACGCAACGGAAACTCTCAAAAAGGTTCTTTTTTTGCACGTTTTTCATTTATACTCCGCTCCTATTAATCGTAACGTAAACATCGTTGCTTATAACCTTCCTCGATAAATAGACTATCCAACACAAAAATATTTTTTTTAATTCCAACCAGTAGTTCCTGAGATTAGCGCGTTCAAACAAACAAACAAACTCTTCAGCTTTATAATATTAGTATAGATGCGCAGTTGCGCACTTCAATTAAAGTTAAAGTATAAACCGGAGTATTCGGTAACTCGTTTGTCATGACTTAAGCTTTCCCCTTTTAAGGGTAGCACCTCAATTAACTTTAATCACCCGATAGGTAAATGTTCGGGGTAGGTTTAGGTAGGATTGATTTAACCTTTCAAAACTTAGAATAAAAGCACTTTCCAGGATTTTGCGCTTCTATTCGTAGTGGCGTAGCTCATTTATCATCGTCGCTCAGATATTTTGTCTAGTTTTCGGTAAGAGCCGCCGTAGGCAAGGCACGTTGACGTAATAAATATAAGTTAACTTTCTAAGTTTATCTTGGACATGGCTGACAACGGTGAAGGAAAACATCGTGAGGAAACCTGGACTTATAGTGTATTTGTAAGTTTGTGCTCCATTGGTGTAATTGCTGTAAGGCGTTCCAGTGCGAGGGTAAACAAATAAATAAATTAAAAGGTTCTATTTGCTTATCATTTGAGCTCCCTGAGCTAAGTCAACACAGTACACTGCCACGGTGCTGGAGAAGAAAAATCTTGTCTGCACTAGACAAGAATCATGCCTAGGTCCGATTTAATTCTTTACTTCAGAAGTGGTCATACTCTATACCTTATATTTTTAGGGTTCCGTACCCAAAGGGTAAAAACGCGACCCTATTACTAAGACTCCGCGGTCCGTCTGTCTGTCTGTCTGTCACCAGGCTGTATCTCAAGAACGGTGATAGCTAGTGAGTTGAAATTTTCAAAGATGATGTATTTCTGTTGTCGCTATAACAACAAATACTAAAAACAGAATGAAATAAATATTTAAGGGGGGCTCCCATACAAAAAACGTGATTTTTATGCCGTTTTTTGCTATAATGGTACGGAAACCTTCGTGCGTGAATCTGACTCGCACCTGGCCGGTGTTTTTTTTAATTTATTTATTTGTGATGGGTTTGCTCTTGACTCTAGTCTAGGTCATAGGTGACAGAGACAGAGTCGACGATGGAGTGAGCTTACCCAGAAGAAGCCTGTTCACTCTAACTTTGAAGAGATTCAACAACAGACATTCAGAACAAGTTAGGGCAGGTGTTTCGATAGATTGTGTATGCAGCAGCCAACTTGGACCTTATTAATTGCAGCGAAGTGTGGAATGTAAAGACAAAGATTTTTTCGAGTATTATTATTGAAGTTTTCAACTATTCTATAGCAATATTATAAAGAGGAAAGATTTTTTTGTTTGTTTGTACCGAATAGGCTCCAAAACTACTGGACCGATTTCAAAAAATATTTCACTGTTGGGAAGCTACTCTATCCCCGGGTGACATAGGCTACTTTTTATCCCTGTATTCCCACGGGAACGGGAACTACGCGGGTGAAACCGCGAGGCGTCCTCTAGTAAAAAATAAAGACACAAAATATCCTGACAGGCTTTTTATAGATACATACTAGAAAACGGTTACTAATTTCAAGAAATATTTCAAAACGTGTGGAAAATGACTTGCGCAGCAGATTTAATAAAAATATTATGTATAATATTACTAAAGTTTCCAGGTATTTCATAATATTATGCGACGTGGAGATTCTTGAGAACGTTTTCGTCCGTAATAGGTGGCAAGTATGTGCAGTATCTGGAACGGTAGGAGGTGTTCTCATGCCACCTCGGGTGAGAGCAAGCGACGAGGTTTGAATGCATCGAGTGCCGAATAAATATACAATACCTGGAGAATATTTTGGAGTACAATTTTAAACATGCACTTTACTTGTTTTGTAGTCCAACTGTGTAACATAAAATCGTGTTTTTGTTCAGCATGGAAGGGTGCACCTTTATATAGCGGTGTTATAACCCGATAACCAACTATTTGCCTGTCTTGTCCTCTTGAATCGAACTCAGGACCTCATGATCAACAATTGCAACCACTGAACAAACGAGGTACCACATATTTTTTTAAATAATGTTTCCATCTCCATCTCATTTAGCTGTCAATAATCACAGTATCGGCAATTCAACATGGTCTTACTTGTTTATCCTACAATACGTACTAGAAACTTAAGTTTTTTAAAAGAACGAGTATCCATATCAAGTAGACAAAAAAACATTCAACCGAAACGACCAGCCCACATAAAATGTTAACGGACAATTAATTTCTGAAAAATCCATAAGTAAATGAAAATACAAAATTAATCCTCACTGAAAACATTATTATGCGGCGTAATCGCCGTTCACGTAACACGTAGGCACAGCAAAATATCCATAATTTATTATTGGACTGGACGTGGATGAGGCTTTCCGGTTTTAGCACTTCGCATAATTCGATGTTGACAATACCAGTATATTCAATTTGTTACAAAATATTGTTCACCATAAAACATTCACCATCACACTGTGATCTAAGCTAACTTAAGCTGCCTACACATTACTGTGTCGTGGCATGCCGCGGGATACACCAATCATACGAATCTGTTCAAGCCTACGTCATATCACAACGAGTATTGTAGCCAATTAAATGCGTCATAAGGTGCCACGCCACGGCACGCCACGCCACGACACGTAAGTATGTTTCCGCCTTTAGCTTATGTCTCATACTTTCAATGAATAATGTTTTTCGTAGGCTCTTGACAAGGCAACATTCTATAAGCGATGTTCTAAGGTCTTCACAGTGGTGAGTACCTCTCTTGATACAAATGAAAAATATTCCAGTGAAACCTGGATAACTCGGACATTGAGGGACCTGTAAATCTGTCTCAATTAAAGAGAAATTCCCCTCACCCAGTGTCTCAGATATCCAGCTATAAATAAATATCTGTCTCATTTACATTTTGGACATTCCTTCGCGCACTCGCGAGGTTTGTGTTGGTTGTGTCATCATCAGTTGTCTCATCATTTACATAGGGTTCTCTTGGATATTTCAGTTACGTTCACGTTTTAGTTATCCTAGTTCTTTGTAACTGTGCCTCAACACAAAGTGACATTATATCAGCCCTAGCGATCGTTATAATACAAAGCCATTCTATAAGCGATAACGATTATCAAAATGCCAAAATGTTCTCTAGTAAAATTGAGTCTAGATTTTCGACTTTTTGTCAATTTTATCATTATGGCACACATGTGTTATGGCATTATATGTTTTATGCCATATACACTTTATACCGGCTGTAATTTTAAGCTTGTACCACCTGGCTCGCGGTATGAGCAACGCTTAGTGAAATATAATCAAATGCATTTTCGCCATTTTCCAACTAGAGTTGAGCATTCACAATTCAAACAAATGAGTAATTAACATCGCTGTCAAACCATAAAAGATCATTTTCAATAGTGGTAGAAATTCGTTCTCTGATATTGCCTTTTAGTGGGAACTGGTTAAATCAGTTTTCGTGGTTGCTTGAGCTCTTTATGAATAGTTTGATTGGCAGTAACAGGGTTTTCGCTGAATAGTGCTAGTTTCTGCGTAACGATCGGTCACTATAGAATCGGATTACTCGTATGTTAGACATTAAACCCCTAAAACTAAATATTTATGATTTTTTTTTTCGGTTTGTCTTACCATTTTCCTACGATTATAAGTAAGGGGGTAACTGACATTTTATACATTTAATTATTTGTATTTGTATATCTCATCTATAGTATACCTCATCTATAGTAAAATAAAATTAAAAATTACTCACTCCGTCAACACGCAAAACTGGCAATTAATGGAATACCTACTAATATTGTTTGGGGAAATCGTATAAAGAATAGCTGAATAGCTACTTAGTTTGTCATTACGTCATGAGCTATTAGTTTATCCTACATTTCGTGTTAGCGTGAGATAATTCCATATTCAGAAATCCTCGGCACTGAGGGCAGCGATTTCATCGTTTCAATGGCGATACAAATAATTTGAATTATTTGATACACAATATTTGGGCAGTAATAATGATTTTGTGAAACGAGTTCAAAGCAAAATTTCGTTGGAACATAGCCAAACGTGGGTGAATTGGACCTGTCGAAAGTTACAAATTAAGGTCGAATCGTGTTATTTGATGGCGGAACGATAATAATTTTTGTAAGATAATAAACACTTTGTTTGGACCAAAATGTATGTGTCACGGGTGGTGTTTTAGTGAGCAAGATAGAATGATAAAATTATTGATGAATGATGGAAATGTTTACGACGGGGTGTTGCCTTCCACTTAGGTATAACTGCACTAGATCTAACTGGAAAAGGATTAAGACCTTGATTGTGGCAGAAATTACTTAAATCTACCACTTGTTTTTATTATATATCTAACTTCACTCCCGTGGTGTATCCCACAGGAACTATGGTTCAAAACCAATGTGCTTAAGAATCAATAAAGTGAACAGGCAAAGTTTTAGGGAAAAATTGATGGGCCCTCAATTCAAAGAAAGTTTTAGTTCATAGATCCAAAGACAACCTTGCCCTACTTATACACATGATATGTGCAAGGTAATCCAGTAAGAACATTTAACACAAACAATAATCACGTCTAAGGCCTCACACACTGAACGGCTAAGGAGCGCGGTAAACCGCAGAAGACTACAGTTCCCCGCGCAGAATTGCGGTTAGCCGCACAAATGCAAGATCGATGTTAGGTCTTAGTTTCTAACACATTGTTAAGTTTGTGTTTTGTCTAGTGTAATACAAACTTGGATACGTATGTCGAAGAGTTCGTAATTTAAATTAGCTCATAATTTTTAGTGGAAATGTAGACGTTTACATTTATGGATATTGGTAACCTTGTAAGTAAAACTAGTAGGTATTGTGACTTCAAACTAGGAAGGCCACCCACAAGGCGGACCGATGACCTGTCAATAGCCGCGCGAGCCCGCAGAATGCGAGATACACAGGGGGTAGTTTCGGGCTTTGTTACGGGCGTGTCCTACCCCGTATCACCTATGGACAGATGATTCGTTCAAGGCCCAAACTGAAAGAAATGACACCACAATTTGACAGTTCTCAAACTTACTCCCGATGTGTTTTTACCCGTCTGAAAAATATTACTTAACACTTGTTTTTTTCACCCAGAAGTTTCGGAGTACTTTCGGACGGGGCCCGTAACTTCGGTGACGGAGACAGGGAGTAGACCTCAGGACCGGTTCATGTGGTGACGCTTGGGCGAATACAATGACGAAGTCGCTTTATCTTTATACAAAAATAGATCGTGAACAGGTCCAAATTAAGTACCTATGTAAATTGTATAAGTTTTGTTCTTCGATAAGACATCGTTCGATGTTCGTTTATTAATTTACTTACTATACGTACATATTTTTTACATTTCTTCGAAAACCTTGAAGCAGGCAACTTCTTCCCGTATCGTATTAATAAATTACCGACAAATTAATCTAATAGCCGTGTAACAGCGTTGCCCTTTGCCTCAGTGTGGCCGCAATATAAATAATTAGGTTAAGGGTGTTGCTCACACAGGTTAATTTTCCTCTCAGTTACAAGTCACTCCCAGGAAATGTCAATGTCGATTATTGATACCTTACCCCAGTGACATGATAAATATAAACATGATAAGATTAGTCAATGATGTTTATTGGATGTTGCAAGGGCATAGATAGGTACTGGCATGTTAATAATTGTCACAGATATTGACGAAAATGAATTTGTATCATAAAACTAAACTATACTCAAACAATTTAAAGGAACTATTTCTCAGGCCTACATTCTATTTAAGCGATGTCCACACATTTCCGGGGTCCCGCCCCTGACGAAACACTTACATAGGATTTGTGTGAACGATCTGGATTCCCCTGATATGGAGATATATGAACAAGTTCGTACAAATCATATGTAACCGATTCCTGCGCTTTAATCTGTATGTAACACTAAAGTTTGTCTTTGAGCATCATCATAGGCATTCTCTTGTACTTTTGCCCATTTATTTTGGTCTTACATATGGTCATGTACTACTACCAAAAGCCTTCTCAGTAGCTTTACATTATCTTTAACATTACCTATCTATCGTAACGCAAAAGCCAATCCTTCAACTGGTTTAATGAAACTGACAGTAGTGAAAATCACAAAAATATCATTTATTTTGCCTTTTAAAGCTGAAAATGACCCCAAAGGAAGGTGCTATTGATATAAAATAATTAATATCCAGGTTATAGTCTACTAGATCTTTTGAACGTGGAGGCGCGATAAATTAAATATTAAAATTCACCAACAACCAAACATCTTAGCATCCAAAAACAGAGAAGGATTTTTTCGAGGAGTAATTTTTGCTCAACTTTATTGCTGAAATAATAACAATTTGATCATACTTTACTAAAATCTTCGTCGCATTCCGTTCGGAAGTAACAACGTAGCCTTAATTCAAGTTATTAACTCGGTCTTGAAAGTTCACGCAAACAACTTATTAGGCCAAGTTTAAGTTGCGAAGTAATTTGTCTTAGTCCAGACTTCTGATTGAAGCATTACCACGGTGAACAATTATTTAATTCGGAAAATTGCTTTTTCCTTTTGTGATTATTTTTAGAAGTTTTTGTCTTGAAAGGATATTTTTTTAATTAATCATCATCACTATTTAGCCGTAAGACATCTACTGCTGGAACTAGTCCCTCCCCAATAGCCGTCACATCAACCGGTCATGTGCTTTTTGAATCCAGTTTGTGGCTCAAATTAATCACCTTGAAAACTTTATTTATAAACCAAATAATGGCATAATTTTAGGTACTTGAAATCTTTTAACAAAAGAAATGGTTTGGTTATGAAGATTCTTATGTGAACGTCAGTTAGAGGATAAGTAAATAATGATATCTAAACTTAAGGCTTACAGTCAAGCCATGTAGAAGAAAACGTGTGCGGTCAGGAGAAACCCAAACTCACGCATTTTTAACTCCAAATGTAAATAAAATCCGTATAATAATAAAACAATTTCACTTACATTTTCACCCAAATCACTGCTGCCGGAAGCCGCGAACTTCGTTCTTATTAATTTCAGTTCCAACCAACAAATTACTTACAATTTGATGAGTCTATGAAACAAATTCTGCTATAAAAATTTTTGTTCAAAGAAAACCCTTTTCAAAAAGGAAATGCTTAAGTTATGATTAAAATATTAATTGACAACGTTTCGAGCCCTTTCAGTAGTCCTTGTAACTGCCCGATTGTTGAAGAGGCCTGTCCTCGTTTCCTCTTCGTTGCAGAACGTTGACTTTAAGCCACTGATTAAAAAAAAGAACAATAGTTTTCTTTTATTTGGTACACTTTTTATTTGCGGACGTCGTTAATGTAGAGACGCTGTAGAATTAAGACGTCAGTTTCTTTTTTGACGTGGTCACAATTAGGTTTTTTTATAAACGATTTTTTGTATGTTTTTCGCACGGGTCCCAGCTGGGCTAGCTGTAATGAAGTTGAAACGAGATTTGCTGTTTTGTGACAAAATATTACCACTTACATTTATGATATTTAGTTAATTAAATACGAGTAGATATAGCATTATTTTTCATGCCAGAAAAATTACTGATAATATAATTAGGTATATTACGGCGACTAAGAACTCACCAAGAGCCGTACTATGGAGTGCCTAAGCCATCATGATTCCGTTGTGAAAAATAAATATCAATGGATCAATCATGATGGATATAGTCATAGTAAGGCCCCAGTTCTTAACTGCTACGATAGCTGCTATGATGCTTGCTAGTAGTGATTGACTGATACGATACCACCGGAATATGCAAAGATTTTTTCATTCAATATTTTGATGCTATCTCAGACCCATGCGGTACAGATTTGCACCTCTTGGCTCTGAGATAACGGATCTGTATTATATTATGTAGTTTAACCTGGTTTTATCTGATCAGATATAACCAGGTTACGAAAAATATAATACAAAAACAACACTGGAAATGCTACTACTACTACTACTACGACTACCTAACCTAATCCTCAAACAGCATTAACATGTAAACAAACCATACGAACTATGTTTCATAAATAAATTGGGATCAGAAGCATGCAAGGTTTAATATTATGGAATGACCAAACCAACTCGTGATAAAGTTACACGATATTTGGGAATCTGCGTCAGCTGGCGTGTAGGGACCTTTACGGCTATACACGAGTTTAATAAACGAAACCACATCAAAATTGGGTCAGTGTTTCTGGACTTGCAAAGTATTAACCAACTGTGTTTTATAAAGGGGTGTGAAATAATTAAAGTGTTAATCTAATTCTTTAATCTTTCATCTAAATTGCATGGGCCATAGAAGTATCGCATAAATGGGAATATCAATGATAATGAACGGCATAATTTTCACACTTAAGTACTAACCCAGCTAAAAACTATGTAGTGAATGTAACATTTGCTTCTACGAGTATCGTCTTCAAATAGGGCTCTTATTTTCATAAAATTATATGTTATGGACATGGAGCTTTTCTAAATTACCCTGAGATACTTTAAGTGTTTTAAGCCATTAGGCAAAACTATTGATTATTAATTATTTTCAAAGCTTGCATTCACTTCGACACCTCGTGGAGCCTTAACTCAACCCTTTATACACTGATACATTTGTATACCTCTATAAACCTTAATTTTAAAAGCGAAATTTCTTTTTGTATTCAAGTGTAAATTTGCATTGCAACGCTTTAAATCCGAGATGAAATGTAAAAGTTACATTCATTTAAATTGTTTATTGACGGTATTTTTTTGTTGAGCTGGCACTTTTTAATTAAAGATTTTACAGATTTGTTAAGTGATGAAAACTATTATGCGTATTATTTTTTTCTTTTCATCTTCGCAAATGAGTTCCAGTTGAAAAAATATTGATAATCAGTGGTCGAGTCTTATTGCATTTTTAATGATTTGGCTATTCTTGAATTAATATTCTTTAAGTTTCTGATTCAGAGCTTCAGTAAAAAGGTATTTGACTTGACAAACCTCAATGAAGCCGAGATTGGGGAACATACTGAAAAATCAAGATCATTGATTGATGCTCAAAAAGAAAATAATTCCATTTGCCGTATTCGGGTTATTCTTTCAGTTTAAAAATTATTTCTTATACATTATTCTATCTTTAAAAAAATATAAGACTTGATTAATTACAATTTTAACCAAAAGCCAAAACAAAGTTGTAAATCTTCCGATCGTGAGGCCACATGTCGAACTTAGTTTAGCTTCGTGGGTTCAACTCGTGGGGTATTGGCGAAGTTCAATAACATCGAGCCAACAGATGCCATCTTTGAACTTCGTGCTGGTGACGTTAGAATTGCACGCTAACCTAGTAGTTACGGACACTTGGTGGCAATTAACAAATCAGAGTTCAAGTACTATTAATTGCTGAGACAGATTTTCGTAAATATATTTTTGACAGAAATATCCATATAGTCATTATCCCGAGGGAACACATTCCCGGGATAAAAATTATCAAATTTCATGCAGATCCGTCCAGCTGTTTGAGGGTGAAGAAGTAACAAACACACAAATACACTCACAGACTTCTGCCTTTATAATATTAATGTGAAGATATACTTTTGTGAAATGTGATAGTGTGATAATAAATAAACCAGCTACTTATAATGTCAGTTACGAATCGCTACTGAACAAAGCAATCAGAAATTATGTGCTATCAATATTCTGAGCGTTATTTATGTTCATTATTGAAGGAATTATCGTATGAATTTGGACGACGTCCCTTGGAGCCATAACTGTATTAATGAAAACGAGTATCGTCATATAAGACCGTTAACGTTATAGCCTCCTCATGACCATTACCTTCCAATTAATGGTCTATAGGAAATCGGGATAATTACTATGTTCGTTGGACGGATTGTTATTTTGATGTTAACCACAGGTTTACTCGTAGAAGGTAATTGTCAGCAGTTCATTAACCAGTTCACTGGCAGTATTTCTATGAAATTCCGTATATCTAACGATTACCATGAGTACTTGAGCTTTAATAAGAGTAAACATAATATTTCTTTATCTGAAAAAGGAATGTGCATTATTTTTTCATAATTTTAAACTCCGTGGACTTTCCTTCCTATGGTCGTTATGCTACACGCGCTGAGAGCACACACAGAAGAACTTGTTCTTTGGGATGCTAAAAAAATAATGTTTGATGTCCTGCAAAAATGTGAGTCATTCCCGTACTAGAAACCATTCTTCTGAAAATCTATTTGATGTTCAGAACTTTTCTTGTCAGCGACTATTGAAACTCAAATAAGTCTATATCGTAATACAATCAATAGCAACAAACTTTCTCAAACAGACAGTTCAATACTAATAACCTGTTATTACCTATTCCCTCTTCAAAAGAGGAGATAAAATAATACACTTAGCTACTATCTCAATGCTTTTATTACCCCATCCAGAGCAATGGATTCTTATATTTGTTCACTTATTTTTCAAGCATTCGTATCTAGAACCGTATCTGCCAAGTCTAAGTGGTTTTATCTTTAAGTGAACTTGAATATCGGTTAAATAGAATTTTATTGAATTTACAAACACGAAAGATCCGATAAAAAATAAACACGGGAAGATTCCTTTATATTTTTGTTATTATAAGATTGCTAAGGCTGGTATTCCAGGTGCTCGGTGCTCATGCTCAACTCATCTCAAACTGGAAATGAACAGTTGTGATTGGCTGGCTTGTTTTTTGTTACATTAACGTGCTCAAGACCAAGATACTAGACGCCCCAAACGTTACCAAACTCTTCAAACACAACATCAATGTAATTGAGTAGTGTTAGCATGCAATTTGAACTTGAATACTTGGTACTCGTACTTGTTAACTTGGACATTTTCATTCAATACCTACCACACATTTTGTGTAAAAATTATTTAGTTACGTCTGGGACAACTGAGTTCTTGCTCTATTGCGTAAATATATTACGTCAAGCTAAACAATCATATGGCAACCTCGAAATTTGGGATAGTTGATTGATAGATGTGGCCAATTTTGAGTTTAAGTTGAGTATGAGCATCTGGAATTCGGGCCTTAATGTGATATGGCTTGAGATTCTAGACAAAGAGTAATTCTAACATCAATGGCAATTTTCAATTTTCAAATGCCAAAATGTAAGGAATTGATCACGTGTGTAACCTTCGTTGATAGAATTTCTCTAGTCTAGAGCCTCTGAAACCAATATCAATATACTGTGCTGTTAATTCTACTCCGACTTAACCACAACTTTTATTTTGCAAGCGGTATCTAAACCAGCTAACAATACTAACATTGAAAAGTATAAGTAGAAGGTAGTGTAGTGAGTCTGTGAGTAGTGTTTAGTGGTATTAGAAAATATGAATGAAATTAATTATGTCTTTATCTTTGTTTCAGAATATATCAATACTAGTGGTGCTGTTGTACAGTTGGAGAATTGGCGTCAATGCCAAGAGATATAAGGAACTGGACGACGTTTATTATGGTGAGTACCTGCCACTATTTATTCGGTTTAACCTTGAGCTGGCTTAACGTAGTAAAGAGTTTCCATAAAACACGAGGCCAGCCCCCTACTATGATGTGCCAAAGTCATAATGATTCCGTTGAGACAGAGAGACGGAGCAACACAGGACGAATCGTATTCACTACGGTATTGTGACGGCAATGACACTTTATAGTAGGGGGGCAGCTTTTGCTAGTTTGATTACTACCGACGTGTGGCCTACTACACATAAACATATTTGTAGAAGAGTGCAATGGAGGTTGGAAACCATACTCAGGAAAAGCATACCTTCTGTAATGTCCCGGAAATTTCTTATAATCTACATCGATTTTGACACTGACTATGGTACGGATTTTCAAACAAATTCCTTTCCTACATAGCGAACGCATTTTTCCCTCTAGAACAGTCATACGAAATGTTGCCAAAACATTGTAAAGGAGCTCAACCTTTTCATTCTTGGTCTGTACGTGAACAAAGTAAATTAAATTATGCAAAAGTGGTTTCAATTTTGGGATACCCGCTTACATTATTTTATTACTTAGAAACAAATAGACACCAAATGAACAAACGAAATTAATTGCTTTCTTTCAAAGTACATTTCAAATTACTTTCTTTCAAAGTATTATAAAAGACAGATAGCTGTGTCGCTATCATATTATTTTTCTATTACAGCCAAGAATTTGGCTAAACAACTTGCTTCTATTGAGCAATGCCAAGGAATGTTATTTAATTCAGCCAATGATTTGGTATCAGAAATTGATATTGATAATAATTTAAATTAGAAAATTATACAGGACAAAAATTGCAAAATAAAATCAAATAAAAGTTTAAATTCGGTAAATAGTATTAACCTGGTGCATCAAAATATTCAAGGATTTATGAACAAAGATTTAGAAGTAGAATTATTTATGAACTTTAACAGTATTGATATTCTTTGTATAACAGAACATTGGCTTAAAAGCCACCAGTTATTGTTCAATTTTAATATTCATTAGGTTGGTAGTTCATTCAGCAGAGTTAATGCTATACATGGTGGCTCATTGATTTTAGTAAGTAACCAGCTTAAATTTAAAGACCGTAAGGATATTGTGAGCCTATCTGTTGAGCGGACAGTTGAAATAGCTTGTATAGAATTGGAGCAGTTTATTGTATTAAGCGTATACAGACCGCCTTCAGGATTGTATAACTGCTTTGAAAAGGTAATGGATGAAGTGTTACACAAGATTTGTAACTCGAATAAATCCATTATCACTTGTGGTGATTTTAATGTTAATTTATTAGAAAACTCAGTTTCTTGTAGTAAAATAATAAGTCTGTTTCAGTCCTACAATCTTGTAAACCTATTTTTGGAGCCCACAAGAATAACCCCAACTACTGCTTGTGCTACATGCTTAGATAATATTTATACTAATGTTATACCAGTCCACAAAGAAATTATAAATTCACTAGATTCTGATCATTGCGGGCAGAGGATTACTATACCAAACCAAAACAACAAAGTGGCTAAAAAGGATATCCCAAAACTGCAAGTCGCTTGGCAGCTTTTAAAGTTAAACTCATTAATAAATTACCAATTTTGTCAATTGATGCTGATCCTAATCTTCTATATGATGACTTTTTTAGTATATACTGTAAACAATTTAATTCGACCTTTGTTCCAAAGACTATCTCCGTTAATAGTAACGCATCATTCAGTGATTGGGCTACCATTGGTATTCATAAAAGTAGAACACGGCTTTATGAGCTGTACAGTGAAAGGACTTATGTAAACACTGCTGAATTTAATTTATATGTTAGAAATTATTCAAAATTATTTAAAAAAGTTTGTTGTTTGGCCAAGTCGCGTTATTTGAGCTAGAAGATTAAAAACAGTAGTAATGTTATTAAAACGACTTGGAATATTATTAATAGTGAAACAGGAAGATCTGGTAACCGAAATATTGACTACGGCCTGTCTATTAATGGCAACATCATAAAATCAGACTCACAAGTCGCAGTGGCCTTTGAAAATTTCTTTTCAGATATTCCCATTTCAACTACTAAATACTTAAACTCATCACCTTCTGTTGCTGAGTCTTTGCTAAAAGAAAATGTTAATGTTTGCAATTCGGAATTTCGTTTTGAACATATTACTTGTAAAGACATAATTAAAACCTTTCACACTTTAAATGTTTAAAAGACTGCAGATCTGTGGGGTCATTCTGTAGAAGTTGCTAAGTCTATTATTGACATTGTCGCACCTAGTTTAGCTATTATCTTTAATAATTGTATCGACTGTGGGGAGTTTCCTGACCTTATGAAAAATAGTAAAATAATACCTTTGTTTAAATCAGGTAGTACATCAGACCCTACAAATTATAGACCTATTTCAGTACTACCTACGTTTAGCAAAATATTTGAGAAATTAATTTTAGAGCAATTGCAAAGATTTTTTAATAAACATAAATTATTACATAGCAAACAGTTCGGTTTTACAAGGGGTCGTTCAACTACTGATGCCGGTGTTGAGCTTTTAGGACATATTTATAATGCATGGGAAGATAAGTGCGATGCCTTGGGAATCTTTTGTGATTTGTCCAAGGCATTTGATTGTATTTTTCATGAAACGCTAATCAGGAAACTCCGCCACTACGGGATCCGGAACAGCGCTCTGGATCTTCTTACTTCATATTTGAGTAATAGGATTCAGACCGTTGACGTAAATGGAAAAAGATCTCCTGGATCTATGGTAACAATGGGAGTCCCGCAGGGCTCGATTCTTGGTCCTTTCTTGTTTCTTATTTATATTAATGACTTGCCTTACCTCATAAAGGATAACCATGATATAGTGTTGTTTGCGGATGATACTTCACTTTTGTTTAAACTTAAACGTCAGCAGCTGGATACCGACGATGTAAATAGCGCGATCTCAAAAGTAGTTCACTGGTTCAATGTTAATAATTTACTTCTTAATGAAAAAAAAACCAAATGCATTAAGTTTACCCTACCTCACGTTAGGCAGGTGAAAACCGATGTGTTGATAAAGGGCGAAGAATTGAATCCTGAAAATAGCACAGTATTCTTAGGCTTAACTTTGGATGCTAAGCTTCAGTGGGGCCCACATATAGATAAATTGTCAAAGAAGCTAAGCTCCGCAGCATATGCTGTTAGAAAAATTCGTAATTTAACTGACATAGAGACAGCCCGTTTAGTATACTTTAGCTATTTTCATAGTGTAATGTCGTACGGTATTCTGTTGTGGTGAAATGCCGCTGACATCCAGACTATCTTTGTTTTGCAGAAAAGAGCTGTTCGATCAATTTATAAATTAAGCCCGAGACACTCTCTCAGAGAGAAATTTAAGGAGATTAATGTAATGACTGTGCCTTCTCAGTATATTTATGAAAATCTTTTATATGCCCACAAAAATATAAAATTGTATAAAAAATACAGTGATATCCATAACATAAATACTAGGAACAAACACAAATTTGTAGTACCTACAACAAGGCTCAAGAAAATAGGTGGCTCGTTTAGATGTCAATGTGTACGCTATTATAATAAGCTTCCAAGCCACGTACAAGATCTAAGTCTTAATAAATTCAAGTCTTTCATTAAACGTAAGTTGTGCCAGAAAGCGTTTTATACAACAAAGATTAGAAACGGAGTTTAGCAAAGCTTTAGGTAAGCTAAAGTCATTTTAAGGAAGTATGGACATTTTGGGTAAAAACCGATACTATTTACAAAAAAAAATTTGACCAATTATTGAAAACGTAATCTAGCAAGTGTTACACCATTTTTGAATCCTTATTAAATGCGCCAATTTTTCATGTTACTTGCCAAACTAGCGTTGTACATTTTTTTTTCAGTACAGTCAGTTAAAGTTGGGCGAAACAGTAAATTTGAATAATTTGGTTTTGAAAAAGTTTAATTTTCTTCTAAGTAGGAGGAGTTGGCTTTAAATTTTAGGCAAAAATCTACACAAGCATTATTCAAGATTACATAATAATAAAAAAAATTGATAAATTATGGGATTTGTAGCAATTGGAGTTAAAGAACCATTACAGGGATTGATTTTTTTAGTAAATTTTTAAAGTGAACATATTTTTTTAAAAACATGAGATAGATTTTGTTTCGTATTTTTCTGAGAACTGTTATAACTTGGTCTATCACCCATTTACGACTTGACGTCGATTTCTGGGACACCCTGTATATATTTTTTTTGTTTTTATTTAAATTTATCTTAGTTTTTAATCATGGTCTGGCAGTTTGAGTAGTTTATGCGGCCTACCCGAATGGCCTTTCTTTGGTATTGTTCGTCGAATCGTTGAGCTCCTTAAATTCTGAGTTGAGCTGCTCGGTTATTGACAAATGCGTGCACTGACTGGACAGGTCCACTCAATCTGGCTGGTTCTTTCCTCAAAAGACCATTTCGGACATAGTCTACATGATCTTCACATGATCTAATCAAGATTTTGTCAGGACTTTAAAAGAGACTGTGACCTCTGAGTTTGTTTCAGCCTTTCTTCTCAGAGTAGTCAGATAGGAAACGCCGACCTCATCTAGTTTTAAAAATATGTTTGACATGTAAAAGTGTTTGTACAAACCAACTTACAGAAATAAAATCATTTATCATTTATTTATCATTTATTAAAATAATGAACATAATGTGAAAAACGTCCAAAACTTTGTTACTTTGAACTAACAACGCTCAAATATTTGAAGTCGAGTTGAAACTCGACTTAAAATATTTATTAGCGCAATAGATTTAACATTCAAACACACAAGTTAGAGTAATAATCATTTTCATCTACTTAAAATCTTAAATTCACTGACAGAAAATAAACAGCTGACCAAAACCACTGGATCTAGAAGCATAAAATTTCGCTCAAGTTTGCCTTATTTGTACATCGAAAGTGAGCATTAATGAACATACATTTTTAGGGAACAATAATTCGAGAAAATCTCCTACTGTTTATATAAATAAGGAATGTTTGTACCTATTGAAGTTCATAACTTTGACCGATTGGTAATCCCATCGCAACAGAATATCACAATACCACATGAGGCACTATATGCCTCACTTTTATTTCAAATTTAAACTTAAACACGAGCTTCCAAAGCTTTATTTAATTGCCTATTGTAAGTAATGTAGGTTACAAATACCTACTACTTATCTAACAATAATCTAGATATCTTTTTGTGTCCAAAGACTGATAAGGAATGGTCTTGAAGGACCTAAATGTAATTATTTAATTAATTACTTTGTATAAGATCTGTTGTCTTACTTTCACTGTGTGATTTTGAGGTAATGAGACTGAGAAAATTGTTTAAAGTAATGCTATTATTTTCAAAGAGTTCATGTTTTATATAGAATTTGAAACATACCTTTTCTTCATTTTCTTTATTTCTGTCCGTTGTTGTAACTTTGTGCGTGATGTTTTGAATAAATAAAAACCTAAATATTTGAAAACTATGGTATTTATAAGGCAGGCATGAGTGGGAACGCTGGGAGGAAATACATAATAGACCTTATGGGTGAAGGTGATGTTCTTCAGAAAGGCCAAATACGCAGTAATCATAACATGTGCGTGTATGACTAGATGTACTTACGTGAGAGAATCAAAGTAAGTATCTAAGGATCGTAGCAAGTGGCGTTCTGTAGTTTCTGCCTACACCCATGGGAAAAAAGTCGTGAGTTTATGTATGTATGTATTCAAGCATGAATCTCATTACTAGGTAATTCGACAAGTATTTGTTATCATTCAATGAAAGATCCTTTAGGACCTAAAGGATCTTTAAGTGCATAGTTACAAATACTTTTGGAACCATTCAATTAAATCATTTAACTTTGCCTAAAGTTTAGGTAATTAAAGTTAGTATAACTGACTTAAAAAACATCAAACGTTAAGTACTTTATTTCCAATAAAGTACTTAACGTTAAAAAATGTAAACAGATTTATTGAAAAGCATAATTAAAGTTCAAAGATACGAAAAATATCGGCTTCTTGGATGAATCAGACCTTGAATGGCTTAAGGATAGAAGACTAAGAAATACGCCAGATTCCTCGTAAAGTATTTACAACAGTAACGTAGCAATATCTCTCAGTCCATGTAATCAATCAATCTTTAAAAGAAATGATTCGATTGTCTTGAGCCCAAAAAAATCGAGATTATTCTTTCGGTTCATAAGTGATTGGAACTCGGTTTATATTTCATTTGATTTGTCCTACAAAAAACCAATCGGAATCTAACTTGTAGGAAGAATTTAAGCAATTACTCTAAGAGGAAAAAACAACATTCTTATATTGTGCTCTGAAGAAAATAAGGAAAAACTCACAGGAAGTATATATAATAGCTATAACAAACAAAATAATTAAACTCTTGTGGCTGTTTTCAGTGAAACATGTAAACCTGAGCGTACAATCCACAAACGTTTCAAATCATTCTTGAAACAGTGAACTAACAATAATTTATTTTACTAACTTTGAAGTAAGTGACAATGAGCTCCACGAATAGATATTACAAAAATAATTCCACGGTTGAACAAGCTCTAGCCAACGAAAAAAAAAAATATCTGAAATTTCAGATATATTCATTTTCTTTTTTTTCTTTATATATAGATAGTAAACATAGATATCTATTCTAAATTGTGTACCCAGTCTTATTTGTGAGTTAAATGAATTTATTTTTTTACAGTGAAGTCATAATTGTAAAAACGAAGCGAAAATATATGAAATTTTCGTTTAATATCATAACACATAAAACTAAAACATCGATTATTTTATCTATTTTAAAACTATACATAATATCATAAATTATATTGTCGTTGCGAAAAACTCTTAAGTATTTTTTTTTTCAATTAATTATAAGCAATTGGAAACAGGTTTTTTATAGAAACACGTGACTACAAACGCGCCACGAATAGTCACCATATTAGTGACAACTAAACGTGAATTGACTAAAAATAGCCGAATTGTTAAAAAAATCGTACAACAATCCAATTGCAACAATACAGGTCCAATCACAATCGGAAGAATTTTAAAGGAAATTCTTCATCCATTAGCACAGATACGAGCATACTGATGCCTTCGATGACAAAAAGATGAAATTCGAAGACATATGACCTCCACCAACCCACACTGGGTCCGCGTGGTGGATAACAGCCTATTCCCTCTCACAGAGAGGAGGCCTGTGTCCCAGTAATGGGAACATTAAAAAGACTGATGATGATGATGATACAGATGCTTCATCCCATACAAAGAAACCGTGCCGTGCCGTTTTTCTATGAACATCGATCGCGTTCGGTTCCGTTCAACGGATATAGATAGTATTAGCAGCGACTTGCAAGTAAAAGGGTTTACTCAGATTGTGAATGTTTTTTTTTTATATTCAGTGACGATTTGTTGTATTGTATTTATTGCACGTTTTTACAGTTTGAGTGTAACAACAATACAAATTAAAGAAATCGAGTGGATGCCTCAGAAATTTAAAGCCGCGCAATCTATTGGAATTAATTTTAAATGATCCATTCAAATAATATTTATATTTCTTGATTTTGTGCTTAGGACACTTAATTAAAAATAAAATATATTTTTTTATGATTGTCTCTAGAAATTCCTAATATTTCACAAAACTCAATAACAAATCGAAGCTTATCACGCCATCTAGTGCAATTTATTTGAACTAAATTTTCTCTCTTCGCGTTGGGTGTCCGTGTCCATAGTCATGCCCTTTCTTCTTCTTTTCGTCATATTATTTAATCTGTCAATTTCGCTATTCTCGATCTTGGTGCCAATCACCATTTTCCGGATTCTGTTCCCTCACATCTCGATCATAAATTATTGTCTTGTCTCTTGATCACGTCGCTAAACATGGTCAATGTTCTGCTGACGCCTTTTCCTACCATCACTTAATTTACACTTCATACAAAATTCGACCACCTAAGCATAAGTTCAAAACTCTTCTGCTTCGCAATTTTGATGGTATGGACATTGATAGACTTCGTGAGGATGCCAGTAATATTGACTGGACGCCACTAGTGACTTCCTCATCCCTCGACGAACAAGTTGAAGTTTTGACTTCTACCCTAGTTCATCTATACGACACACATGCACCTATTCAAGCCGTGAGAGTCAAACATCTTCCAGCGCCATGGCTGACCGACGAAATTAAACTTTTACTTACTAAAAAGGCAGCTGCGAAGTTTAAGTTTAAAATTCGGCCAAATGACGTCAACAGGGAAAAAAACCTCTCAATTAGAAATCACTGCAGTAAGGTATGTAGAATCGCAAACCGCCAATATATCCATAGCCAAGCCAACCAAGGTCTGGAATTTCCGCAAATCATTAGGTATCGGAAAAAATCTCACAATACGATTCCTAAAGACTTGGATTTCAATTTGATTAATAGTCATTTTTCTACTTCGCCTGTATTGAATAAGGCCACTAAAGCTAACACGCTAAGTAATCTTCCAAACATTCCAGTACCTGATTTTTCCCCTGTTTTCATAAGTCAATTCACCGCTTGTGATGTTAAAAAGAGTATTGTATCGATTTCATCCAACGCTGTTGGTAGTGACTGTGTTAGCCGTAAAATGATCGTCCCCATTCTTGATGACATTCTTCCCGTTATCCTTCACATCCTCAACTACTCTGTTTCCAGTGGTGTTTTCCTTAAGCCTGGAAAGATGCCCATGTTATTCTTCTACCCAAAAAATCTCATCCTGCATCTTTCTCTGACTATCGTCCCATTTCAATTCTTCCTTTCCTATCCAAAGTCCTTGAAAAACTTGCCCACCATCAACTCAGCTAGTTCCTTTCCAAACACAAGCTGCTAAATCCCTTCCAATCTGGTTTTCGTCTGGGACACAGCACTACCTCAGCACTTGTGCATATTACGGACGAGATATGGTCGGGCATGGAAATGGGAAAGTTAGTTACTTGCTCTACTTTACTTCTGCAATGCCTTCAACACGGTTGACTTCGACATTTTGCTGGGCATCCTTTGCTCTTTTGGCATATCTCCTTTGGTATTTGACTGGTTTCATAGTTACCTGTTTGGCCGCCGCCGCCGGCAGCGTCTTTGCAATTAGGAATCTAACTCTTCTTGGTGTCACACCTCTGCCGGTGTGCCGCAGGGTGGCGTTTTATCTTCTTTACTTTTCGCACTCTTTATTAATGTTATCACTCAACGGCTATCTTCTTTCTACCACCTTTATGCTGATGATCTCCAAATTTATACCCAAGCCCCTCTCGGCGAGTTATCATACGCTATAGAGACTATTAATACGAAACTGGCTTGAATTGGTGACTGAAGCACTGAGTTTGGGCTGAAGATCAATCCGACGAAAACTCAAGTGGCTGTTATGGGAAGTTCCCGAACGTTCTCTAGGATTGATTGAGCGATACTTTCCCAGGTTTCTTTCAACAACACCATTCTTCCTATAGCTCACACTGTGAAGAATCTGGGGATTTACATCGACAGCACCCTTTCTTGGACTAAACAACTGCCGGAGGTCAGTCGTAAACTGTTTGCGTCTGCGGGCTCCCTGAGACGCCTTCGTAACTTTCTTCCTTATCACCTCTAAAATTGCGATAGCAAAATCTCTTCTTCTCCCTATCCTGGACAATGCTGATGCCAGCTATCTCGATCTCACCCAAGACCAATTGGACAAGCTTGAGCGACTTGAAAATCTCTGTATCAGGTTCATATTTGCTTACTATATCTCTATAGCTTGCAATTATTGTAAAAGCTACCTACATTATTACTTTAACAAAAATAAAAAGGGACCTATCCCAGATACATCTGTAATAATTAATTCAATTCATTTCAATTCATTAAATTCTTTTAATATTAATGTATTTAGCAACCTTTGTAGCGCCAGTTTCGATTCCGAAGACCCCAATATAAATTACGGCACGTTGTTTTCTACAGTTTGCCAAGAATTCAATAAAACGTGTCCTGTAAAAACAGTTAAAGTCAACAATTCCAAATCGAAATTTAGTGAATGGGCCACTGTGGGCATATGAAAAAGCCGAGATATCTTATATAATTTATATTAAGAAAAATCTTTGACTTCCGATCAAGTTTTTCACACTTATGTTAGAAACTATTCAAAAAAAAAAACAAAAGAGTCTGCGCTCAAGCAAAATCTCAAATAATAATTAACAAGATTGGTATTTCTAACAATGAAATAAAAACTGTGTAGCAAGTAATTAATAGAGAAACTGGAAAGACACAACAACGTGATCAGAATGAGTTGTCTTTGAAAATAACTAATCAAACCATTTCTGATAAGCAAGAAGTCGCTAAGACATTAGAAAATTTCTTTACCAACATTCCGTTAGAGGTTACGAAGTCTCTTGCCTCCTCATCGAAATTAGCTGAAGCCCTTCTTAAAGAAAACTTTACTAAAGACATACCAACCTTTAAATTTAAACCAAAATGTCTTGTTATAATTAAAAACGCGTTCAAAAGTCTCAATATAAAAAAATACTGAAGACTTATGGGGGATATCCGTTAGGGTTCTTGTAGATATAATTGATTCGATTGCTCCTGTCCTTACAGCCTATTCAATCAATGTTTGGACAGCGGCACGTTTCTTGACTTAATGAAGTACAGTAAAGTAGTACCAATTTTTAACCGACGTCAAAAAAAGGAGGAGGTTCTCAATTCGTCGGAATCTTTTTTTTTTTTAATGTATTTTCCCCAATTACTCAAAGACGCCTGGACCGATTTCAAAAAATCTTCTTTTGTTTTGAAGGGTATACTTCCTAGTTGGTCCTATAGTCATCAGGTCAGGATCTGATAATGGGATCCTAGAGCAATCCAGGGGACTCCTCAAATATTATAGGCATACATATAGTGATTTTGGTATTTTCATCAACAATGCAATCACCTTGCACTCAGAAAGTATAATTTGGTGAAGTGGAACTGATGAAGAAGACCACAGATGGCCTGGAACTCCTAAATGCTAAGTATGTCACAGGTATAAAATATCTCGAATAGTTAACCAACTATGATGAAGCAAATACTTATAAAAAATAAATGGTACTGATGAAAATGGTACCATTGAACTGTTATGATGATGAAGCCGGAAGGTGGGCGCTGGAACTCTGAGATAAAACAATGTATCCTAGTCGTGCTTGGGCTTATTGAAATCGTCATGAGATGTACTTTGGCCACAAATAGTTATCATATTAATTGGAGATACCTACCAAAACTAAAAAGAGAAAAATAAAAATTCGGTGTCTTTTGTACCCATTTTTTTCAGTTTTTCGACACCGACTTCGGAAAAGAAAGTTATTTTTTGCTTTGTAGTTTTTTGTTCTGGAAGTCGGTTTGATTTTTTGTTAAAAAGATGTTTCAAATCAGGCTGTAAGAGTGATCCCTCTAATTATAGACCTTTATCCGTGCTTCCAGCATTTAGTAAAATCTATGAAAAGATCATGCTGGACCAGATGTTGTCTCACTTCAATTCTAATGGGATCCTGCATAGTCAGCAATTTGGTTTCACGAAAGGAAGGTCGACAACGGACGCGGGAGTAAAACTCATCAGCCAGATCTTGGAATCTTGGGAGAAGTCCGAGGATGCCATTGGCGTTTTCTGTGATCTCTCAAAAGCGTTCGACTGCGTCGACCACAACACACTGATCTGTAAATTACACCACTACGGAATTCGAGGACAAGCTGCTGATCTCGTGCTTTCCTATTTATCAAACAGACAGCAAAAAGTAAATGTTAGTGGGGTGACGTCCTCCGGGTCTCTAGTCAAGATGGGCGTGCCTCAAGGTTAAATTCTCGGCCCTTTCCTCTTTCTTGTTTACATTAATGTAATGTGTAAGTGATCTCCCCTTTATGATGGCTAAATTATCGGATATGATTCTATTTGCTGATGAAACTTAGCTAATTTTTAAAATAGAAAGGAAAGATACGGATGTCTTACATGTCAATGAAAGTCTAATTATTCTTATATCTCTTACTGAATGCGAAAAAAACAAAATGTCTTAAGTTCTCTTTACCAAATGTACCACAACGTGACCTAAACCTTAATCTTGACGGTAAAAATCTTGAAGTTATAACGGAAACTGTATTCTTAGGGATTACTATCGATTCAAAATTGCAGTGGGGTTCGCACATTAGAACTCTTTCGGGTAGGTTAAGTTCAGCTGTATATGCAGTAAGGAAAATAAGGCAGTTAACCGATGAAGCCAAAGCTAGGTAGAACTATGCTAGATACTATGCTTATTTCCACAGTATTATGTCTTATGGCATTCTGCTGTGGGGATCAGCAGCAGATGTTGACTCAATTTTCATATGACAAAAGTGGGCAATCCGCGCGATCTATAAAATGCGCGAGTCCCTCAGCGATAAATTTAAAGAGATTGATATACTGACTCTACCTTCACTTTATATTTTGGAATGTATTTTGTATGTCCGCAAAAATCGAGGGCTTTTCAAAACTAGAAGCGACTTCCATAATTTAAATACACGCAGTAAACACGAAATTGTAATACCCAAATTCAGATTAACTAAAACTAGCAAGTCTTTTCTTATAAACAGTATACGCTTTTATAACAAGTTGCCAAAGTTAGTTATAGAACTGACCGATGGAAAGTTCAAAAATCACATCAAACGTGTCCTTATTAAAAAGCATATTATAAAATCAAGAACTACGTTAAAGATAAAAAAAAATGGCTTTAGCTCCTTCTGCGCATGCGGCTTCCCTGGTAACTCATAAACGGCACAAATATGTGGATGTCTCTAACTATTCTCAATCTCATATTTCCTATTTTTTTTTTTGTTTTATCCATTAATTGGACTTTTTACAATAGTTTGCAATCATCTTTATAGCCCTAAGAATAGTTACAGCACTGATAACAACATTTGCGCCACATGTTAAATTTAGTCTTGTTATATTTTTTTTTTTACCTTTGTATAGATTCTTTTACCGAGTATTTTGTGAATGTGTGATCATTGTAGGCCTTCTAGATGTTAGTTAACATTTGTTAGCTTTTTTATATATTATATTATCTTTTTTCTTAGTTTCTAACGACTTATTGTCGGGCCTACGTTGTCTTCCCACAGTACTAATGCTGTAACATGGAAATATTGTAAAACCAAACCATTTTTTAAAAGAGTAACCATGGAGTTCCTGCCGGTTCTTCTCCATAGGAAACGACCAACCCGAACCGTGCACCTTTTGTCGACGTTTTATAAGTGTCCATGTAGGCCTATGTGAAATAAAAAAAATTGATGTTGATTTTTTTGATTTTGAATTAAGGAGAAATCTTTTCTGAATTTTCTCGCAGTTGTATGCGTTAAAGTGGGCGACGGAGCCACAGTGAAGCGTTGAGGTTAATTAAGGGGCAACCGTTGTCACGATAGTGAGCAAGCGGCTTTATAAATGTACTGTTGGTTTTTCTTACTGTAGGTATTGCGTGAATAAATGCATTATTTTATTCCGAGATTTCTGTTTTTGGAAGTGATTTTACATCAGATGATAAATAGTAAATATTTCTGAAAAATTAGGTTGGACAATCTTTTTTATACGACGACTCTCTTTCTACCTAGCCTTTTGTCTTTATGTGGGGTGTCCTCGTCGTTATAGTGTGTTCGCCAGATCTGTCTATGTCATAGAGACATCCAAATGTTCAATCAGTCTCCCCTCCATATTCCTGTTAAATGTGGATGTCATGTAAGTATCATACACGTCTGACCATCCCCACCACAGACGCGGCGTGGGTGTTTTATAATGTGTAGTGATAGTGATTAGAGTTCACCATTACAGGATATACATAACAATAACCTCAAAATAGTAATGTTCATTTTATTCAAAAAGATTAAATTTATTCATTCTATTCCTGCTTACAGGTACGCTATCCATGTATTAATCAAAACACCTAAATAAATATCCTCGAAAATTTTATTAATCAATTACATTCGGTTGGTAACCGCACTCGGCAGGTAATCGAATACGAGCACCACAAACAATATGGGGGAATAATCTACATATATTATAATGGAGAATATCAACACCACAATAATTTCATATTTACTGTACGTTAACGAGAACTAATTGGACGTGTTTAACTAATTTACTTTGCTAATTAAACAGTGTGAAAAGCGTAGGTAGTTATAACGTGGTTACATAATTTCGAAACCAGCGTTGTTGTTATTTGTTGAATTGGGCTAAATCCTGGCGAAAGATTGAAATATTACCTACCATAAATACTCCAGTAGACATGTGCGCCGCGACGAATGCCACAGTTATTTTTATACAAATTTTATTATTCGCAGAACATTTTTGAGTCTTGCCTGTCTGAGGGAACCTTAAGACTGAATTATTTGAGCTGTAATTTCATTTTAGGTTTTTTGAGATATACTTACAGAAAGAAGACTCAACCATTAAATATGAGTAAATATTTTCAACAAAAATAAACAATTGATAACGTAAAACTATTTATGAGCAGAATTGAAGCATGAAGAATATTGTTTCACGTTCGCTAACTTGATTATTTTTCTTTCGGAACAAATCAGCTCCGCTAGAGCCATATGTTAATTTTCTAACTATAGCAGCAGAAGCGCTATTCAGTCCACAAAAGACTATAATCGATCAAGTATATACGATCCCAACACACGTCTTTTATTACTAGAATTTACTAGCCATAAAATTTATATATTATTGACACTTTATTATTAAACGATACATCAATTTGATGTCGTAGTTGATAGATCATTTAGGTATAGGTAGGTGGGTGTACCACTACTAACTATTAAACGTGTGAAACAGTAAAGTTACAAATTTTGTATTATGAGGTCTGTTAAGATGTCGAACTCCTAGCTCTCTGCTTCAATTTATATTGCCATGGATCTTTTGTATCTGTATCGACTTTCTAACATACAAACTACATATTCGAATGAGAATTGCCTGTAGCAAGCGTGTACTATCCTAATTGTGTAAATCTCTTTATAACACTGATAATGACTCTGGTTTTCTGTAAGCTCGCCTTTGTACTTACTCGTAAGTTGTCCTTCTGTTTTTGTATATGTTTGTTTTGTGTACAATAAATAATATAAAGCATCTAGAGCTAGTATAATAATAGAGGTTTGACAAGATTCGTCATTCCAGAACTTATCCGACATCCCATGCATAACTAAACGAAAGTTATGATGCAAGTTTTAGACAAGAAAGAATTACTCTCAATTAACGTGAAATGTGCCAAAAACTTACCTCATTGTGATGAAAGTAAAGATTGATGAAGAAAGTATGAGAGATACCTACAATATGTTTAAATGTAATAAAGAAATTATTTTGTGTAAAAGGTTATCTTTGAATGCTTTTCAATAATTTGAGACTTACTCGTATTATTATTTGTTGCCATTTTGAGACTACAATCTCTGAACTGATAAGACTCCTGGGGAGTAAATAATAATACGGCCAACGGCCTGATGGCCAAGAGGCTCAACGGCCATGTGTCGAAGTTGTCATTGCGCGGTTGGATCGAGAGCCTGATACAGACGGCAGTACACCTCGATACGGTTCGCATTGTTAGGAGGTTCCTGTCTCTTGAGCCCTTACCACCGGTAGCTTGGACCCTGCTCCCGTCACCGGTAAACAACCATCTTTGTTATATATATATTTTTTTTTAATGATTTGTTTTTTATAACGGAATATTTTAAAATTTAAATATCAAGTGTGTACAAAGGTAAATAAACGAAATTATAATAAATACTAATACTACGGAGAAAAAAAATACCTGGGTATACTTCCAGACCGCCGACGGTATGCATCGACATGTGATAGCGGTGGACAAGGGCCTTACCCCGCTCTTATTAGAAACCTATACTGCCCCCGTTGTCATAATTACAGTAAGTTGTGTTAATGTTGTTATAACTTTTTCAGTCGAAATAAACTGATACTAATTCTAAATCATGCGATCTGGATCAGCTCAACATCTTTCAGAACAAAGTACTTCAGCAGTGTTACGAGGTTTGCCAGTAAATGCTTCGCCATCCACTGAAACTCAAATGGATAGAGAGGTTTGCTACAAAAAAGAAGGTTTATTGCCGAACCATTAATAAAAAGACAAAACAGAAAATTAGTCCGAGATTGCAGAACTTGAATTAAATCCCCCTTGAGGAGAAAAATGTTTTTATAAGTTTACACGTCTTCATAGAGAAAATATGAATAATATGTACCGTATATTCAACAAAGAATCTCAAGTTATATTCATAAAAGGAATGGATGAGAAAAAAGAAGTTAAGGCGAGAAGGACTTCACAAAAGAAAAATTCTAAAAAGAGTATAACGCATATCATTTATAAGATAGTAATGATGACAGTCTGTATGCTGCAGAAATGTGGACGTTGCGGGAGTTAGAAAGAAAAAAGATAGATGCTCCGGAGATGTGGTGCTGGAGAAGAATGCTCGGAGTGTCGTGGACCGAGTTCGGCACAAATGTCTCGATACTCCAAGAACTCCATCAAGCAGTGTCTGTCCACAATAGTACAGACCCAAATACTCACTTTCTTCGGAAACTTTTTAAGGCGAGACAGTCAGTCCGCAGAGCGGTTATTCGTACAAGGAAAAGTGGAAGGCACTAGACCGCGTGGTATAGGTCACCTATGCATTGGACCGACCAGATCAAGTCTGCTGTGGGCGGTCCCGTGCACGAATGTACCCGGATAACTTCTAATCGGGCAAGGTGGCGAGACATTGTGAGACGCATTACATCTGCCCCATATAGTACCAATACTTCATGACGACCACGACCGCTCTGTCAAGAGCGTAACGACTAAGAAGAAGAATGATGACAGAATTGAAGTGTGCAAAAGTTTTTTTTATCTTCTTTTGGATACAATGCTAAAAATGATTGCCATTAAGAACTTTTGATAAAAAGAGGAGATACAAGACTATAATTGATTATTACGAGTAGTTTCAGTTAACTTTCAGTGCAACTTTGACGGCTCAATTTGTTTTCTATTATACAAATTGTTTTATATTCATAAAACCTTTAAATTAATTGCCTAATAATATTTACACAGCTTAATATATCGATGTATGGCATTAGATTGCAGACATGCCCTCTTATTGCCAAAATAAGCGAAGTTTGCGAGAAAAACGCTAGATTTGAGGGAGACAGTTAGAGTAACTTACACCGACAGGATATTTCGTTAAATATAATTACAGTATCTTACCGACTTACTGAAAATATGTTTAAAAACAGTTAGTTGTTAGTGTTAGTTGGGCTGATTGAAATGGTAATAGATACAATTTATTAGATATAAAAAAACATTGAACAAATATATTATTTTATAATCATCATCATCATCGGGCTTTTAATGTTCCCACTGCTGGGTCACAGGCCTCCTCTCATAGAGGGAGTGGGCTATAATCCACCACGCGGGCCCAGTGCGGATTGGTAGATGTCACATGTCTTTGAATTTTTGGTTCTAGGACATGCCGGTTTCCTCACTATGTTTTCCTTCACCATTTTGAGAGCAGTGGTGATGAAATAAATTACACAAAGTAAAGCACCTGTTCGGGTTCGAACCTACGACCTACAACTCGTAAGTCATGATCGTAGCCACTGGGCCACCACTGCTCTATAATCATCAAGATACACCAATTTAAACATTTCGAAACAAAAGTGCGATTAACCACAATTTTTTTTGACTTCCTGTAATTATGACATCGAGGGCAGTATAGTATTAGACACTTATTACCGCAGGGAGGTATGGCAGAGCAAAGAGCTTCACTGACGCTTCTACCGGGTCCTACATGGACCCGATGTAGATATTTTAGCGTCCGTGGCCTGGCTGCGATTTGGGGAAACCGAAGGTTTTGTCTTAGCGATTATGGACTTAGTTATGATGACGAACAACTACCGGAAATACATTGTGAAGGACGGCACGGTTGACATCTGTCGGGCATGTCACCGGCCGGGGGAATCGGATTTAACTCGGACAAAAAATATACAAGTATGTTTCTTACACTACTGCACTGTTATAAACATATATTTTACATAATTAAAATTATTCGCGTATTTGGTGCTTCTTTACTTTCTGTATGTCCGTTTGCCAGTTGGCAAAGGCCTCATCCAACCTACTCCATTCTGATCTCTCTCTAGCCACTCTACTCCATGTAATACCTGCAACCTGCCTGATATCATCGTCCCATCTTTTTTGTTGTCTACCTCTTTTCCTTTTACATTCCCTTGTGTAACTATGTTGCTCCACTTATCCTTTCCTCTGATCATGTGTCCCGACCACTTACATTTTAGCCTTTTTATTTTTAGAGTTATGTCCTGTATTTTTCCTGATGTTGATGTTTTTTTATAATATCCCCCTCTTTACACATAGCATGCTTCTCTCTATTGCTCGTTGGCAAATGGCAATTTTATTGGTTGTGTTTTTTTAAATTATTATTTCTCTGTAGGCTCGCGTTTGACCACTATCTCGCTTGATGGTAAGCGATGATGTGGTCGACGGTGAAGCACGCTTGCCTAGAAATAACCTATTCACTCTTGACTTAAAGACCCCAAGGTTGTAGCTATCAGGAAACAAAGACTCCGGCTGGGAAATACACTCCTTAGCTGTGCGCACAACGAAATTATTCGCAAAACGCTTTGTACGTATGGGTGGGATGTCCACCATATGGGTGGGTTGCGCATTGCCGAACGTCTTGTTTTCCGATAATGGAAAGGGCTAGGTGGAATCAAATTGTGCAGTTCCATCGCAAACTCCCTGAAATGGAACCGATAAAAACCGACAGACTGGCCACTCGGCGTCGATATTTAAGGCTCTGGAGCTTTGACGCGACCAGTGCATCGTTGCCGATAAGCCTCTTGGCCCGTTTGTCAATCGACTTAAGTGCATCAGTTGATATTTGGCAGATCTGTCCCAGAGGTGTGAGTAGTACTCCATGCATGTCCGAACTTGCTCTTTATACAATTTGAACAGCTGTTCAGGCGTGAAGTACCGTCTCACCTTTGCAAGGATCCCCATTTTTTTTGCAGCCAAATGAGCCTTTGCTTCAATGAATGGACCAAACTTGAGGGTCGATGTTAACGTAACACCAAGGAGGTCGAGATGATCCGATATCGGCACGGTTACACCATGGAAAGATGTAGCCGGGTGGAATAAGCTCTCTTTTGCGTTTGGTTTCCAGAGAATGCAGACATTGAATAATTTGCTCTTTGTTGTTTTATCAATATGTAGGTTTTTGTCTTTCATTACTTTCCTCAGGCGCCAATACCTTTTCCAACTGTTTGCTCTCCTTCTTTAGATTTCTTTGTGTGTGTAAGTTATCTTTAGGTGATATCAGCTGTCCGAGGTATATATATTCTTCAACATAGCTAATTTGTGACTCGCCTACATTTATGCTACTTTTATTTCCATTGGTCATAACTTTTGTTTTTACGGGATTTAATTTCAGTCCTACTTTTTCACTCTCAGATGCTAGATTGTTTAACATTATATCATCGGCAAATCTTAAGTGTGTTAGTGTGCGGATATTTAAACCCAGATTTTCCCATTTAAAGCTTCTGAAGATCATTTCCAAAACAGCGGCGAAAAGTTTTGGAGAGAGAGGATCTCCTTATCTTACTCCTTTTTGTATCTTAATTGAATCTACTTTCTTATCTAGTGTAACATAGTGTTCATTAATACTGATTTAAAAAAAAAACAACTTAACTTAAAAATAAACAATTAAATAAAACTATTTACAAAAAATAAACAATCTAAATAAAGCTATTACTTGAAGCTATAAAATAATTATTCAATTATATTCAACTATTATTGAAATGTAACTATTAAAAATAAAAATAAAAAACCAAAGTGTACAAGTAATGCGGACAACCACATTATTTTATAGATACGGAAATAACCGGTTCCTCATCGCCGCCCGCCAGCGGCCGCGCGTCGCGCGCGCACGTAGCTAACACAGGCAGTCCGTAGCCGAACCTCTCGAGGCACGGACGCTGTCGCCTTGACTAATTTTCTCGCTGTACTACCGTCATTGCGAAATATCAATTTTGCACGTGAAGTTAGTTACGAATATTTAAACTATATTATCAACTTAAGAGTGGATTGCCTTTGTCCATATACTTAAAACAGTTGTAATTATTAATTAAGTGACCGTGATTCCCAAACTTGGGTGAGTTGTGCACATTTATTTATAAAGATTTCTAACGGCCGTTACCTACCTGTTGTATTTTCTTTGTCTTAATTTTGGAGGTACGAGTCCGAGTAGATATTGTAGCTTTATTCTATCCTGTGTTTAATGCTTATAGTTGCCTTTCTTCCATTATGTTCTACTTAAAACTTTCAAAGCTTAACGTTGTAACCGTCTCTGCTTGCTTAAATTTACTATTAATTTAGATTCTTTACACCTAGAATTCTTCCCGCCGTTATAAGCCCTAAATTGCCAATCTAGTTCTTGCCATGCATCCTAGCGTTTCCCGTGCGCCCCTTATACCGGCAGCTTAATGATTCGGCTTTTGTTCCTAGGAATTACGTCACGGTTCAACTGACTGAGCCGGATTCTCATTCTGTCTCCTTCATCGCCTGAGTGGAGTGGCCGAGCTGACCGGGACTACGCCTGGAGGACGGGACTTCGCCAGGGAAGTGTGGAAGGCTAGACAAGTGCGCAACGACCTAGGCCGAACCTTACTTTCTTTTTTAATATACCGTTTTTTTTTTTTTTATAATTTCAAACTGAGTTTCATTTCTTCTCTTTTCTTGTTCACGTCTTATATACGTGACACTAGCTGAACGCACGCCGAGCTGTTATTGTACATATTTCTAATCAATCTTATATTCTTTTCTTTCTTTTCTCTCTTTATATTCTATGTGGTGGTGGTTTTTTTTGCAGTGTTTGCCTACTTGTCTTAAATTTCTTAGTACTTTAAGTAATTCTGTCATTTAAATGATAGGTTTAATTACATAAACTTTGTGCAGTTTACCGTTATTTCTATTGTGTTGAACGGTAGTTATAAAATTTTGAGTCGCTTAAATAAAAGTAACTTAGTGTATGTCACCTGACTTCACCTGTCTTATTATTTTATGATTGGTTTTTGTCCTTAAATAAATTGTAACAGAGCGGATTTTACTTGATTTATGTTAGTAAATTGTGCATAACCTACCCAGTTTTTTATCATATATATTTTTTTTTGTTTTTTAAATTTAAATAACAATATGGCAATTCCAATAAAATATTTACAGCTTCAGAAATCTGAGCTCATGTATGAAGTTGCTATCCGTGGAGAACTTCCCTCTGACAACGTAGCGGGTTTAAGACGTCAAGTCACTAAATTGACTCAATTATATTCGTCTGATGACATAATCGATTCGGTTTTCCGGTTTTCAGAGGATAGTAAAGGCTCTCAAGAGACGCTAGAGAAGGTTAGGGCTAATCTGGATGCCTTAAAACTTAACTTTGATGAATCTCTTTTTAGTAGAACTAAGTCTCTTCTACATCATTTATATTATAGGCTTCAACGTATTGAAAAACCGCAGGCGGCTGATGATTTATCGGAATTAGATAAAATAAAGAAAATTTACGAGGGGTATTATGAGATGCTTTTGAGCCTTGATAAGCCAAGGGTCAAAGACCAGAAGCAGCCCACGTCTTCAGTTACTTCTGAAGAGGATTTTTTAGATAAACCTAATTTATCCGGGATGAATATTGCAGTTTCGTGTGATCGCGGGTTAATAGGAGAACTGAATAAGTTTAAATATGACGGAAAATCTTGTGTCAGATCATTTATACAGAAAGTTGAAGAATTCCGTACGTCTAAAAATATAACTGAAAATAAAATGCTTGGTTCGGCTACTGATATTTTCATTGGTGATGCACTTCACTGGTACCGTAACATCAGGGGTAGTATCGGTAGTTGGAATGAGGTACTAATTGCGTTAAAGAATGATTTCGACGTCCCTGACTACGATTATCGCATGGCCTCAGAAATTCGTCAGCGTACACAAGGCGAGGAAGAGAACATAACAATTTATTTATCTATAATGCAAGGCATGTTCTCTAGGCTAAGTAAACCTTTAGAGGAAGACGTTAAACTCGAAATTATTCTGCATAATATTCGTCCTTGCTACTCTACTATTATAGCTGCTAGTCCTAATATTAAATCACTTGAAGACTTAAAATTAATTTGCAAGAATTATGAACAAATAAAGGTTCGTTCAGAATTCTTTAAGGAACCACCTTCGGTTTCGGCTAATACCTTGGCTCCAGAATTTGGCTACCAGTCTTCAAAATGTAAGTCGACGACTAGTAGCCAAGGTAATTTTTACGGTCGTAGTAGGTATGACGGTGCTCACCATCAAGGGTCACACAAGGTCTCTGAAATTCAGGCTCCTGAAGTCGAAACTTCGGCTATCACCAAAGTTCCCTACTGTCATCGTTGCCGTGTTAATACGCACTCTATGAAAGACTGCGCAGCTGAGCGTAAAATTTTTTGCTTTAAGTGTGGCATGAAGGAAGTTCGCACACCAGAGTGTCCAAACTGCAAGCCAAAAAACTAGTTTCTGAAAATTGTAGGAAACATGCGGTTAGTCATACAGATAGCTCGAACTGGAATGATTGGCTCATGTTTGTAAAAAACTTCTTTTCTAGAAAACATATTTCTACAATTTTCAATGTCAAACCGAGTAATGACCCTAGGCCTTATGTGAAGGTAGGAATCAATAAGGATTTGTTTTTGTATGGTTTGTTGGATTCTGGTTCCGCCGTCACTATCCTAGGTAAGAACTCTCATGAACTTTTAATAAAATTAGGTCTGATTTTATGCAACGATGAGAGAATAACTGTTACTGCAGCAGGAGGTCAAAGGATAACATCCCTTGGTTATATTCTTCTACCCTTGACCTTCGAAGAAAAATTTTCTATTATTAAGGCGCATGTTATTCCAGCGATCGAAACCGTTTTAATCTTAGGAATCGATTTTTGGAACACTTTTAACCTGTGCCCTAAGTATTTGTCAGAGAAAGAAAACTTATTCTTAACTGACCCCGGGCTCTCGGAAATTTCTTCGTCATCTATTCATCACCTGTGTGGCTATGACGCTTTGAATTCTTCTGTTAGCTGTTAGCTGACAATATCATAAGTCATTTTAAGGACATTTCGTACGCAGAGAGAGGTTTAGGTCGTACTCACGTCATTAAACATCGTATAGATACCGGTGACGCTGAACCTATTCGACAGCGATATTACCGCATGTCACCAGAAAAGCAACGTATTGTTGCTGAACAGGTTGATGAGATGTTAGCGTTAGACGTTATTGAACCTTGTGAGAGCCCGTGGTCTTCTCCGGTGTTAGTGGTCGGCAAGAAGGATGGAAAGCCCCGCTTCTGCTTAGACAGTCGTAAACTTAATGCTGTTACAAAGAAGGACGCATATAAGCTGCCATATGTGTCTGAAATATTGGATAATCTAAAGGATGCGCGTTATCTTTCCAGCATTGATTTATCTAAAGCTTTTTGGCAGATATTAATCGATGAAAAGGACAGAGAGAAGACTGCGTTTTATGTTCCTGGTCGAGGAACTTTTATGTTCAAAGTCACAGCTTTTGGACTTACCAATGCCCCTGCTACGCAACAGACACTTGTTGATCTCTTATTCGGGCCTGAATTCGAGCTCAAAGTCTTTGCTTATTTAGATGATGTAATTATCATTAGCAGAACTTTCGAGGAACACGTAGAACTGCTTCAGAAGATTTTCCAAAAATTACGTTCGGCTAATCTCACTGTCAATCTGGACAAGTGTCACTTCTTCCGAAGTCAATTACGTTATCTTGGCTACATTGTGGATGCTCATGGCTTAAGGACTGACCCAGATAAGGTCAAAGCCATATTAGACTTCCCCACTCCTACTAATAGGAAGGAGGTTAACCGTTTTCTGGGTACAGCGTCTTGGTATAGGCGTTTTATTCCACATTTCAGTACCGTAGCAGGTCCTCTAAATAAGCTTACTTCTAATAAAAAGAACGCCCCTGCGTTTCAATGGAACCCTGAGGCTGACAAGGCTTTTCTAGAATTAAAATCCAAACTAGTTCAAGCACCTGTCCTTGCTTGCCCTGACTTTAACCTTCCTTTTGAGGTGCACACTGATGCTAGCAATTTTGGTATCGGTGCAATGTTGGCCCAAACTATTGATGGTGTGGAACATCCAATCGCATACATGAGCCGTTCTTTAAGTAAGCCGGAGAGGAACTACAGCACAACAGAACGGGAGGCTCTTGCCGTTCTTACGGCCCTTGAATACTGGCGCTGTTACCTTGAGACTGACAAAACCTTTTTAGTCTACACTGACCATTCATCGCTTAAATGGTTTATGTCTCTCACTAATCCAACCGGTCGGCTCGCAAGGTGGGGAGTTCGCCTTTCTTCTTTTAATTTTGAAATAAGACACCGCCGTGGAAAGGATAATGTTATCCCAGATGCCCTTTCTAGATGTGTTCCAGTTGAGGTTATTTCGAACGGCGATGTTCCCGCGGCTTCAGGCCCTGATACTCAGGATTCTTGGTATCTGAAGATCTTCCAGGGCTGCCAGGCTAATCCTATTAATTTCCCAAATTACAAGGTGGAGAATAATGAATTATATAGGTACATGAAAACTAAGGTTGACCTTACGGTTGAATTTGCTTGGAAGAAGGTTATTCCTAAAGAACAACAAGCAGACACTTTAATTGAGTGCCACTCTGAACCTATTTCTGGTCATTTCGGCGTGTTTAAGACATATAAGCGCTTAGCACTTCGTTTTTATTGGCCCGGTATGTATTCTAGCGTAGTTCAATTTGTTTCTAACTGTGAAACATGTCTAGCTCATAAGCATTCTACACAAGGTGTCTCTGGAAAAATGGGTAGGCCTAAAGACGTTTCTCGTCCCTTCCAGGTTCTATCAATTGACTTGGTTGGTCCATTGCCTTCTTCTCGGAAACAGAATCAGTTTATTTTCGTTGTGACTTGCTGCTTTTCTAAATATTGCCTTCTTTTTCCACTTCGTCGAGCTATCTCAAATTTAATAGTTAAACACCTTGAGGATGACGTCTTTCTCGTCCACGGAATTCCTCAAACTATTATTCTTGATAATGGAAGTCAGTTTATTAGCCGAGATTTGGATAAGCTTTTCAAAAAGTACAAAATTCCTAGCATACATTTTACTCCAAAGTACACTCCACAAATCAACACAGTGGAAAGATATAATAAAACAATAATAACTGCTGTTTCTAGTTTCGTAGATGGGGATCATAGATCTTGGGACTCCAACCTTCCTCAAATCCAATTCGCTATTAATAATTCTGTTAACGAAAGCACTGGTTATACTCCATCCTTCTTGGTACACGGAAGAGAGTTAGTCGTGTGTGGTTCTCATTACATCGAATATCCAGATCCAGCAGACCTTATATTTCTACCACGCGATGCTTATGCTGCAAACCTGGGTCAATTATCGCCAATATTCGATAAAGTTCAGGTTGCTTTGTGGGAAGCTCATGTAAAAAATACACAGCATTATAACTTGCGCCGCAAACATGCAGAGTTCAGTGTGGGCGATATCGTTTGGAAGCGTTGCTACTTCCAGAGCGATAAAGATGCTCATTTTAGTGAAAAATTAGCTCCTAAATTTCAAAAATGCCGGGTAAAAGTTAAACGATCACCATTAGTTTACGTTCTAGAAGACATGAATGGTCGCGACCTTGGCGTTTGGCATATTAAGGACCTCAAGCTTAAGAGATACCCGTAGTAAGTTAATAACATTTTTTTTTTTGCGGATTTCAATAAGTTGAAATCCTTTTTCTGGGGAGAGGGGTAATGTAACATAGTGTTCATTAATACTGATTTAAAAAAAAAACAACTTAACTTAAAAATAAACAATTAAATAAAACTATTTACAAAAAATAAACAATCTAAATAAAGCTATTACTTGAAGCTATAAAATAATTATTCAATTATATTCAACTATTATTGAAATGTAACTATTAAAAATAAAAATAAAAAACCAAAGTGTACAAGTAATGCGGACAACCACATTATTTTATAGATACGGAAATAACCGGTTCCTCATCGCCGCCCGCCAGCGGCCGCGCGTCGCGCGCGCACGTAGCTAACACAGGCAGTCCGTAGCCGAACCTCTCGAGGCACGGACGCTGTCGCCTTGACTAATTTTCTCGCTGTACTACCGTCATTGCGAAATATCAATTTTGCACGTGAAGTTAGTTACGAATATTTAAACTATATTATCAACTTAAGAGTGGATTGCCTTTGTCCATATACTTAAAACAGTTGTAATTATTAATTAAGTGACCGTGATTCCCAAACTTGGGTGAGTTGTGCACATTTATTTATAAAGATTTCTAACGGCCGTTACCTACCTGTTGTATTTTCTTTGTCTTAATTTTGGAGGTACGAGTCCGAGTAGATATTGTAGCTTTATTCTATCCTGTGTGTAATGCTTATAGTTGCCTTTCTTCCATTATGTTCTACTTAAAACTTTCAAAGCTTAACGTTGTAACCGTCTCTGCTTGCTTAAATTTACTATTAATTTAGATTCTTTACACCTAGAATTCTTCCCGCCGTTATAAGCCCTAAATTGCCAATCTAGTTCTTGCCATGCATCCTAGCGTTTCCCGTGCGCCCCTTATACCGGCAGCTTAATGATTCGGCTTTTGTTCCTAGGAATTACGTCACGGTTCAACTGACTGAGCCGGATTCTCATTCTGTCTCCTTCATCGCCTGAGTGGAGTGGCCGAGCTGACCGGGACTACGCCTGGAGGACGGGACTTCGCCAGGGAAGTGTGGAAGGCTAGACAAGTGCGCAACGACCTAGGCCGAACCTTACTTTCTTTTTTAATATACCGTTTTTTTTTTTTATAATTTCAAACTGAGTTTCATTTCTTCTCTTTTCTTGTTCACGTCTTATATACGTGACACTAGCTGAACGCACGCCGAGCTGTTATTGTACATATTTCTAATCAATCTTATATATGTTTGTTCTATCCCTTGTTCTCTTAACGCCACCCAGATAATTGTATGTATTAACGAGTCGAATGCCTTGCTATAATCGACAAATGCTAGATAGTATATGAGTTGATATTCCGCATATTTCTCGATGATTTGCCTAACAGCATGGATATGATCAAGTACAGAGTAGTCTCTTCTAAAACCTGCTTGTTCTGTTGGCTGTTGTTCGTAGAGCTTTCCTTCTATTCGCTTGAGTACGATCTTTGCAAATAATTTATAAGGTTGGACATCAAACTTATGGGCCGATAGTTTCCGATATCGTACTGATCACCTTTTTTGTACAGAAGGATTATATTAGATTTAGTCCATTGCTGTGGAATCGTTTCTGTGTTATCATTGAAGATTTTTTAAGAATTAAGAAGAAGGGTTACTGTCTGTTTCGCTTGTTTTAGTACTTCGTTGCTTATTTCATCGAGTCCTGGAGCTTTATCGTCTCTTTGGGTTTCTATAGCGAATTGTATTTCTTCTTGCATGATGCTGGGTACGGATGAGATTTCTAACAATTCAATTTCTTTTTCCGCTCTGTTACTTTCGTATAGTTTCTTGTAGTAATTTTCAGTACTCGTATGCCTTGCCTTCGATTCTCCTTCAATCTATTACTGTCATTCATCTGTACAATCCAGTCCTTTTTAGGGTTCTGTACCCAAAGGGTAAAAACGGGACCCTATTACTAAGACTCCGCAGTCCGTCTGTCTGTCCGTCTGTCTGTTACCAGGCTGTATCTCATGAACCGTGATAGCTAGACAGTTGAAAATTTCACAATTGATGTATTTCTGATGCCGCTATAACAACAAATACTAAAAACAGAATAAAATAAATATTTGAGTGAGGCTACCATATAACAAACGTGATTTTTTGCCGTTTTATTGCCATAATTGTACGGCACCCGTCGTGCGCGAGTCTGACTCACACTTGGCTGGTTTTGTTGGTCAACTCCTTGTTTTCCTTTTTTATTCCTCCTGTTTGTGAAATGTGTCTCTCTATTGTTTCCATTCTTCTCTGAGTTCTATCTTTTCTAATACTTTCTTTTATTTCTTTGCTGAATTTTGCTATTTGCTTTCGACTATCGTTAGTATTTATTCCATTGATTAGTTCAGCTCTTTGATTTAGAAGGTTAATGGTTTTGTCGGTCATCCACTTGTTAGATGGGTATTTGCTATTAGTCCCTTGTTGAATAGATGTTTTGATTGTTCCTTCTAACCAGTTGTATTTTTCCTGAACCTTAATGTTTGTTGTCTCTTTATTGTAATCCATAAGCTTAGTATTACTTACTGGAATTGGCTATTTGGGCTGTTTGGTATTTGGTAGGTTTTGTGTTCGTCATATTATTTCTTGGACTTGGGTTTTTGAAGGTGTTGTCATCAGTTCGGCTCGAATCATTCGATGGTTGGTATTGTAGTTGAAATTACTTATGCCTTTCATGTTTGAGAAGTATCTGTTTTTACTAGTCATTATGAAATCTATTTCGGTTTTTGTTGTCCCGTCTGGTGATATCCAGGTCCACGTCTATCTTTCTTTCTTCTTGAATATTGTGTTTAAGACTCTCAAGCTATTCTCCTGTCCAAACTTTATAATCTTCTCTCTCGACCATAAGCACTCGAACTTTCTCCTGTGTTGACACGCTTGTTCCGCCTCTCTCTTGTAAAAAGAACGGATCAAAGTCCTGGAAGCTTGCAAATGTGCAACCAGTGCCCAAAAAAGGCAACCGTGCAGACCCTGTCAATTACCGTCCAATCGCCATTACCTCCATTCTGTGCAAAGTTATGGAAAGGGTACTGAACAGTAAGTTGCTGACCTACCTTGAAGACAATAATCTCCTCAGTGACCATCAATATGGCTTTCGCCGGGGACGGTCTACTGGCGATCTTCTTGTGTATGTCACGCACTGCTGGGGTGAAGCCATCGAGAGACACGGCGAAGCACTTGCTGTTTCGCTGGATATCTCGAAGACCTTTGACAGGGTCTGGCACGCAAGTCTACTCAGTAAGCTTCCTGCGTATGGCATCCCCGCTGGTTTTTGTAGCTGGATATCAGATTTCCTTTGCGAACGGTCGATCCGAGTAGTCATAGACGGCTGCTCCTCTGACCTTATGGCTATTGATTCCGGAGTTCCTCAGGGGTCTGTTCTCTCTGCAACTCTTTTCCTGCTGCACATCAATGACCTTCTTCAGCTTGGTATTGTTGGGTACGCAGATGACAGTACTGTTTCAGAGAGATACCTGTCCAGCGCAAGAACCAGCGTGGATGAAGTTCGTTCCTTGAGAGAGACTATACTCCCAGTGGGGTGATGACAATCTGGTCTCCTTTAACGCCACCAAAACACAGGCGTGTCTTTTTACCGCTAAAAGGAGTCTTTTCGATCGGGCGCCTATTTTTCGTGGTGCGTCTGTTCCAGTGACTGATCGGATTGAGCTCCTAGGCATGGAGTTGACATCCAGTCTTAACTTCGGCGCCTCCATTGAGCACAAAGCCCAAATTGCGGCCAAAAAACTGGGCATCCTAAATAGGGTGAAGCGATACTTTACGTCTGGACAGCTTCTAACCCTGTACAAAGCGCAAGTCCGATCCTGCATGGAGTATTGGGATGGCTCAGCAAAGTATCAGCTTGCCGCGCTTGACTCGGTGGAACGCAGAGCTAAGAGGCTCATCGGCGACATTGAACTGGTGGATACCAAGCTTCACAGCTTGGCTCATCGCCGCAAGGTTGCCTGCTTGTCGGTCTTCTACAGACTGTATTTCGGTGAGTGTGCTCAAGAACTCCACGACCTCATCCCACCAGCCCCCTTCTACCATCGGACATCTAGACGCACTGCAAGTTACCATCCTTACCTTGTTGCCATTCCACCAATTCGCACCAAGCGCTTCCAAACATCCTTCATAATGCGCACAGCGAATGAATGGAACTCACTACCTGCGTCTGTGTTTCCGGACGCATTCAACCCGAATCTCTTCAAAGTTAGAGTAAACAGGCTCCTTCTGGGTAAGCTCACTCCATCGTCGACTCTGTCTCTGTCACCTATGACTTAGACTAGAGTCAAGAGCAAACCCATCCCAAATAAAAAAAAAAAAAAAAACTCTTAGAGTAAAGTTATTTTAAGTGTGTGTAGGGGACAACTGTCTATGACTTGTATACATCTGTCCCTTACGCACACTCAAAATAATCAGTATATACCAGAAAATATATTTTTTTGTGTTAAATGGCTCTCTTGAGTGTAAAATCAAAATTTTACTAGACTAGTTACCATACACACAGAATTAGTACAAAAATAAACACAAAGAAATTTATTTTCGCTCTTACCTAGAAAGCTAGTGAACATAAGTGAATCTCGAACATTTTAGTGCTCAATTGTGCACAAAAATGTTCAAGATTCACTAATTCAAACAAGGAATAAACTTACTATAAGCAAAAATTGAGGTAAAATCTAAACTTTACGAAAATTAAGCAAAAAACTAATTCTTGGGTCCTTTGACAGCCCAAAGTTTCAAGTCGCGAAGTAGAGAAAAACATTCCTGAAGTTTAAATAATTTAGTCCGAATCATATCCAAAACTGAATCGGGGCACCCCAACTTCACGTAGTCTTTTGGCTGCTACCCTAGTGTATATAAAAACTGGAGGCGCAAAGGGAGTGCAATTTCGCAGCTTCGACTTGCTGTACACCACAGCCACTTCAGCTTGCATAGGTGCCTATCCTTTGTTAAGTAAGGGCGAAGGGGTTGCACTACCCGCAGCGCCGGTGACGATGCAGAATCAACTTTAAAGTGTTTAGAAGTTAGGTTACAATAATTTGTTCTTTTCAAGAACGGTGCATTACCTTTTCATGGGTGGGGGGCCAGTGAAGATGGGGCACCCCCACCCCACTCACTACCCCCCTCGCCCACCCGTCTGTTTTGCGCGTTTTGGTGATTTCAAATTTACATTAAAAATGGCCATTTAGACTAAAATAAATACCTACTATATAAGTACTGTCGGTTAGGTACCGCAGTTGTTCCCTTTGGGCCGTCCTTGAGCCGCGAAAATGTTTGTTTTTGTATGAGTTATATCATAATAGCTATTTATGCAACTGTTACGTTATGGACGGTCTTTTAATACGAGTGCCATTTTTCGGTACAAGCGTAGCGCGTACCGAAATAGGTGGGCACGAGTTATTAAAAGACCAATAACGTACAGTTGCATACAAGATTTTATCTACGAAGGCAGGAATAAAACACAGATATAGACAAATAACGAATTTAATAGAAACTTAACTACACACTGACTATTGTTTATTTATATGTAGATTTTGTATTGTGCATGTCTTGATTTTTCTGGAAGTAAATTATTTGTAGCCGCAACTGCTCTATTTGTTATATCTGGTGGAGTATTTTCAATATCACTTGATGTTGAAGACATTTTTAATAAAATTTTGCACAAAATTTCACTCAAAAAATTAAACCCGCGTCCACTTTATTTTTTATTTAGTCTTTGTTAGGTATAAGGCAAAGATATTGTAGCCTTAACAGCCAAATAGTATACGACACTTTTGTTCTAAACTTGTTCCATTTTTAAAAACATCATTTACATTGTCTCGATTTCGAAGTAATATTATAGGTACCTGGCTGTATGTTCATAATGTCTTTGCTTGTGTTTTAGAAGTTATGACGATTCGCATAATGCAACCCGATGTAGTTATGGGTATCATAATGAAACCGCTGTCAATTTTGTAATTCGAATATAATGAAACCGAAGTAGATAAATATTAGTATGCGTTTAAAACATTATGCTTTATAAAATTATGCTTTACTATTATTATGCTAACAGTATTTTGGCAATAAAGACTATGGCAAAATATTTATGCCTAATAATATTATGCGTAATGATCATTACGCTGAATTTCGTTATGCCAAATTAAATTATGACTATAATATATTTTATGCTTATTATTAGTAAACCTATTTTGTTAGTGCATATCAATCCAACTGCGAATATAAGCTAGATATTCTTGTCAGTTCTCTTTAAAGGATCTAAAAGGTAAGCAAGAGAAAGTTTATAAATGAGATAGATATTTCAAGTTCAAGATGTTCCTATTTAAAAAGATGTGCAAGTGATTACGTTGATAGTTATCTACGTTTTTTTGTCATCATTATCTGATTTTTGACGTTCCCACTGCTGGGACACAGGCATCCTCTCTGTGAGACATAATGGGCTATAATCCACCTCGCGGGCCCAGTTTGGGTTGGTGGATGTCACATGTCTTCAAAATTTTGGTTCTAAGACAATATTAGGTCTTCACGATGTTTTCCTTTACCGTTTTTATGTCAAATAATAATAAAACACACACAGTTTGATTTCTACTTATCCCTTGACGTCATGTCAAGGAGAGACATATTATATCTATTGATAACATATTGCTTTATGTTGGATGACTTTACAGCATTATCATCATTCTTTGGCCCTTATCTGAATTTATTATGCAACACATCTTCTTGCCTTTCACATAATTATCATGTTTCACACAGTCCATACATTGTTTCTTTCCGAAATTATTTCCTTTACAGATTCAAGCAAAATCAATCAATGGGCAATTGCTTAGGTGCCTTCATGAGTATAATCCCGCCTCTTTACAATCCGACTCATATCTCGCTTTAAAGCTTCGCACTCAATAGGGTCAATAGCTCAATTCAAGCGGAAAATTCTATTATTGAGAATCGCATTAGAATTCGCAGTGGTCCAGTACTATAAATTTGAATTGCGATTAAGCGTACTGCGACGTAATTATTATTCGATGCGTTTCTGCGATAGAGCATAAATTTAGTGTGACAGTATTTTAGGATGGTAAGCGCTTTGTCTTTGATAGATTACAAATACATAAATGGGATGTTGTACATAATGGTCTAGTATGTAATTAGTGTGTTGGTTTCTTCTTCATCATGTATCACAGTATAATATAATAATTAACGTACGGTCTGTGTTGTAAACTACCTCTTTTCTTATCGAGTACTTTTTTGGTAACTAACAATAGCTTGGACTCAATATTCTTTTCGCCTTTTCCTTAACGTAAGTAGCTATTAAAAAATCAATGAGCACGACTCTTATTTTTGAGAAAAAACGGTCTCTGCTTGCAACATTACATAACACAACATCACGGCTGCATTCTTCTATAGTATTATAACCACATTTTTATTATTATTATTACATTAAACAATCATTCACATTTTTTACAATCTTTATTCACACAATTTCTTATTATCTACATTTTTAAATATTTTTATAAACAAATTTAAAAAAAAAACATAAAAAAATATAAAATATAGTGGCCCACCGGTATCGGGAACAGGGTCCAAGCTACGCTAAGCAGCGGTCAGGACTCCAGAGAGAGGAACCTCCGACCAATGGTCGGCGGACCAAAGTGTCCAGAAGTACTGCTTTCTGAATTGATCCAGCCGCCTAACGAGAGCCTCCTAAGGTGTTGGTCGAGGCTCGTGGCTATTAAGCCATTGGCTTATACAACTATCGGCACAATGATTTCTGAGTCCACATCCCACATGTCGACAACCTTGCGAGCCAAGTCAAGATACTTGATCTTTCTCGGCTTTCACGAGGTTCCCGTCATGCGGGACGGTTATGTCAACAATCTTTGCACGCCTCTCGATTCGGTCCACCACCACTATATCAGGCTAATTAGCTCATCACTGACAGGACTATTATAGTCCTGTCAGTGATGATGGGCCGATCCCAGTACAATGTGATATTGCCATTCTTCGAGAACTAGGTCGGGCATATACCTGTAGTACGACACTCATCTCATCACTTGCTGATGGATAATCCTGGCTACAAGGTTGTGCCTATGCAAGTACTCTTCGTTGGTTAGACGAGAACAACCAGAGATAATGTGGCGTATCGATTCACCTGGATGGATGGTGACATGCCCGACAAATGTCAACCGTGCCGTCCTTCACAATAAATCACCGGTAGTTATTCGTCATGATAACTTCGTCCATAATTGCACAGACAAAACCTTTAGTTTCCCCAAAGAGGTCACCAAAACGCAGCCAGGCTACGGACGCTGATTGGTCAACTTCGGACACATGTAGGGCCCGAAAAAAGCATCCGTGAAGCTCCTTACTCTACCATACCTCCCTGCGGTCGTTAGTGTCAAGCACTACAGGCTTGCGCCAGTTCTCATTGGCCCAGGAGAGCGGCATGAGTCCCTTGTCCACTGCTACTACATCTCGATGCATACCCACGTCGGTGTGTAGAAAATATTCCCTGAGATTGCATATCTTGCGGTTGTGGAGGATTTTGGCATTTAGAAAGTTTCGGCCTCCACACTTCCGCGGGATATATAATCTCATGACCGACGATCGTGGGTGATGCATTCGATATGCAGTCTGCATTGTACGGACCCGCCTATCCAGGGCGTCAAGTTCCGTTTGAGTCCATTTGAGTGTGCCGAAAGAGTACATCAATACTGGCATGACCCAACCTTTGAAGGCGCGTACCTTGTTTCCGCCCGAAAGAAGGCTATTGAATACCTTCTTCGGGCGGCCAAAGAAGCGTTCCCTCAACGATTGCTTCATGTCAGTAGTACTGATACCTAATGCTTCCGACATACCCTAATACTTATAGGTTTCGTTTGGAGAGAGGGATCTCAGGTTTATGGAATCCGCAAGTTGAATGTTATTATGTTTGTTTTTATTGTTCGCCATGTTTATTATGTTATGATTATTATTTGCTTTAAATTTAGTTTGATTCTTATTTATTACATTTTTAATAGTACATTATGGTACAAGTGTGTAATGTTGGTAATTACCGCTGAGGCGCCATTGAAACCCGAGCCGTTAGGTGAGGGTCTTAAGAAAGCCGAGGACGGTAATCTTCAATACACACGTGTATCATACGACGTTTTTCAACACACTTGTGAAGAAAATTATACTAAAAATCATTTCCAACAGTGAAAACGAGTTGTGAAAAATTTTTCGCAATGGCGGGCAATATTAATCAGTTTTCCTATGCGCGCGCAACTAACAATGGCGATCGGCCATTGACTAAAAAGAATGAGATTTCTTTTTTTGGCTTTTCGCGGTTATCGTTTTAGCCACGTACAAAATGGGGAATTTCAAGTTTTCTTTCAATCAGACAAAAACAAAAATTATATTTGAGTGATAGTTTTATTTATTAAACACGAACAAGTTGAAATTATCTATTTAAATACGAAGTTGCATGAAATGCTTTGCATTTTTACTATTGAGCACGATCTTTTTTGTATCGAAACTTTTTTAAGAACAAAGCAACTCAAGCAATAAATTAAAAAAAAACTCTATAACTCACTCGTGAATAATAGTAATGAAAAAGTCACAGTTTGATAACAGGTGTCATTATATGCCTAATTGCGGTGAAATTAGAGCCACTTTATGAGCTAGTGTGTTGAAAATATTTGTATAAAACACATACAAAAAAGTAAAAACATTATTATTATTATTATTTCTCTCCCAGTTGCCTGGCATTTTGCTGAACTGGACCTTTTAGGTACAGCCACGGGGCACACTATGTAATTGTTTTAAAATTAAGTTCCCTTTTGTTTTTATCTACATTGTGTGTATCTGCGTGTGCCAAATAAACTAGTTTTCTTTCTTATTACTTCTTTCTTTATTTCGCTAGTTATGTTTAAGTCCAATGTAATAAGGACAAGCCTATTGCCATCAACCGGGTACAAGTCTAGAATCTGAGCTGCTACTGAGAATTTCCATACATAAAACCGTCCAAGTAACTATCGGACTTCGCACATTTACGGTTCCGTACCAGACCGCAAAATTAAGTTGGTGGTAATAGGATAACTAAAGGAATTTCAAAGAAAAATTAAATTATAAATATATTGGTACTTGTTGGTTAAATATACGTAATAATAAACATTATCAGCAAATTTGAAGTTCATAGGTTAATGGGAAGGAATAAAAATACGTGGGAAAAAATTATAAACAGCTGACTTTGGTGGTTTCTTATTCCTTTGGTTTCCATTTTTTTAAAACAAATAACACTGTCTGTAACATTGTCTAAATAACGATATCCCATTCGATAGGGTTTTTTTTTCGCTCCCCCCTTTTACTAGTATGGTAAAAACATTTAAACATATTATGTTTTGACAATTTGTATGGCTTTGGATAAACAAGATACTTATACTGTGAAAATTCGAAGACTGTAGCTCCAACCATTTAGCTGTAAAACCCCTGTGATAGACGATGGACAAATGGACAAACAGACGGACACCTGAGTGACAGCAATAGGGTTCCGATTGGACCGTTAACCCTAAAAACCCTTTATCCGACGCAGGAATCGTCCCATGACCTCAGATCAGCAGTAGCTCTAGCAACCACAAAACAAACGAGGTTTGGAAAGCTTCTAATATTTAGCTATCTGTCAACTTCAGAGAGGAAAATGCCGAAACTTCGAAAGGACATGACAGTATAAATCATCTTTTTACACGCGTGTTTTCCCGACACCTCACTGAGATTTATCTAAACGTCCGTGAATCCTATGAATATAAAACGATACGACACTGAACACACCTTACATTATCCGTCTCAGTGGCGGTGACATTCGCTGACAACAGAAATTCTAGGAAACATCGTTTGACACGATGTTAACTTAATTTTCAGGAGTTGTGAAATTCTGGTATTGTATGTGGAATTGGTTCCTTTGATAAAGACGCCATTTTACAATGTGGACAACATTGTAAAATCGTGACCTTGTGTTGAAATGATTATGAATGTACAATCATACAATTATGATTGTACATGATGCAGGTACTGGATTAATGATTAATCAATCAGTTGACCTTAGTGCTATTATTATTTTATAGTAGCACCAAGGTCACCAAAATACTTTAATAGTCCCGCTATATCCGAGCAGACTTTATCATTTACTAAGCACTTAGATCTGTCCACATCATTTTAGGCTTACATCAGCCTGCCACACATCATCATGGCTTAAACCCACAATGTCAAGTTATCTGGATGGACCATTATCGCTTGTTATGCCAACATCCAGCTTTAATATTAACGACAGCCGATATACGGTAATGGAAATGGTAGGCCATACATAAAATATGATTTAATTGAACTATTACTATTATTTTACTGAAAATTAAATTAGAGAGGCTTCGAAAAAGATACATAAAATTAAGTGTTCATTTTTCTCAACTGTAAAAATCTTATTAAAAAAAGGACATGCTTACAATAGACAGCGAAATCTTTTGTTATGCACAAAAAAAAAAACAACACCAGGTGATCAAATAAAAACCAGACAACACTCGTGTAAGTAAATTTCACTCCACATATTATTATCTTTAACATAAAGAAACAACTGAAAGCCAAAGTAATAATCCAACTTTCTCTTTACTAGAATTTCTAGAAAGCCAGATGATTACATGTCTAATACAATAAAGTATTAAGCCCCACATGCGAGAGAAAGCTGTACATTTTAAAATTAGCCTTCCAGTGAAACATGTTTATGTGAAATTGATGTAGCCATGGATATTAGAAAGCGTGGGGTCCCGGTGGTGTTCATAATTCCCTTGATTACGAGGAAATTGCCGTGCTTGGCGATGGAGAACTGGGAAAGTGGAGGGTAGATAAATTAAATTAGGAATAATAACTGAACTTGGTTTTCATTTTTATTATTTCATGAATAGACGGAATTTCCCAAAAATCATCTAAAATCAGGCCAAAAACTCCAAATTACTGTTATAGAAAGTGAACTCTACAAACCAATAAATTGTTATTTCTCAAATATGCTTGGAAATTTGAGCATTATTTTGACAACCTTCTTCGAGATAAATCGAAATTGCAGTACAGGCCAAATACATGCGAGCAGCGGCCGGCAAAAGTTGTATGAAAATCCATATCTGTCGTTTGCAGCGGCCAAATAAATTACATAGTAAACTCATATCTGTCGTGTAATTTAAAAATGGAACGATCTTTTTCTCCGAAACATGGCAACCAAGGAGGTAACTTATCAAAGGTTTTATTTAAATTTCGAACTGGCTTGCAAATAGAAAGCTGTGTATTAAAAAAAAAACAAATAAACACTTTAAGACTTAGCACGCACTGCGATTTTTATTTCCGCGGATTTTTGTAGTATTATTACCGCGTGATATTTTTACCGCAACGCGTGCAGCCTCATACAATTCCATAGGTCACAGAAAGGGCGGAAAACGCGCGAATGCAAATCGCAGTGCGTGCTAAGCCTAACGCGGGAATAGGTAAAATTTATTGTTTTACGTTGTTCGTTATTGATTTTGAAAAGTAATTGTATTTGGCAAAATGAGTTCTAGGTACTACTTAGTTTTAATTTCCGCGCATTATTTGAGAAAAGCACTATACAAGCCTTGGCCACAACTAGGCATTGATGGACTTACGTATGTGTGCCTCGGCTTCGCCTCGGCCCACATTTACACGTTCGTCCATCAATGCCTCTTTTGCTGGCCGCTGCAGTAATGTACTATTAATGCGATTGAACAATTTTATTGGCTCGTAAAACCAGTGTGGCAATGACTTTTTTATTATTATAACTTCATGCAGCATGAAACATTTATTTCCCAGGTAGCTGAATTTTATGCAGAGTTAGAATCCATGTGTATTCTTAAAATATTGCAAACTTCTGACTTATCCAGCCAGTTTCCCTAGCTTTCCTGAAAAACATATGGTGTAAACAGTAAGATAAAGATACATGTTTTCGTATTTGAAAAAATGTGGCCAGAGACTCTAGACAAGTGTCATTTGATGTCAGCGATGCCTATGATCGAAATGCCAAAATTTATGGGATTGATCACATGTCATTTTATACATTTTTGTTATTTTTCAATCACTTTTTAGATTCTTTTATTCAAAGAATGTCACTTGTCTAGTGCTTGTGGATTTGTTTCTCAGGCACGTTATTAACTTTAAATATTTTTGCTGGAGGATTAAGAAATATATCACAGTGGATGCGAGACGCACGGGACCGGTCAGTATGGCGACTCTTGGGGGAGGCCTGTGTCCAGCAGTGGACGTCCTTTGGCTGAAATGAAGATGATGATGATCTATCTAAAGAAAAAACTATAAATAAATATCTTATAACGAAGTCTTGAAAACATAGAAAAGATTATGAAAATGCAACAAAAAAAAAACATTAAGACCTCAATAGTTATAATGCTATTACTTTAAAAGTAGAGTCGACCGCATTTCTGTCGTAATACTTTGATCTTTAGCTGGCTCAGCAAATAGTTATTTATTAATAAGGCTCACCAACGACTTATTTACACATTATAATTAGAATTAAACATTTAGAAAAGATCAGATAAGCAAGTCACTTACAGGCATGCACATCATTTACAGATTATGTCACATAAATTGTAATAAGAATTTAAAACAAACATTAATCAATTAAAATCATATTTAAATTAAATTAAAAAAAATATTTGAATAAATTAAAATTGAACAATTAAGTACCCTAAAACTAAATTATTAATAGAAACTTAGTAAAAAGTCTAGTTAGATTATTATTAAAACATTACCACTAATATCCAATACGATTAAAATAAAATATTATCAAATTACATTATTTAGTTGTCTTTGAAAATAACTAATCAAACCATTTCTGATAGGCAAGAAGTCGCTGAGACATTAGAAAATTTTCTTTACCAACATTCCGTTAGAGGTTACGAAGTCTCTTCCTTCCTCTTCTAAATTAGCTGAAGCTCTTCTTAAAGAAAACTTTACTAAAGACATACCAATCTTTAAATTTAAACCAATATGTATTGATTCAATTAAAAACGCGTTCAAAAGTCTCAATATAAAAAATACTGAAGACTTGTGGGGGATATCCGTTAGGGTTCTTCCGTTGTTCGTGGATATTATTGACTCATTTGCTCCTGTCCTAACAGGCATATTCAATCAATGTTTGGACAGCGGCACTTTTCCTGACTTAATGAAACACAGTAAAGTAGTACCAATTTTCAAATCAGGCTGTAAGAGTGATCCTTCTAATTATAGACCCATATCCATGCTTCCAGCATTGAGTAAAATCTATGAAAAAATCATGCTGGAACAGATGTTGTCTCACTTCAATTCAAAAGGGATACTGCATAGTCAACAGTTTGGTTTCACGAAAGGTAGGTCGACAACGGACGCGGGAGTAAAACTCATCAGCCACATCTTGGAGGCTTGGGAGAGGTCCCAGGATGCCATTGGCATTTTCTGTGATCTCTCAAAAGCTTTCGACTGCGTCGACCACAACACACTGATCTGTAAATTACACCACTACGGAATTCGTGGAAAATCTGCTGATCTCGTGCTTTCCTATTTATCAAACAGACAGCAAAAAGTAAATGTTAATGGGGCGACGTCCTCCGGGTCTCTAGTCAAGATGGGCGTGCCCCAAGGTTCAATTCTCGGCCCTTTCCTTTTTCTTGTTTACATTAATGATCTCCCTTTTATGATGGCCAAATTATCGGATATAATTCTATTTGCTGATGATACTTCGCTAATTTTTAAAATAGATAGGCAAGATACGGATGTCATAAATGTCAACGAAAGTCTAATTGTTCTCTCGGAATGGTTCGCAGCTAACAATCTTTTACTGAATGCGAAAAAAACAAAATGTCTAAAGTTCTCTTTACCAAATGTACCACAGCATGACCTAAACTTAAATCTTGACGGCAAAAATCCTGAAGTTATAACAGAAACTGTATTCTTAGGGATTACTATCGATTCAAAATTGCAGTGGGGCGCGCACATTAGAACTCTTTCGGGTAGGTTAAGTTCGGCTGCATATGCAGTAAGGAAAATAAGGCAGCTAACCGATGTAGTTACAGCTAGGTTAGTATACTATGCTTATTTCCACAGTATTATGTCTTATGGCATTCTGCTGTGGGGATCAGCAGCAGACGTTGACTCAATTTTCATCCTACAAAAGAGGGCAATCCGCGCAATCTATAAAATGGGTCCTCGCGAGTCCCTCAGAGAAAAATTTAAAGAGATCGATATACTGACTCTACCTTCACTTTATATTTTGGAATGTATTTTGTATGTCCGCAAAAATCGGGGGCTTTTCAAAACTAGAAGCGACTTCCATAATTTAAATACACGCAGTAAGCACGAAATTGTAATACCCAAATTCAGATTACGAAAACTAGCAAGTCTTTTCTTATAAACAGTATACGCTTTTATAACAAGTTGCCAAAGTCAGTTATAGAACTGACGTATCAACACGTACATTAAACGTATCCTTATTAAAAAAGCATATTATAAAATAAGGACTACGTTGAAGATAAAAACATTTGGCCTTAGCTCCTTCTGCGCATGCAGCTTCCCTGGTAACTTGTAAACGGCACAAATAAGTGGATGTCTCTAACTATTCTCAATCTCATTTTTTCTTTCCTTCTTTTAATTAGACTTTTTACAATGGTTTTCAATTATCTTTATAGCCCTTTGCTAAGAATAGTTACAGCACTGATAACAACATTTGTGCCACACGTTAAATTTAGTCTTGTTATACTTATTTTTTTTTTTTACCTTTGTATAGATTCTTTTACCGATTGTTTTGTGAATGTGTGAACATTGTAGGCCTTCTAGATGCTAGTTAACATTTGTTAACTTTTTTATAAACTTTTTTTCTCTTTTTTTTTTAGTTTCTTACGACTTATTGTCATAATTCGGGCCCACGTTGTCCCCCCATATCTAAGTACTAATGCTGTAACATGGAAATATTGTAAAACCAAACCATTTTTAAAAGAGTAACCATGGAGTTTCTTGCCGGTTCTTCTCCATAGGAAACGACCGCTTCTGAAACGACCAACCGGAACCGTGCACATTTTGTCGACGTTTTATAAGTGCCCATGTAGGCCTATGTGAAATAAAAAAAATGATTTTGATTTTGAGTTAAATATTGAGACACACATTATGTGTAATGTGTGTGTCTCAATATTTATCATATACATTAATTGCAATTACATTATTAAATTATATCATATTATAAAAAAGATCAGTAAAAAGTCAAGTGATAAAACATTACTATTAATTAAATATTATATAATAGTTATATTACAATAAGATACAGGTTTTGTTACCATTATCATACCCACGGCTTCATGTACGCTGTATACTTTTGACTTGCTCAAAACAAAATTTTAACACATGGTTAATACAAATGCATGTGACGTTAAATAAGGGATTTGTATTCTGTTAATATTAAAGAAATTGCGTTTCAAACAATTCCTATGCGAGGCATGTAGGTAGGGTTTCATGAAGCCTCGGCATAAAGGTTATTACATAGGTTCACAAAGGTCAATTGCTGCCGATTTGAGACACAATATAGACACCTTATTTGCATTTACCACAGTACATTGAAAAACAGCAACGTCACTTCCAAGGAATAATCAATTCAGCGCACGGACATCGATGTGTTTAATATGATTGCGCAAACACATTAATTGAAACTGACGGGTTGTGGACTATTTCCGGTAATAATAGATAGACAGTTTATTTTTATTTTTATTATAGTTAGTCTCGCGCTTGACCACCACCACACCTGATGGTAAGCGATTATGTGGTCACCTTTATTGTACTACAACAAAATAGTTACACAACTGTAAAATACACAATGACATAAAAGCCACATGGAGCAAAATAGAGCCACAAGTTTTTGAATTCTCATTGAACAATAATGATTTAGCGAGTTACAGTGAATAACTGCTTCATTGTGTTTAAAGCTAATCGCTACAGCGCTACTCAAATCAAATTGCTTGTAGATGTCAAAGTGCGTGCATCAGTGCAACAGCAAAATTGACCATTTCTTCGATTTGACCCTACTGCAATCTATTGACTGTGGTTTTATTTAACAAAGGCAACCGTTGAGGGGTTTACGAAATTTGCATAATCTCCACAACTTAGCTGAATATGTTTGTGTTGGGAGTTGGTTCCTCATAACTGTTTAACGGAGACGGAGCCTTAGTCATTTTAGACAACAGAGATACGGTTAGGTCGTTCTCGTTTATATGCAAGTACCTACGTAAATACACCAACCACGTAAAATTGGTAGAATTGTATAGCAATGACGAGACATTGTTTATAATACAACAACAACTTGCCTTCTATGTATATAATTAGATCTATACGTCTACCGTTATTTCTGCTTTAAGCCTCTTTTTATAAATAATTAATTTATTTTTATAACCATGTAATTCATAAAATTTATGAATAAATTATGGCTAAAGAAAATAACAAATCATCATCAGCTCATTGGTACTGTGGCACTGACTTTGGTACCGAGCCTTGAACATCGTCGCCGAATTGCCTGCTTGTCGGTTTTTTATCGGTTGCATTTCGGGGAGTGTGCGATGGAATTGCATGATCTAATTTCACCCAGCCCGTTTCATCATCGGACAACAAGACGTACGGCAATGCGCCATCGGTACATGGTGGACATCCCACCCATACGCACTAAACGTTTTGAAAATACTTTCATTATGCGTACAGCTAAGGAGTGGAATTCCCTGCCGGAGTCTGTGTTTCCCAATAGCTACAACCTCGGTGTTTTTTAGTCAGGAGTGAATAGGTTTCTTCTAGGCTAGCGTGTTACACCGTCGACCACATCATCGCTTTCCATCAGGTTAGATAGTGGTCAAGCGCGAGACAATCAAAAAAAAAAAAAAAACACAAAATAAAACCCACAAAATTCTAATCATAATCATATTTTTTCTCAAATGTTATAAATACCTATAATATATTTTTTTCTCTTATAGCATTGTTTAAAATACTTTATTGCTTTGCACTGCCGTACGGCCTCGTCACTGTCAATATACTTTTACCAGATAATACTTTATTTAGTAAACATAATAATATGGTTTGGGTTTTAATAACGAATTATTAATTAGCAAATTTTGCCCACGGCTTCCGATGGACGGACAAGAAACTCCACTACAAGAAACACATTAACTATTTTAGGACTGTGCCGTTTGAATAAAGAATTTTCTTTAAATTTTCACCCAAACCCAAGAATATCCGTCGGGGGCAACCATTAAATGAACTAGTTTTGCAGTTTTACAGTTACGTGAATAATTGGAGATTTTTAGGGCTACACTTACACTCTTGCCATGGCCGTGCCCCTACAGTGGGGACCTTTAGAAGTTGATGATGATACTTATTGTTATTTACGATGAAATTTAAAATAGTGATGGCAGCCCTCGACGGATTTTCTTGGGTTTTTAAATTATGTTATCCTTTTTCAATTACTTTTAACCGTCGCGGATATTTTAATTTTTATTAATTTAGCTTATTGTTTTAAACATTTTAGAGAGCAAATATATTAAATCGGATTTATTTAAAATTGGACTAGTAGTTTTGTAGAAAAATGTTAACATGGATTTGCATAAACAATGTTTGCTGCAGCGCCCCCTGGTAAGTTGTGACCTTAACACCTATCTTAGAACATGCACCAATAAAATCCAAAACCATAACTGAAAACTGCATCAAAATCGGACTAGTAGTTTTGAAGAAAAACGGCAACATGGATTTGCACAAACAATGTTTTTTTGCAGCGCTCCCTGGTGAGTTGTCACCGTAACACCTTCCTAAGAAAATGCACCAATGAAATCCAAACCCATAACTGAAAACTGCTTCAAAATCGGACTAGTAGTTTTGGAGAAAAATGGCAACATGGATTTCAACAAACATCCTCTCATCCCAAACGCATATACTGTCTCTGTTCCGTCTTGGGTAAAAATAGAAAATCAAATGTCAATCTGGATGCCTATAAAAGTGTGAAATAGTGTTTTTGCAAAGCCATTACAATTTCTGCATCAACACATCGAAATACAGCTCGATGGAATCGTACCATGACTGCCATGATGTTAGCTACGAGGCTCAACAGCTCTTCAGCCTTGCTGATAAGCGACCAAACCATCAAAACCGTTTACGTGAAGTGGGTCTGCGTTCCCGAAGGCCGATGAGAGTTCTATCTATAGCACCCCGCAATCATAGGACCCATTTACATTGGGCTCACGAACACAGAAATTGCGAGGAAGAAGACTGGCGTTGTGTTTGCTTTTCTGATGAATCTCGTTTCGGTATGAGGCCGGATACATGAAGTACTCGAATTTGGAAGACTTCTGGACGTCAATAACGTTAGAAATTTTGTCAGGACGTTCATTCATATGGAGGAGGAACAAAAATGGTTTGGGCCGATATTTGAACCGACTTCATTTGGATCAACGGCAACCTCAATGCTCGGATTTATGCAGAGTGGATTGTTTCAGACGTGATCATCACTTTGCGACGCCGCACCACAATGCACGTGCACACACGGCTAGAGTACTCGCACACGCACTCTTGCCGATGCTCGTATCAACGTTCTGCCATGGCCTGCTCAACCGCCAGACCTCAACCAAAATGAGCACTCGTGGGATATGCTAGTATGGATGCCGTGCATATCCAACAACTTTTTGTCTTGTTAGGAAGAACATGGGTGGCCATTCCTCAAAGTGATTTTGATGAACTGATATAACGAATGCCAAATAGAAATGATTCGTGTCAATGGTGGAAATACAGTTTATAAATGTTATTATTTTACAAAAAAATAAAAACTAATTTTACCTTTTTTGCCATTCAATTTGACGACATTATAAAAAACAAAAATAAAATATAATAAGCCTTTATTGCTAGTTACTTAACCTATAATTTGCAATATACTATACTTGGTTTTTAAGAAGATTATTACCTATTTACACTGTATTACACTGGATATTTTTTCATACTTAAACATTTACTTGATCCCTAGATAGTTTTAATGAGTGTATTAGGTAGGAAAGAGTACCTACGCCTATGATATGATTCCAAAATTATGAAACGCATATTCCACCTTCTGTAGCCTATTCCTGAATATTCAATCTTTCGCCCGCATAAACTCTGGACCGTACTATAATTAAACGTATTACTTTAGCAACCAACATGAACCTTAATGCCCCGCAGACATAATACGCAAGAAACAGCAATCAGCAATAATTGCGCGATCAAGCGTTTTATGTCATAAAAGTCGGAATTACCTACAGTGTAGGTATGGTAGATCCTACACAATAATTTGCTAATCGCTCGCAAAAATCGCTATCCATTGTTCTTGCAAGATACGTAATAAGCCTGTCGTTAGACAAGACTATACGTACAAAAAGACTTTGACCCTACTTATGCAGCTTCATATACTTACGTACCCGCAAATGAATTATACAAAGGAACCTTTTCTGAGGGAATTCCTTATTCAGCTTGTCTTACATTACCGCCTAAGCTTCGTGTACGAAGAATATTAGAGTGGTACATAAAAATGAGATGTATCCGAGCCTTTATTCGTAGAAATCTCGTAAATCATTGCTCTGATTTTGTTCAGGTTTTCGTAATGTAACCTTGCGTGGAGCAGGATTGAGGGATTTTGAGGATTTACAAACATGTATTTGAAGTAAATTTTACTGAGAACCAATTTGAGACTACCTACTTAATATTTCACTTAACATTCTCGTAAAGAGACACTCCGCACGTAAGAAATAATCTAGCAATCTAGACGTAATTATCTAAATATGGCATTTGGCTTAGGGTGAAAAGTCTACAATAAAAACACCTCTTATACCAGCAGATAGTAATACGTAAAAGAAAAAGCTCTCCCCATTGAGAGCACAAAGGCACATAGATTAAGTAGCACATAACCCCAAAATTGCATCCATAAAAGCAAAGAAGATGTTAATCCCCTATATCACGCTATCAAGTATAGTGGACATCCGCGAAATAATCAGCAGTCGTAGAAGTGGCAGTATAGTACAGATGCAGAATAGTAGAGAAGGTCGACTCCATACAACGAGTAAAAACGCTCGCACACCATAGACGCGTACGTACAGCGAGTCTGTCACAATTAAATGCCGGTTGCGAGTTCATTTATAATAATAATAATACAATTTATTTGTACCAAAAATTTACAGATTTACAGATTACAATTTGTATGGTCTATGAGTAATAATAATAATTAGATTTATAATTTCAATAACAATTCCAATAAAAATAAATTACAACTAGAAAGTAGTAGAAGAGACTTAAACAGGTGCTGGATGAACAAGATCTGTACACAATTAGTGAATCCTGCCTCTTAAACTAGGGTTACCTGTATCTTAAGAGACAGTGGTCTGTTATTCACTTTCTATATTTAAGCAAAACTTGTGAAGTGAGTCGATTTACCATGGATTGGATAATATATTAATCAAAATAAATATAAATTCTACTTGTAATTTGCTCTCGCTGTACGTGAAACGTGTCTATGCGTGCGTGCGTTTTGGCTCATTGTATGGTACGGGGTCGACCTTCTGTAACATTATGCTGGTGGCACAATGTTGGGCCATTCAACTCCGGACGTAATTTCGTCCATCTCGCGACACGGTCCTTAGTAAAACTTCAGAGTTGCAACAGCGAAAGCCTTTTCTCGACGACCGTACTTAAAATATTTTATACAATATTTTCACTAAAATATTGGCATTTCAACATTGTGCACTCAGCTAGCTTGTTGTGAATGAGAGAAATATATTCGCTGACTTTGTTATTTTATAGCAACCTTAAAATTTTGTTCAAAATTTACTTTTCTGAACATGATATCGTTCTCAAGAGCCACGCTTCGAAAGAACTAGGGAAAAATAATATATTTGTTTTTAATATAGAAAGCAATACCTGCAGAAAACTTCCAGCGAGTACAGAACACTGTTATAATAAAAATTAACTAAAAACTTAAAAAATCCCGACTGCTTATAAAGCGAAATAAAAAGACGTAAACAAGAATAAATTCTGTGCAGTCGGAGGATATATATTCGCGAGCTGGCTGACCAAAACGATATGTATCCTCTGACTGCACAGCATGAATTTCTTCTTGTTTACGACTTTTTAGTTCGCTTTATAAGCAGTCGGGTTTTTTGATTTTTTTGGTTAACTTTTATTATTTACAACTTTATAGTTATTTTTTTTAGAATTAGGTACAATTAAACATACTCGTATAAGTGTTAAACATTATTGAAATCACCTCTTAAAACCCTTTATTTAGATACTCCACACGATGGTTTGGAAGGAAAATTTTTTTTTTGCCCCACAAAATGGCGCCCAAAAGCCGTCATTTTTTCTATTCCAATTTTAATGTAGCCAGTGACACTCGCAGGGTTAAGACGAATCGATTGACGTAAGAATCATCAAAATCGGCCAACGCGTTTGGTCTCTAGAACGCCACATAGGGACTTACATACATATATAGACTGATAAACACATTACCCTACTTCGGCAGTCGGGTAATAATTTATGAACGCTGATGCCGATTCTTTCTTATCTTGCACTATCACGTAGACTGGGTGATTGCGTTACTAACCACACTCTTACCTACAACATAAATTAATCATTCAACGTAACTTCTAAACTGAAAACAGCCGCCGTTAACAACTGCCGGCAACCAAAGCTAAGCAAGATCATAAACGCATCAGTTTTTAGGAATACAATAACGTACAAGCAAACCGTTTTAAACAACTGCTCTTCCCTAAAACCTTTAAAAGAAAGAAACCAATACGAATCAAATTAAATTCAGCAAACAGCAATGAGAAATACAAATGGAAAATGCCACGACCTCACCTGTGGGAATGAAAGGTGAAGAATTCTCATTACGAAGCCAAGCTGGGTGAAATGCGAACAATCGTTGTAATCGAGGACGGGTGTCACTTATCTGGTGCGTTGTTTAAGGACGAGTGTAGGATTAACGCGTTTTGGATACTGGGTACTGATTACGGGTTAATTGTTTAAGGGTAGAATGTAGAATCAACGTTCATGGTCAAATTTACAGATTCCTTTCATCTAATTCTCTTATCTGTCCTTTTCAATCTGGCTTCCGTAGAGGTCACAGTACTGTAACTGCACTTTTGAAGGTCACTGACGACATCCGCTGGGCTATGGAGACTAAATCTCTCACCGTGTTAGTCCTGCTTGACTTCAGTTGTGCGTTTTATTCAGTGGACTTCGACATTCTGCTTGGGGTCCTTCAGTCTGTTAACTTCTCTTCCTCTGCATTAGCCTGGTTTGACTCTTATCTTCGGGATCGCTCGCAGTGTATTCGTCTTGATGAGATATTCTCTGATTGGTGTGATCACACTGCTGGTGTTCTTCAGGGTGGCGTTCTCTCTCCTCTTCTTTTCTCTATCTTCATAAACACTGTTACCAAGGTTATCACCTCCAACTTATATCTTAACACAGACGATTTGCAGCTTTACCGACACTTCTTGCTTGCAGACGTGGACTTGGCTATCGACGCCATGAATCGTGACCTGGAGAGTATAAGTAAATGGGTGAAGTCCTACGGACAACAAATCAACCCATCCAAGTCCCAGGCTATGATAATAGGCAGTCGATACTATCGCATTGCGCTTAACATATCCACCATAACACCTTTATCTCTTGACGGTTCGACCATCGCTTACACCGATACTGCTAAGAACCTTGGTGTCTTAATAGACAGTAATCTCTCTTGGCGAGCTCAAGTAAATGAGATAAGTCGTAAGGTGCACTTTTCCTTTCATTCGTTAAAATCCCTTCAAACCTCTTGCCCTTTGTAACTAAAATGTATCTAGCTCAAACTCTAATTCAGCCGATCATCGCTTAAGCTGATGCCTGCTATCTGGATGCCACGGAGGAGCTCTTAAATAAGCTTGAGCGCTTGCAAAACCTGTGTATCCGTTTTGGTTTTGGTCTGAGGAAATACGACCATGTCTCTCAGTACCGCAAGGATCTCAAGTGGCTCCCTATCCGCGTTCGCAGAAACACTCGAGTATTATGTCTCCTCTTCAATATCCTGTTTAACCCTTCGTACCCTGAATATCTTCGCGATCGCTTCGCCTTCACTCGCCCTGCCGATGGCCCCCCCTTATCAATCGATTACAACCCCCACTTATCTTATAGAACGATTTAAGTTCCTTCATGACACACATTCTAGACACTTGAGATCATCGGAGAATTTGAAACTTTTAAGGCCTGCTCATTCCACTAAGTTTTACGACAAATCGTTTACAGTCCAGGCTTTGCGATGGTGGAATGAGTTGCCGTTGTCAGTTAGATAAGCCAAGTCACTGGTTTCTTTTAAAAACCTGGTTAAAAACCATTTCCTTTCTCTCTAACGCTTTTCTATTTAGATTGAATCTTCTCTGTCATCATTATTTAACCTTTTTCTTTTTTGTTTCTTTCTCTTTCTATAAATTTCATGTCATACTATGTATGTATGTTTATATATAGTTTAATGTATAGTATTTATTATAGTAATGTAATCTTGTATATATTTATGATTTTACTACTACCCCCTTTTTAATTTAAAATTTTTTTTAGTCCATCTAAAGGTTGTCTGGTAGATATCGCTGTCAGCGATAAGACCGCCTTTGTACCCGTACAAATAAAGTTTTCTTGTAAATTTGTAAAATTTAATGGTGTACAATAAAGTATATTCAATTCTATTCTATAACTTCCTTTTGATGCCAACCTTGACCGTTGCGTTGTTTAAAGACAGTGTACGTTTAACGCGTGTTGGATGCAGGGCACTGTTTACGGGTTTAACGGTTTATTGTATTAAGGGTTAAAGGGTAGAATGTTGTGGCTGGAGTTGGCGGGTTGAAGGTTAAATTCCAATTGGGACTTATTAATTATTACAGCTCCGAATAAATTTAATTACGCGTGTGAGTAGGTTGGGTATGCAGTCAATTAGATTCGAATTCGGACCGATGATTCAAATAAAACATTTGAATGATTGTTATAATATCTTTCCTGAGAGATAATTTCATATTGTGTGTTATATTATTAATTAATTACGAAAACCGAAGCAACAAGAAAATAAAAATGCTATTAATGATATTAAGATACTGATGACACTAAATAACTGTTATCGACAGCTGTTATTACATTCTTTTACAAATGGTTTTTTTAAGGGATCGTTATTATTTATTTATTTATTCATTTACACATACAATTATTTTTACAGGTAGAACCCAGGGTAATAAAAGTAGTCATACAATGCGAAAATAAAAATAAAAATACGACACCCAGAGACGCACCCCGAAATCTGACCGCACCTACTCGCGTCCATGATTGACCAGCCCTGGAGTAACAGCTCCGGGTGCCGGCACAAGTTACATGGAGGACAATACACTAAGTGTCACCCTCTGGAATTCCGCCAAAGAGCAGGAAAAAATGTCCAACCGCTGAGAGATGCTATTAATAATCGTAATTGCCCGACACACGGGAGCAAACTTTAATATATTTGTACGGGCTACTGGAGTTTCAAACAGACTCTTCCTCGGCCCCAACCGTAGCCTACTGTTTGGAACGAGCAATCCCAACGATGCCAAGATTTCTGGGTTGTTTAGCATCCCACGAAAAACCATAAAGACATATTTCACCAGAGCAAGATTGCGCCTTACTTCCAACTTATAGTACCCAACCATCCCTATTACTAAGAGAGTTGGGTACATAAGCGAGTAAAACGGGTAGACGCCAAATTGTCGCATATATAGGTAACGTGTAAACTGGTTCTGCATCTTTTCCACCATCTGAGAATATTTAGTTTCATAAGGATTCCAGATGATAGCACTAAATTATCTTTGCACCGTCAGTAACAAAATTTACCCGAGCAAAAGCTTATACCGATTTAATTCTAAACTTAACTTTGACTTAAGCTAGTCATTGTACATGAACACAAATCTATGTGTAAATATAGTATATTTGGTGTACAAAAAAAATAGTTCTAATGGAGTGACCAATCTAGTGTTAAAAGTCGTAAAATATTCTACATTAGAAATAAAACTATCTCCTAAACATTCCATAATTTATATATCGTCTACTAAAACTTTAGTTATAGTGTTAAACCTATGTCGACCCTCGTTACTGTTTGTCACTTTTAAATTACGAAGGTTAAAGGTGAAAATAGCATAGCAACAATAGGTGTTCACAACTTCGTCGGTTCCTTGTTTAATCAAGATGTTGATGTGAATAACAGTATTATCGCCCTTCGGAATAAACTGTGAGGTTTTATTTTTTGTGAAGATTGAAGAAAAATACTGCAAGAAAAAGTTGTTTATTTCAGAATGTACTAATTCCTTTTACCTTAGAAAATGGATGCTCTACTACGATTTGTTGGGAATAATTGTGTAATGTGCAAACTTTGCTGTATCATGCAAAATATGTGTAGCCTTACGCCAACTACATAATATATATTGTAGTCGGGTTCCAGTCAAACCGAATGCTGTTAAATATATATTTATATATAAAAGCAAAAGATCACTCACTCACTAATCACGAAATATCGAAAACCGTTTGATGTATAAAGATGAAATGCCGCAAGTGACGTAAGTGCGCACTAAGAAAGGATTTTGCGAAATTCCACCCCTAAGGGGGTAAAAGACAGGGTTGAAAGTTTGTGTGAAATTTCTACAGTTTGTAAGTTGGACACGTAAAATTTTAGATTTCGCTGTTGGTTGTAACTAAATAGTAAAGGTTTTCATTATTAGTTTTTCAAAACTACTCCTAAAAGACGATTTAGGGGGTGTTAAAGAGTTTTGAACAATTTTACTGTACAGGTAGCCCTGTACAGTAAAATTTTTCAAAATATTTATTCTCTTAATGATGTTGGGGAACACTAAGAAGGGATTTCTGAAAGTTCAACCTTTAAGGGAATAGAACTAAAAATACGGATGCAGGATAAAATACGGATCACGCGAACGAAGTCGCGGGCGATGTGCTAGTTCCATGCCAGTATCTGGTTCTGAATCCATTGGCAAGATTGGTATTAGATATTCTGTCGTCTGACCACCCGTAACGACTGCCCAAGATCTTCAATGACAGTCCCGCGACCAACGGCTAAACATGTTTTTCGAGGCACGAAGTAGTTTCGGTGTGTAATGGATATTTACCCATCCACGGCCCGATTTCGGCAAACTTTGTTTAAGCTCGAAGATCGACCCGTGCCGCTCCTTAGCAACGAGCTCCTCCTTTGCTGTATCACTCATAAAAAGTTTTTTAATGAATCACTGTTGACATAAAGTTTTTTTATGAATTATTCTTTCTAGGCCAATGTTTTAACGCTCAAGTATGCTTCTTTCTCAAATAGAGTCACTACTTTTAATTTTATGTTCCAAGACTCTGCTGGGTGTAATTGTAATATCTTCAAGGAAACTAACTTTAATAAACTTTTTATGTCATAACTTTACGCTCGTTTTACTGTACTGAGTAAGTGGATTTATGAAATATCTCGGTTTGAAAAACCATGGGAGGCAATAAGTTTTATGTTCTAACTGAAGAATAAGGAGTTTAATAGTTGGTTGTTAAAAATCTTACTCGCCTTATACACATACTGACAATAAGGGAAGAGATCAGATTGATCTTTTTAAACTCGTCATTTCTGTCCTCTGTTGTTTTTAGTTACATACAATAATTTATTTGAGCTCTCATGCGTGTTTCATAAGTTTTAGAGCAATAATTTACGAGATTGATGGGTTTTCTTTATTAGGTTCAAAACTGATTTAAAAATCCACTGACCATATTAATAAGTTTTACACTTAGGTATTAGCGATACTGAATTAAAATATCCATATATATGAATTAAGAATCTGCAGCTAATCATAAGGTTAGAAAGTTTAAGTAAATCAGGTCCAAAAACGACAACACAAACCTTATTCAAAAACATGGAACAACAATAAATTATGCCCCAGATTCTCTCTAAAAAAACAGTGAATATTCTACAGGAATAACTAACCGTGATAGACGCATGTTTGGCAGTCGATCGGTGGAATCTGAAGAGAAAATAATAAAAATATAAGACGGGATGAACCAATGTATCAATCCAAATGATTGAGTCCTTTGCGAACATTCGGGATTGGATGCCAAGATGGATTATAACCACAGTTGTAACAGATTGACGGAAATTCTTTTGGGAGACAAGAGAAGGAATGTTACTTTAAAATATAATTAAATACTAAGAGCCTGTGTTACAGAATACTGATTGCGTCTGTCAACTAGAAAGAGGAAACGGATTTTTTAGGAAGTATGAAAAAAACATTACGTAAGTTAACTTGTCTGAAAGCGATAAAACTGAAGAACAGTAATACAATATTATTTATTTATGTATGTAAAATAGCCAGTAATCCACATAGGTGACCACTTACCATCAGCTTGTAACAACGACTTAAAAAAATCTGTTTCAAAATACAAATAATGATATTAACAGGACTTATACATACATTAGTGGATTTTTCGAAGAATTTGATGCTCCATATTATTTGCTGTCGCACATATCGGTAGGTATGTTTTGGCTGACAGACCATCAAAAGGTAACATTTAAACAATATTCGATGTGTCGGATCCATGTTTACACGTGGCCAGTTTTATACCAATTACTGATTTATCCAGTTGGTTACCTAATCAAAAACCAATCTGCTGAGTTATTGGCAAAAATGTTTAGGATATAGCAATTAAATATGGTAATTGGATTTAACGCTTTGAAACATCGAGTGAAGTAGCTTAGTTCCATCTCACTCCATCTATCTACGAGTGATTTTTAATTTATTGCCAATATTTCAGGGGCTAAAAGTAACCATTTATATAATCAACTTTTTCTATATAACCAAACCTGTAATAGAGAGAAAACAAAGCAGATGTTCATTACATTTCTGTACTGCATCTATTGAGTTTGCACGATGTACAATCAAAAGTTACGCGCAAAGTACTCGCATGAAATGCTTTTATTTTTAAAGGGTTTCTCATATTTCGAATAGGTTTGCAATATTTTAAATTAATTTAATATTCGAGTTTTCTAGAAGTTTATTTTAGTAGTATAGCTACGTCACCATCACCACAGTTCATTCTGCACCACTCGACATAGTTCAGGATTGGTCCCATAGTAATGTGAATATTCTCATTCGAAATATTTGACAGCCCGAATTCTTCTGCCATTTCGGAGGTATTTTCCTCAATATTCTATGACTTTTCTACGGAACGCTGTTCTCATATTGTAGAAACCTTGAGGCTTCTACAGTAAATAATACGCTATATTTACTTTATGTTTTGGATTTTTTCGTATTCATTCTTAATATTTTCCATTAATAATCAAATGACGCACCTAATGCCGTCAGGCGTCTGCCAAAGATGACATTCAAAACATTCTAAATACGAATGACACTTAACAAACAGATTCAGCCAGGAATGATTTATAAAGGTAACACAGTTAATTACCAACTCCTTACAGTACCATCATAGAACCATCTGAAAGATTGCTAATGAATTTGAAGTTAATGAATATTTAATTCAGGAAAAGGAGCAACGGTGGCCCAGTGGTATCGCCTGCGACTCAAAAGTTGTATGTCGTGGGTTCGAGCCCAGGCAGGCGCTTTACTTTGTGTAAATTATATCATCACCACTGCTCTCAAAACGGCGAAGGAAAACATCGTGAGGAAACCGGCATGTCCTAGAACTAGAACAAAAATTCGAAGACTTGTGACATCCACCAACCCGAACTGGGCCCGCGTGGTGTATTACGGCCCATTCCCTCTCACAGAGAGGAGGCCTGTGTTCCAGCAGTGGGATCATGAATAGGCTGATGATGATGATGATGATATTTAATTCATATTTTTCATCGTCAGCATTTATGCATCTTACATTTGATATTTCCATTTCACACAGCTGCGTCCAATTAATAGTTTAAATGAAATTATGCATTTTCTATTTCTATTTCACAAAAGCCATTCAAAGGAGCCAGCTTTTTATCGGGACAATGCATCGTATCTCCGACGCGCTTTACTTGGCGTGGACCCATTATTTCTATTGAGTTATAGTGAGCTAAAATTGGATTCCAATTTCAGGGTGACAGTTTGTAGGATTCTACTAGTATTCTATTGTTCCTGAGTTTTACGAGCGCGTGTCTTGAATTTCTTGGGTTATTATTATAAAGTTTTGGTCGAAGATAGGTGAAAGTCTTAAATTGTACCAAGGGAAGGTACTACAGGAATAAGAAGTATCCAATGTTCAAATCCAGATCAAAGTTTACCTCTATGGAAAATTTCATACAAGTACTTTTATTCGTTAAGTATTTCTAATTTACAATCACCGAACCTTTTTTCAAAAATTATTTTTTGATTTTATAGGATTTGAAACACCTGAAAGTCGAAACGCATAGACATCCACATATCCAAATTATCTAAACATACCTACTAACTTTAGCATTTAAAGATTTAGTAGGAAAGCTAAGATACGTTGCAATGATTGATGCGCGTTCGTGCAACTTAACAACTACATATATCGAGAAACCTTGAGGGTATCGAGGAAATCGATTTCAGCCAGATTTGTTTGTTCACTTCAATCGTTTACGTGGCGATTGTCGTCAACGGGATTGCTTTGAACTCTAGGGGCTCTTTCGAGGCTACGGTCTATAAGAGTCTGTTGCTATTAGTTTTTATTGTCGTACGTTTTGATGATCCGGGAGTTCGCGGAATCGTTTGTTAGGAACGCTGTGAACAATAGTGCCAAAAATAAATTTTCGGGCAGGGGTTTTTGTGATGCTTTTCGTTCGAAAAAATTCGTATCTGGAGCCATCTTACCTTTTCTAATATTAAGTACCACAATAATCGGACTTTCTCATTTTAACACTTTTTAACAGTAACATTACAGAATCAGTTTGGTAGTATTTGGTGTAAATGTAGCCTTATTGACCGAGCGAGCACGAAGCGACTGCGTTTTAGCTTGGGCAAAAATTATTTCGTATGTCCGGATTTCCAGATGTCCGGCTGTTCTTTCTCTACAGGTCGCCTTTCTCAAACAATTCTCGTGAATATTTTTTGAGCAGTTTCGATAATTATATGGCATATTTTTGTAGATTGTGTTTTTTTTTTAATTTTTCCTAAAAACATTAAAAAACTAAATCGACAAAGAAATCAAAAAGACGATTTAGTTTTTTACGAAGCTTACAGTTCACAGACTCACCAGTGTAGATAGCTATGAGTACGATGGTCCTATATCTTTCTCGTAAAGTATAATATAATATTTTCAACACTTTGCGAAACTCGTGCCCTAGTATTTCATCGTAACTAGGTATATAAATTATTAAAAACTACCCGTAAAACTATATTTTTATGACGCCTGGCGCGAACATTTGAACCGCGTCCAAGGCACTTGCCGACTCAGCACCTAAACAACTGATTATGCAAACTATCATGCATGAAATGCACCAGATATTTCTGGAAAACTCACCAAGCAAAATGTTTCTCAGGCATAAGGAGACTTTTTATTGTAATTTCACCTTTTTAAGGTTCCGAAGTCAACAAGGAACCCTTATAGTTTCGCTGTGTCCATCTGTCGGTCCGCAGCTTAGCTCAGAGACTTTTAGTACTAGAAACTATAATTTGGTAAGGACATACATATAAATAATGCCGACAAAGTGATAATATAGAATCAAAAAATAAAAAAAACTGGTACTTCCTATAGACGACGTTTTTTTCTCGTCTATCTATCGTGTGGGGTATCGTTGGATAGGCCATTCAAAAATATTACGGGTTTGTTAAAACCATTTTTCTATTCAGAGATCCACTTGCGTAAAATTAAGCTTTAAATTACATTTCTTTACTTTTCCAGCCAGACCTGCCAGCGAAATGGTTGCTTTTGACTAAGTGAAAAATTCACGGCAGTATTATATATAACGAAATTAAAAGGAAAACTATCACAACTAAGTAGGATTTACAAGTTTACGAGTAATATCGACCAATTTATAAATTGTACTTGGAACAGTAAAATTTTGTACAAATGCCATTGAAAAATTACTTAAATAACCTTGTGAGTTGTGTAAAACAGACAGTAAATGTATGATTATGAAACATGTAAAATATATAAAAATGAAATCATAACATCATCAATTTCTATACAATCATTGCACTGCCATACATTGCTAAAACGGTGTTACCGTACCGTAAATACCAAAATTGCCAATAATTGCGCCATTACATAATTGGCCTTGTAACCGCATCTTAATAATATTTTTTTATGTCTTTTTTTAAGAAATAATAAAAAAATGTAGGAAATAAGAAGGAAGTGTAATGTAATAAACATAAAGAAGATGATAATTATGTTTTTCGGAAAGATAACTTAAATAAATTACGGAAAAAAACTTCTATTCATACCTATTAACAATTGAACGACAGCCATTTTACTCTTATACCCCTTATAACTCCTTACAACGCAACAATGCAATCAAAGCAAAAATGCAACAACAATGCAATTTTCCCCGGAAATACTCACTTATTCATAGTTGAAGCTTCTTAAGGGGAAGCTTGCTCTTAAGGTTACCCTTAAGGGGTAGCTCATACGTCAATTTGTTAGTCCCCTCAGCTGTTTGGGTCAGACTATATCTTCACATCCATCATGTAAGGAACCGACATCTGTCTATGTAAATGGGCTATTGGGTTCTTTGACGGCGCAATATTTTGTGTGAGATTTTTATGTAGGTATCTATTTGGATTTGCACTAGTAGTTAGTTTCATTCCAGCAGTGTCGGATTGCCCCCATGGGAATATCAGACCTAAAGAACAAGAGTGTACCTGTGTTTGGGCACACACTTGTTCGCTATTATATATATGTCCATTGACATGGCCATCTTCGTGACCGAATTTGGCTGAGAGGATTATTCTCTTAATAGTACTAGGAAGAAGAAGAGATACCTTACTGTCATTATATTCCGTAGTAGTTATAATTTAATGGCTATTACAACAGGCCGTCCGCTTATCTGAGACCGTTCCTAAGGTAGCAAGAGAGATGTTGACACCCATCAGCGAGCTATTGACTGACAGGTCATAAAACCCGCGGCGGCACTAAGTTCTCCTATGTAGTTTGAAGTTTTAATAAATAAACAAATACACCCCATTCCGTACCGCGCATCTACATCAGAATGGTCTCAGTTAAGCAGTCGGACTATAGACACTATACTGGATTAAACCTCATTCTTTCCTTAAAAATTAAGTTTTTGATTAAGTACCCACAAATAAAATAAACATAGACGTCTCTTCACATAGGATTATATTAAAAATCAAACCATATTTCAAGCCGTTTTCCTTACCCAGTAAAAAATCTTGCGTAGCGATAAGAAATGATATGAACAATCTAATGACATATCTCATTTTATGATGGAAATTATGATAATAGCGTTACCATATTATACGATACTAGTCTTGACTTGGAAAAACCTACGTCTTTAACTCATGGTTATTATACCTACAATATTGAATTTAATATCGTCAACAATTTCATAATAATTTGATAATATTGTACCTTATTACTTGTAAGCATCCCTTAAATGTAATTTGGGGGATAGTCCCTGAATTAAGAATTTTAAGTTGATCATCTGACGAAATTTACTTTAGCCTGAAATCATGTGCCCTTATTATTTTTGGTATAAAAGTAAACCCTACTACAATGTCAAAGTATGACATTTGACTAAAGAAAAAAAACAGTTTATTTGCGCCAGACACGGCGTACCATAAAAAGAACAAGAAAACTAAAGGGAAATTTTAGATAGATTAGTACACTTTGAATTCTCATATCATGATTAAACTTGACATTAAAGCTCAAATTTGACGGCATTTTTATCAATATTGTACTAAAACTGTTCTCTTTTTGTTTCAGGTGTACAGATAGCATATTTTGCGATAATAGGAACACAGATGTTCATGATCGTACTCAGCATATTCCTCTTCTATGGTATTTACAAAGTGAGTATATTTTTTTCCTTTTAATCAATATTTTTTATATATTTTACTTACTTACTTCTTGAAGAATTTGATTGGCTTATTTTGTTTTATTATTAAACCTATCTCGTCATATTGCTTGGCAACGGTCTCCCCCATAGCCAGTGATTCTTTGATTACAATAACAATAAATAATAGGTAATTAGTCATAGCCAATGATATTCAAATAAACAGATACGTTATACACTCACAAAACAATTGAAAAAAGTGTTCCGCGCAGCAGCGGCAACACACATACACACTTTTCATTCGTTTGACATTTCACTACAAGTCGAAAGGGATGGCTTGATAAAACCAACAAGAAAAAAAGAGACAGCTAGTGTTTGACACTTGCGTGTGATTGTAAACAAACATTATTCTGACCACCAATGTTGTTATCTTTTTCTAATCTCCAAATATGAGAATATAAGGAAAATAAATAAGTAAATTGAGGCGTATTGCGTACTTACATATTATGGTATGAGAACCCTTCTGTTTTATGTACTTTGGTATCATAATTGGTACAATTTCTAAATACACACGATGGCATTTTTTTTATTTTGTTTTTGTTTCAACAAAGCCTTTCGCTCTTCGCCATGCGTAACATAAACTAAAGACTGAAGACTCGAATAGGTCACAATTGTGACCTATTCGAGTCTTCACAATGCACGCGCTCATAACATATCTATTTATTTGAATATCATTGGTCATAGCCCAATGTTTTTCTCCATATTTTGCAATAGTCCTGCACCGGCCGGTGATTGTCCGTGGGTGCAATTGCATAGTGCATACCAAAGAAATTATACGAATTTCTTACTACCAGACTGTGTACCAAAATTTTTTGTTTAGCTAAAACTGAATCTATTATCTTAACTTAACTATTTGCTTATAAGCGGTAGCTAACCAAAAGCAGTCCTGGCGAAAGGGTTTCCGCTGGTAGTGTGTCCTTGTCTGACCTCTTGCTAGCTCAACTAATCATTGGGTTTGGTAGAAATGGTAGAAAATTTTATATTTTTATTTTTGTGTTATACCAAAACGAACAATTCATAGACTTTGACACGTATTTAAATATTTCTAGAAGCGTATTTAAATATTTCTACAGTTCCTATATTTAATCAATTCGTTGTATTAAAAAAAAAAAAAACATTCATATTGAGTAAGAGTAGTACTTTTAATTGTTTGGGCCTGGTAATACTAAATGTAGGATGGTGGTTTGCGGAATTTTTGGCGGACTTTGTTCGAGTGAAATTCAACGGCTGTTAGTATAATTTGCAAATTGATTCCTAGTGTACAATTTGTGTAGTTTTATTTCTCAACTGTCTACGCAACTGGACAATATGTGAAATCATAGAGATCCTTTGAGGTACATTTAGCTGCCGGTATTTCAAAGCACCGTCTGAAGACTGCGGGGTTATCTAACGGCTCTCCTTCTCCTCTCATGAGCTTGAGAATAGGATCAGAGAGCTTTTTGTTTCTATCTATAAGATGGTCTTGAAGAATGTGACTTGAGGAGACTTGGGATTTGAGGATTATTGAGTCCTCCCCCTCTCTTCTAACTTCAGATAACCCTTTAATACTCCATCGTAAACTGCTCAATTCCTCTTCGAGTTCGGTGATTTTTTCGTCGGTCCGGAGTGTGCGCGTTTTGTACGTTGCCAGGTCCAGTCGTCGGTATTCGTTGGGATAGCCGGATCTCGTCCGGGGTTCTTAGCACCCCTTGCCATACCGTAACCTCAACCGCTACCGTAGTCGAGGGTACAGGCTGCTGGGCAATAGGGGCTATGTTTTATTTGTGCTATTCATGGGGAGTGCTTTGCAGGCGGGTTGGCGATTGAGCGCAGTGGTGGCCCAGTGGTATCGGCCGCGACTTACAAGTTATAGGTCGTGGGTTCGAACCCAGGCAGGCGCTTTACTTTGTGTAAATTATTTCATCACCACTGCTCTCAAAAACGGTGAAGGAAAATATCGTGAGGTAACCGGCATGTCCTAGAACCAAAAATTCGAAGACATGAGACATCCACCAACCCGCACTGTGCCCGCGTGGTGGATTACGGGGATAACTTTCCATTATGGGCCGTCGATTTTTGGCGCGGGGAGGGTGGTGGTGAAAGGGGGGGAGGTTTAGCTGCCCCCCTGTACCATCCCCATCACTCGGAGCCCCATGGTTATGGAGATATCCGTGGTTAAAGTTTTCAGGTTAAAGTGAAAATTTCCATTTTACTAAAATATAATTATTAGTGGGGTAAAAAAATGAGAATTAGTCCAAGAGCGAGCGAAGCGAGCTCGGGAGCGGTTCTGCAGACAGAAATAGGAGCCCCGTGCAGCGGGGCTCCGTCGACTTTGTTGCTTAAATAGTAATCGTAAAAACTTTAACCATAGATATCTCCATAACCATGGGCTTCCATGTGTGGAGATGGTACAGTGGGGTAGCCCCCTATCCCCTTTCCCTCCCGCTCACCCGCCCCTTTAATAAATGGACATTTATGGAAATTTTATACTAACCTGAAAACTTTAACCATGGATATCTCCATAACCATGGGGCTCCGAGTGGTGGGGATAGTACAGGCGGGTAGGCAAACCTCCCCCTTTCATCCCCCCACCCTCCCCGCGCCAAAAATCAACGGCCCACAATGGAAATTTTAACCGATTAAGGCCCATCCCCTCTCACAGAGAGGAGGCCTGTTTCCCAGCAGTGGGAACATTAATAGGCTGATGATGTGATGTGATGTGATGAGACGATTGCAGTATGGTTGTTAGAGAACGCTACTGCCTTTCTCTAGTTTTTTCCATAATCGCCTCTTACGACAACCACGGGCAAACATGGGAATGTGAAATTCTTTACACCCTACACCATACGGTTAGTGATGTAGATACTAAAAAATATAAACACTATTTTTTTTTTATTATCCATAAATTAGGTAGGTTTGGGTAGCGCATTTAGGTAGCATCAATATATCAGGATACTTAAACTATCGTTTTTACAATCAATTTGTCTCGTGTTCTGTTTGGTCATGGTCATCTCATTAGAAAGAGACACACTTCCAACGGGAGCCTTCTCGTATGGACCGGTTTTTGCGCCATAGTGCACAGTCTAGTAGTAAGAAGTATAAGGTCTTTGGTGCATACAGGGATAATTGTCAGTTGGTGTCACATTGCCATTGTCAGTAAGACAAGCCCAGTCACCAGCTTTTAAAAACCTGGTTAGAACCCATTGCCTTTCTCTCTAACTTTTTTTCTATTTCGATCTTATTTCTTCCATCATTATTCAACCCTTTTTCGTTTTTGCCATCTATGAATTTGTGTAACATGTAATAAATGTATAAGTTTATGTATAGTATTTAATATAGCAATATAATTTTTTATATATGTAATATAAGTTATTAAGCTGAAATGGTCACAATCATTATAATTAATATTTGTTTCGGGATATTTACCATGTATATTTTGGTTGAGAGCTTGATGTTTCTGCACCGTTACAAGCGCCATGATCACGAGAACTAAAGTCTTCGCGGGTAGGTATCGTTTACGAGCTAACATATCTGTCTACACACTTCCTCACTCGTTTTTCACGCACGATGCCACTACTACCAGAACTTGTCTCACTAGTTAGTCGACATTGTTCACGACAGACGATGTCCACTGTATCCACTTTAGACACTTGTGCAGTAGTTTTACGACCTTTTCATAGTTGAACCACTGGATTCCAGGCTCTCGACAATTGAAACCCGTCGTCCCTATTGAAATTCATATGGTAAATATTCCGAAACAAATATTAATTTTTCGTATATTTATGTATTTATTATTATTTATAGCATACAAGCTATGTACACCGCAGACTTTTCCTGTTTTATTCTAAGTTATTTACGTCCATCCAAAGGTGGTCTAGAAGATATCGCTGTCATCGATAAGACCGCCTTTGTACCCGTATATATTAGTTTTCTTGTAAAAGAGATGTGAATGAAAAATGACTTTTCTTTGTTTGGTGTACAAAAAAGTATATTTTATTCTATTCATGCTACATGTCTAACCAAGGCCTCTGCTTCTTTGGCCCCTGGTACGCTTTTCAAAGGGTCGGGACCCTAGGACCCGAGAATCTCAAAGACGTCTATAATAATAGTTACAATAGTAAAATAGTCCTGCTCTTTATATTATTCCAAAATTATTTAAGAACTGCATAACCATAATTTGAATCATACTGTGCCAGCTTACTGTGTATCCTTTTCCAATTAGTAATATGTTTTTATGCCCTTTCTTTATAATAAACCAATATAGTAGTTCTTTTACGTAGTACACAGTCCTCGCATCTGCATAAAATAACTAAACAGGCTTCATTAGTGATGATCCTACACCCAGAGTAACCCTTTTTCAAATATTAAATATCTTTCCTAAAATAACTTTATGAAACGACATGAAAAACTACGCTAACAATAATAAGCTACCTCTTGATATTTATGAACAATCTCGGAGACTTTAACAAAATTAGTGTAATCAAACTAGTTCTATTTCAACCTCTGGGACAATCTATTACATTATTTTATGCGTCCCTAAAATGCCAGTTTCTAGACGCTAGATCTCATAAAAAAGGAAATAAATGTAGTGTTGTACCTAGCGACAATTTGTGGCAGTTTTAATAAGATTGCTTTTTTTTATTGACTCCTGCCATTAACAGTTGAAATGGCTACAACATTATTATTGTGATCATTTTGATAAACAATTAATTTCACTGACTGTAAGCTTATGTTACAAGACGCCAAAACACGTAAAACAAATTAGTTTTCATTTAACACAACCTTACCTCTTTCAAGATAAGGTGTAATTTAGTAATAGGACTAAACAACGAATTTTACTTGTGTTAAAACACAAGGGAAATACCTACAATATTTAATATGGGAACTGCATAACGTGAAGTCCATATATAAACACTGCTTTAAAGTTACTGGAAGAGATAGGATGTTTAATAGCTATGTTTTTTACAGGAAAACGTGGCGTTTCTAGTGCCTTGGGTCGTCGGCTGTATGACCTTTATGGCGTTAGAAGCGATGGCCATGGTTTACTCCAATATTCTTAGAGATCATGTTAACAAGGTAAACTTTTACTTATTCTATATATAATTCAACTCATCTTTGCACGCGCGGCGCTATCTCTGAGTAAGCATATAAAAAAAGAGTAACCCATTGGTTACTCTTTTTGCAATTTTAAGGTCATTTTAAGGTCATTACCTAATCTTAGACCCTGTCAGCCTTTGAGATATTTAAAATTGTGAACGAAATGGACGACAAAAAATCTTGTGGCTATGATGACATAAATATATAGTAATAAAGGACAATATAGACGTACGAGCGGAACCTTTAAGCATTTTTTATAACAAGTGTTTTGTTGAAGCTATTTTTTCAGATAAACTGAAGATAGCCAAAATAATACCTGTACATAAAAAAGCTTCTATCTTTCACAGATGGTTTGCTGTTAATAGGCTTAAAGTTAATGGCAGTAAAACCAATGTAATGCTTTTTCGTTCCACTTCCAATAATAAAGATAGCATTAACTGCGCCATAAATGGAGAAACAGTAAAAGTGGTCCAGGTGGTTAAGTTTCTGGGAGTTCATATCGATAGCCAGTTAAAGTGCATACAAGAGCTAACATACCTGGAGAAAGCAATCAGCTCTGCATGTGAACTCTCTCTGTAACTTAGAAACGAGGTAACCACAAAACATTTAAAAATGATCAATTACGCATTAATAGAGCCAAAACTGAGATACAACATACTGTTCTCGTTCTGTTCTGATGAAGTTATGATTACAATACTCAAAAAGCTTTTGTGATTTAGAAAGAGCCATCAGAACCATAGTTAGAATGCAACAGCAAGAATAACGCAAGCCTCATTTTAATGACTTAAATATATTGACAGTCCCAAGCTTGTACATTTGAAAGGCAAAAAAGGGAGAGTACAAGAAGAAAAGTACCTTAGCTGAACGTTGTAAAGCATAGCGCCTACCACAAGTCAATAAAAATGTTCAATAAACTGCCGACAGAAATAAAAAGTCCAGTATATACAAGTGAGTTTCAGAATAAGCTTAAACAGTTCTTGTTAAACAAGTGTCTATATTCTATTGATGAATTTTAATGTAATTGACTTGAAATGGACATTTTATTGTATTTTATTAATTTGACTTATGACGTTTATTTTTTGTATTATTCTTCCATTTATTCATGATATATACATATTTTTACATTTTTAAATATTATTCTATAAAAAAATAAAAAAACATTTAAAAATACAAAAATAGTAGCCCACCGGTATCGGGAACAGGGTCCAAGCTACCGGTGGTCAGGGCTCCTTAGAGAGGAACCTCCTAACAATACGCGCCGTGTCCAGGAGTACCGCTTTCTGGATCAAGCCCTTGATCCAGCTGCCCAACGAGAGCCTCCTCAGATGTTCGTTGAGGCTCTTGGCTATTATGCCATTGGCCGTAACGACTATCGGCACAATGATCGCTGTATTCACGTCCCACATGTCAACAACTTCGCGAGCCAGATCAAGATACTAGTTTTTCTTATCTCTCTCAGCCTTCACGAGGTTCTCGTCATGTGGGACCGCTATATCAACAATCATTGCGCGACGCTCTAGTCGGTCTATCACCACTATATCAGGCTTATTGGCAACAAAAGTCCTGTCAGTGATGATAGACCGATCCCAATACAACGTGACATTGCCATTTTCGAGAACTGGGTCGGGCACATACTTATAGTAAGGCACTTCCGACTCCACAAGATTGTATTTAAGAGCAAGTTGCTGATGGATAATCCTGGCTACAAGATTGTGTCTATGCAAATAGTCTCCGTTAGCCAGACTAGAACAACCGGAGATAATGTGACGGATTGATTCACCCGGCCGGTGACATGCCCTACAGATGTCAACCGTGCCGTCCTTCACAATATATTTCCGGTAATTGTTCGTCATCATAACTTCGTCCATAATCGCAAAGTCAAAACCTTCGGTTTCCCCGAAAAGGTCACCAAATCGCAGCCAGGCCACGGACGCTAAAAGATCTACATCGGGCGATGGGCTAGGATTCGGTAGAAGCGTCCGTGAAGCTCCTTGCTCTGCCATACCTCCCTGCGGTCATTAGTATCTAATACTATAGGTTTGCACCAGTTCTCGTTAGCCAAGGAGAGCGGTGTAAGGCCCTTGTCCACCGCTACCACATCTCGATACATACCCACGTCAGCCGCTTGGAAGTATTCCCTAAGACTGCATACCTCGCGGTTGTGTAGGGTCTTGGCATTTAAAAAGCCACGACCCCCGCACTTCCGAGGGATATACAGTCTCATAACCGATGAACGTGGGTGATGCATACGATTTGCGGTAAGCAGCGTGCGGACCCTCCTATCCAGGGCGTCAAGTTCAGTCTGAGTCCATTTGAGTATGCCGAAAGAATACATCAATACCGGCATGACCTAGCCGTTGAAGGCGCGCACCTTGTTACCGCCCGATAAAAGACTATTTAGTACTCTTTTCAGGCGGCCATAGAAGCGCTCCTTCAACGACTGTTTCACGTCAGTAGCATTGATGCCTAGTGCTTCCGACATACCCAAATACTTGTAAGTTTCGGTTGAGGAAAGGGATCGAAGGTGTATGGAATCCGAGAGTTGTATTCCCACGGATTCCATAATCTCCTCTCGCTTTACATGCATGACTGCACATTTGTCCACACCAAATTCCATCCTGATGGCGTCACTGAAGGTTTCTGTTACCTTCAGTAGCTTCATCAGTTGCAAGTTGTTGGGGGCAAAGAGCTTCAGATCATCCATGTAAAGGAGGTGTGATATGAACTGACCACCTCTCTTCAACCGATAGCCTAGACCTGAACCCTCCAGCGGTGTACTGAGAGGGTTCAGGGCTAAACAAAACCATAGAGGACTCAGACTGTCGCCCTGAAATATTCCACGCTCGATCCTTATAGGTTCGCTGTTTTCCTGAATCTGTCGACATCCTGGATAGTGAAGGACCGTCCTCCACTGCCCCATACATGACGTCAGGAAGGCGCGCAGAGTTGCATCAATTTTATACAACTCCAGCACCCTCATGAGCCATGTATGTGGCACTGAGTCATAGGCCTTCTTGTAATCTATCCAACATGTCGCCAGATCCTTGCGGGAACGGCGAACCTGTTGGCTAATGGCAATGTCTATGAGGAGCAGCTCCTTAGTACCGCGGGACCCGTTCCTACATCCGTTCTGAGAAGCAGACATGATGGCGTTATTGTCAATATGTTGATTAAATTTCGCTCTCAGAATGGATGTAAGAACTTTATAGACCGTCGGTAAGCACGTTATCGGTCTATAATTTTTAGGATCCGCAGTACTACCTGATTTGTGGAGCAGGTGGGTTATTCCTGTCGTTAGGAACTGGGGCAGCGATCCTGACTCTAAGGCAGACTGGAACTGAGTTGCCAAACGAGCGTGCGACCTTTGGAACCATTTAATCCAAAAGTTGTGCAGTCCGTCCGGCCCTGGAGATTTCCAGTTAGGCAACGGACGGACTGCACGAGCCACATCTTGGGGGCTGATGGTAATTGCCTCCATTTGTGGTATCGGATCGCACGCTCGTTCGACCTCCCGAGTCCAGTCACCCTCGGTGTGACTGACAGGCACCGACCAGATATCGCGCCAGAAGGAACACATGGCGTCATTATCCGGTAGGCGCATATCAGTCACACCTTGGTTGGGTTGCTCCCAAGGCCTATAAACCCACCTTTCGTTGCTCTGGAATGTGCGATTCTGAGTGTATCGCTCCACTCGCCGCTTGTACCGACGAATATGGTTTGCCCATGCATAGATCTTCTGCTTCAGAAAGTCGATACGCTCTGTGTGGACATATAATCTCGAAAACTGATATCAGTCCCTGAGAACGCCCGCCTCACAAAGCGCATCACTCTAGGGCGAGTGTTGCCCTCCCTGAAGCAGATAAGCTTGCCGATGAGTGCTCTAGCCTCACCGATACGACGCTCAATCCTGCACTGCCAAGCTGGTATAGCTGGTCGTGTAGCTCTGTCAGTTTTGGGAAACTTGACGTTAGCTACACGACATGCTGCTGCAGCCGCACAGTACAAGATCGAGTGGGTGTCGGCAAGGTCTTTGCTGCTATCAAAAACATTTGATAGCTGCGAATCTAGAGCACACACCAGCGCCCTATTTTTCTTATGCATGGGCAAACGAGGTAGTCGAGGTCTAAGCTCAGGCGGTGTGGAGTGATACTCGCTGAATGCACATTCCAAAGCGCTCCTCAAACATGCATTGCATTGGGTACTCACAGATATAGCCCCGTCGTCATCATCCTCGCCAAAATGGTCGGGTCGCGGTGAAACACTGGGTTGCAGTTGCACCGCGGCCGGTGGCAAGGCAGTGGGTATTATTCTTATTATTATTCAGATTTTAATTTAATTTCGATAATTCTTATGATTTAAATATGGATTGCATGCATGATGTTTCATAAATATCTAGTTATAGAAATTTAGACATGATGTAAAAATCGTTATTGAATAAATGAATTGAATTCAATATAATTTTGATGGGAGCGAAGCCGCGGCGTCAGCTAGTATTTTATTAACGTCACGGCTGATATGAATAATGTGATGGATGATTTATAAACATAGCGATGAATTTCACCACTAGAATAAGTGTCAGAATGGCGCGGCGATATAGCAGCTTGACTCATGAGTTATAGGGTCCAAGTTCGAATCTTGCTTCGGCCTAACATTTATATAAAATTTTAAAATTCTGTTGTTAGTTTTAGAAATCTGTAAAAAAGTATAATGTTTGAAAATACATTTGGAACTTTAAAAAAATCAATAGGTAGGATGCGATGGATACCTAGCGTTTTGCTTGCATGAGCGCCGTCAGTTTTTTTATTTCTGGTTTGAATATATTAGCAGTTTCATTGATATCACAGAGATGGCGCGCGCGCACGCAGCGCAGATAAACATCGTAGTATATCCTCCTGTCCATAGATGTCGCTTTTGATACATTTCTAGTGGTGAGAATTCTCCATTGCATAATGTACCTGAAGCTCTAGACAAGTGGCAATCGATATCAGCAAAGGTGATAGTCAAAATTGTAGGGATTGATCACGTGATTTTTCGATATTGCTGGTCAATCCCTTACAATTTTGTCTTTTTGATAATTACTTTCGCCACGTTTTGATGACAGAATGTCACTTTTCTGTCTGAATGTCACTTGAAACCATAGACTAACGACAGAGCGCGCGGACTAAAGAGTAATACAATGAGATGACATATGACACGCTTTCATTGGAAGTTTAACCACTCAAATCCACACTCAATCAAGACAACCTTACTTATAACTGCACTTTAATTAATTTTCTCATAGACACCCAAAACCTGCAAGTTCGTGATGAAACATTATCTTCACCGTCAGAAAATGCTTAATCTTCACCATCAGAAAATGCTTAATCTTCACCATCAGAAAATGCTTTGTAAAGGTATTTCATATTATCAGTAACTTTATATTCAACTACATTCTATAAAATAGAAACCAAGTCTCAATATGGAACTCATTGCATCTTGAAACCAAACTAATTCAATCTGAATAAAATAGTTGCCATACATGCAATTATGGTAACTGGTCATATATAGGCTGTATCTTTGCCAATAAATGGGGTTCATAATGAAATATATAGGGTCAAATTCAATTAGCTGGCAACACTCTACTGACGTGAAGGGTATCGATAATTATAGACGATAAAACGAAAACAGATCTCAACGGAGGACAAAAACAAGGACATTCGAAGGTCTAAGTAGTTTCATTACTTGAAATTGCAATTGAAGAAAGTATTGCTACAATAGATTGTGTCAATATGACAGGCAAAGAAGATATGTCATCATTTTCCAGTTTCGTATAGTTCATGCATAATACTGTGGTTTCTAAATTATTTCAATAAAAGAATAACAGAGAAATTACCACATCTCCATCCATGCTTCCAGTGCATCGGCCCTCAAAGCAAGACTGATCCGTATTTTTTTATGCTCACTAGGTCCATATAGACCTAATACCTAATACCAACCTAGCTCTACATCAGCCAATATCGAGAGAGCTAGTTCATGACAAAATAATCAATAACAATTTTGTTTTTCTTTTGAATACACTACACTTGCTATTTATTACTGAAAAAGAAACCAATATTTAAACGACAAGACCTGAGTATAAAGTAGTTTGAAACCAATGAATTCGCGTTTCTTATTCACAAGACACAGGTCTTTAAATTAGTTGGGCGTAAAATAGTGGTTTAATTAGAGTCCTGAAGTCATAAATGAAGCCATACCTAGTATGTTCTGAAATACGCGTTTTAATTAGGAAACTGTCTACTAGACTTTGGAGTCTTGAGCGGGTTTAAAGGACCAACTAGTGGTGTTCTTTAGAATTTCATGGAACATGGCACATTGTTCTGATTTATAAAATTGTAGTGGAAATAATGAGAGACATAATTTTGTAGTCGTTTGGTTCAAATTCAAATTAAATTTGTTGTTTCCCTAATGTACAATCATACAGGTAAAGAGTGAATGGTTACTTTTTTATGTACAGGCCGATGTCACTATTTTTATGCAAGACATCGTAATAAATAAAGAATTATATTGAAAAGGAATTGAATAAAGTTATTACTCAAATACTCATATTTGTTAAAGTATACAACACACAGGAACTCGAGTGAAAAATATTCGTAGTCGAATCGGTACTACTTGAAATTACCCTTTACAAATACACACAATCTTTCCTGCTCTTTGTAATATGAATACAGATCGTAAAGAAGAGTATGGAATTACCACAACACTGATTAATTATGTAGTCGGTAAAAGCTCACAAAACGACCCTTCACACTCATGTCCATAATGCTTTTACAAGTTCCCAGAACAGAGCCAAATACATTCAACTTCGGTAATACATAAAACAAAGCCTGTTTCAAATATCCTTTATTCCAACCGTACACCGTACTGAATAACGGTCACATGACAACAGAAAACGACCCTGCTTCCTTTTACCTTTTAATCTTTTATTTTGACAGGCATCATACTCTTCGTGGTTTTATTTTTTAAATGAATTGGGACAGAAAGAGCACACCATACGGTTTCCAAAAACAAGCTTACGAACCGCGTGGTCACAATAAAAAACTTGACGTATGTTCGAATATGTGCATTCTTATTTTGAAACCGCATGGAAATACAAAAATGAGCGATCGTTTTTCGTTTTGTTGAATTGGAGTAACAGCAAAAGCAAGGATTGACATTTTTGTCTAAACGCAAAGGGGTTTTGTCACCTGGTAACGATATGATTCATGGTGCGTGTTACATGCAAGGAGGCATAACGAGGACCACGTCATGGAGTATCTGTCAGGAGTATATTGTATGCACAGACGTTATGTATTTGCTCCTACCATGCAAAACGTACGGACGTACACCTTCTTAAGCTATTAGATGACCTTACAAAAACCAATAGCTGTTACCTACCTCAACAGGTTACTACCGTCCATAGACCCTGTCGTGGCCAAAAGTCTATTTGGCCTTTAAACAGAATTAATTATGTATGGTAGTATTATTAATCTCAGCAAGGATTTTCCCTAACGCTCTATATTTTAATTCGGAATTTGAGATCATTATCAAATTTTGGAAGAACAAACTCTATGTTATACACGACAAAGTTCAAATTCTATTTCAACCCATAATATTTTAGGGACTTTGTGTTACAAAATGATCACTTGATAATTAACTTAAAATAAACAACGATTTAATATTTGAGTTAGTGGCGATGGATACAATTTATTTTGGATTATGAATTCAAGTAAACAAATTAATGTCGAAACCTCTAGTCGTTTTCAGTAGTGAACCTTGTCCCGTCATTCTTAAATGCCAGTATTTCTTTCAATCTCCTTTTTCATAGATGTTACATTTGTATTTTGACGTATGTGTTGCCAGCATGTGGCGTATCGTTTATTATTCTTTTTGCCATTCGAATTTCGATCGTTCGTGAAATTTCAAATATGGTTGCATGTGTTACATTGAAGTGCGCCGCAGCTTAGGTACTTTGTGATTGAACGCTTAATTTTAAAAACCGGCCACGTGCGTGTCGGACTACGCAGATTTAGTGTTCCGTACCAAAAATTTCGTACCAATAATGAACTACTGTGTTCTATAATATAATGCCAGCTTATTAGCAATATCTTTCTTTCACACTTTAAATGTTTAAGAGACTGCAGATCTGTTTGATTGGCATTGTCGCACCTAGTTCATCTATTATCTTTAATAATTCTATCGACTGTGGGGAGTTTCCTGACCAATTGAAAAATAGTAAAATAATACCTTTGTTTAAATCAGGTAGTACATCAAACCCTACAAATTATAGACCTATTTCAGTACTACCTCCGTAAAGTAAAATATTTGAGAAATTAATTTTAGAGCAATTGCAAAGATTTTTTAATAAACATAAATTATTACATAGCAAACAGTTCGGTTTTACAAGGGGTCGTTAAACTACTGTGTTGTGTTGTTGAGCTTTTAGGACATATTTATAATGCATAGGAAGATAAGTGCGATGTCTTGGAAATCATATGCGATTTGCCCAAAGAATTTGATTGTGTTCTTCATGAAACGCTAATCAGGAAACGCCGCCACTACGGGATCCGGAACAGGACTCTTCTTACTCATACTTGAGTAATAGGATTCAGAGCGTTGACGTTAATGGAAAACTATCTCCCAGATCTACAGTAACAATGGGAGTCCCGCAGGGCTCAATTCGTGGTCCTTTCTTGTTTCTTATTTATATTAATGACTTGCCTTACCTCATAGAGGATAAGCATGATATACAATGATGACAAGATGACGATGAATACTTCACTTTTGTTTAAACTTAATCGTCAGCAACTGGTTACTGACGATGTAAATAGCGCGATCTCAAAAGTAGTTCACTGGTCCAATGTTAACAATTTACTTCTTAATGAAAAAAAAACCAAATGCATTATGTTTACCCTACCTCACGTTAGGCAGGTGAAAACTGATGTGAATTCTGAAAATAGCACAGTATTCTTAGGCTTAACTTTGGATGCTAAGCTTTAGTGGGGTCCACATTTAGATAAATTGTCAAAAAAGCTAAGCTCCGCAGCATATGCTGTTAGAAAAATTCATGATTTAACGGACATAGAGACTGCCCGTTTAGTATACTTTAGCTATTGTCATAGTGTAATGCCGTACGGTATTCTGTTGTAGGAAATGCCGCTGACATCCAGACATCTTTGTTTTTCAGAAAAGAGCTGTTTAATCAATTTATAAAAAATAATAGCCCGAGACACTATCTCAGAGAGAAATTTAAGGAAATTAATGTTATGACTGTGCCTTTTCAGTATATTCATGAAAATATTTTATATGACTTGACTTAGTGTCCTATTACCCCTACATGGGGCAGAAGCCGTCCACAGATGTCCTCCATCGCGATCGATCTTGAGCTTCAAGCTTTGCTCCATGTCATTCCGATGCTCGTCGCTTCTGCCAACACGGTGCGACGCCAGTTTTGACGGGGACGGCCACGCTTTCTCTTCCCTTGGGGAATCCAGTCCAAAGCTTGCTTGGGTATGTGATCGGGACCCCTTCGGAGCGTGTGGCGTATCCATCTCTACTTGCGACGCTTGATCTGGCGGTCGATCGGGCTCTCATGGCATTTCTCCAACAGCTCTACGTTGGACATGGTCTCGGGCCTGTAAATTCCGAGAATGCAACGGAGACAGCGGTTGACGAAGACTTGTATTTGGCGTGAGATGTCCTTTGTGACCTTCCACGTTTGGTACCCGTAGAGCAGCATGGACTTGACATTGGATCAGAAGATTTTAAGTTTAATCCTTCGGGTCAGTTTCCGCGATTGCCAAACTGGTCTCAGCTGCGCGAAGGTAGCTCGGGAGAAGTGAAGCGATGTCCTCTTCACTACTCCCAGTCTCTGACACGATACTCCTGAGGTATGTAAATTTGTGGACGCGTTCCACTGCCTCTGTGCCAATCAGCAACGGTGAGTGGTTCCTCACACCAGTTCTCATTTCCTGGGTGTCCGTGGCATCAACAGTGGGCCCTATCAGAATATCAGCGCAGCGTTATTTTCTTTTTATAATGTTGCACATGCTGAGATAGGAGCCTTTTTGGTCTCGCACGGGGTTTAATTTTTTATTATTGTTTGTGTTTTGCTTATCTCGTGTCTCCTGTGCAGTTCACAAATAAATGTTTTTCTTTCTATTTCTTTCTATGTAGCTGAAAAACGGAAGACCTCTTCAAAGTGCTTACGCCAGCGAAGTAGCTGCCCGTCTGACGTCACAATGAGCTGAACATCTTTGGACTTCAGTGGCTTCTTCTTCGCCTTGCTGTTACCTGCCAAGGTTTTGGTAGCTTTGAAAAACTCTTTCAAGTTACTGGAGTTTGCAGCTTGTTGAACACGATCAGCAATACCATCAGCCCACCGTCTCCTATCTCTGCGGGTACTGTGATAGATTTCCTTGCGTTTCTGACGGTATTGCGTGTTAAGATCTGCTCTTATGGCGTCGTTATGGGTCTCAAGCAGTCTCAGATAAAGATTCATTCTATCTTCAATCAGGCTCCATGAGCGTTGTGACATCCAGTCCTCCCGAGAATGAGTCGATTTGTGCCTAGAACGACGGAGCTGGTCTCTGTATAGGCCACTTTGATGCGGTTCCACTCCTCGTCAAATTAGTCCGTAGCAGCATCATGTACGGAAAAGCGATTGCGCAATTCCAGCTGGAAAGTTAAACGCGTGTCTGATTCATGCAGTTTGCTCACCTCGAACCATCTTCCAATCTTGCCAGGTCCGCGAGCCGCACGGGCCACTGCAATCTTGAGCCGGATTTCAGCAAACTACCAGATGGTGGTCGCTATCAATACCGGCGCCACTGCGGTTGCGGACATCGATCAGTGAAGACCGCCATTTTAAACTAATGGCGAAGTGGTCAATTTGATTCTTGGTGACCCCATCGGGTGAGTTCCACGTGTACTTATGGTGGTCGCCATGAATGAATAATGTTCCTCCGATGGTAATGTCGTGAATCTGGCAAAACTCGTTGCACACTCCAAGTCCCTGTGTACCCATATGCCGCTCGCGGTTAGTGTTAACACTCCCAACCTTTGCAATCTGGTCCCCCATGACGATGACGATGTCTTGCTTTTATATGCTCCTAAGGGTGGCGTTGAGCGCATTGTAGAAGTCGTCCTTCGTATCCTCTGTTGATGCATTGGTTGGGGCGTAGCACTGGATAATGGAGATCTTCCGGGCACTTGAGTTGAAACGGGCACACATGATCCGGTCTGAGATCGGTTTCCAGTCCAAGAGTCTATTCTTAGCTGCATTTGAAAGGAGGAGCCCCACGCCATACTCCCGCACATCTTCTTCACTTTCTTTACCTGAATACAGCAAAGTCAAGCCCCCGGACGTTCGCAGCTCACCAAAACCGTTTCTCCTCACTTCGCTTAGACCTAGTATATATAGGTTGTAGCTAAGCATTACTGCTTCTACTTGGGCTAGTCGGCTGTCATCGCTAAGCGTGCCTACTTCCCAATAAGCAATTCGTGTATGTTTTTCATTACAAAAGTCATCGGTAAAAGATCGGTCCGGTTTCTCTCTGTTTTGGTTTCAGGAATCAATTATATATTGTCGGGCACGCGGGTGATTACACTTTGCCTTAATCCGATAGCGGAGCTGCCGCCTTAGAGCCTTCATGAGACGATTCTGTTTTAAGGCGCAGAATATTCGCCCTTCGCCCTGCATCCGTTAGCTCAGCTGCAACTCGGAGTGGCGGACGCGCGGCGGCGCGGTTGCAGCAGGTCCCAGGGAGAACAATGGGGACGTGGATGACTCGGACAGGCTAGGGCTCTGCTTTATACGGTACTCCGCCACGAGTAAAGCAAAAGGTATTTTTGGCATTTTGTAGGTAATGCTGTGCTCTCCAACAGCGATTCCCACCAAAATATACCCTAGCTTCTCTCCTTATTTTATATGACCATAAAGATATAAAATTGTTTAAAAAGCGCAGTGATATCCATAACATAAATACGAGGGACAAACACAATTTTGTAGTACCTACAACAAGACTCAAGAAAATAGGTGGCTTGTTTAGATGTCAAACGTACACAATCACGTACAAGATCTAAGTCTTAATAAATTCAAGTAAAAAAAAAGTTGTGCCAGAAAGCGTTTTATACCATTAAAGATTATATAGAGGACAAAAAGGCTTCGGATTGAGCTGCTCCAATTAATTTAATTTTTTTATATTATGCACGGTGAATTTTGTTATTACTTTATTTTTTTTTAGGTTATCTTGCAATGACAAGAATATTTAATTTTAAAGTATTATATTATTTAATTTAATTTTTTCATCTTTGTTAGTTTTTAAGTTTATGCGGCCTACCCGAATGACCTTTCTTTGCTATTGTTCGTCGAATCGTTGAGCTCCTTAAATTCTGAGCTGAGCATTTGTTTTTAAATTATTATTGATAGGCTCGCGTTTGACCACTATCTCACCTGATGGTAAGCAATGATGTGGTCGACGATGGAGCACGCTTGCCTAGAAGTAACCTAGAGCTGCACGGTTATTGACAAAGGCGTGCAATGACTGGACAGGTCCACTCAATCTGGTTGGTTCTTTTCTCAAAAGATCATTTCAGACATCAGTCTACATGGTCTTCACATGATCTAACCAAGATTTTGTCTGGACTTTAAAAGAGACTGTGTGTGACCTCTGAGTTTTTTTCGGCCTTTCAGAGTAGTCAGATAGGAAACGCCGACCTCACCTAGTATAAAAAAATATGATCGACATATTAAAGTGTTTGTACAAACCAACTTATAGAAATAAAATCATTTATCATTTAAAAGAGAAAAATCTGATTTATCAAAAAATTGGTATTTGTTAGTAAAATATACGTAATATTAAACATTATCACCAAATTTCATGTTCATTGGGAAGTTAAAATTTCTTCGAAACAAAATTGTGTGACACATTACGGACAGACGAACACGTGAGTGATAGCAATAGGGCTCCGTTTGGACCCTTCGAGTACGTAACCCTATTAAAAAAAAGTTTTTGCTTTGGTCCCTTTATTTACTAAATAAATATTTTCAAAGTAAGAAATCAATTTCCTTTTTTAAACTAAGGTTGTCGTAAACTTAAGTGTCATCTTTGTGAGCATCACATACTTAGCCATCCGTTACAAAATAATCGTTTGAAAATATCTCTCCTCAAGCCATGTTTAATCACCTAGTCTCGTTTATAAAACAAAATCATCTTCTCTAATATCTCAATTATCTTAGTCTAACTTCGCCGTTTGCTTTTCAAACTCGCCGGCAGTGTTAAGCATAGTTTTTAGATAGTTCAAGCCTCCAGTTTAGTTGTAGTCTTAGGGTACAGGCTCGCAATTCGTCGCTTGATTAACTGGTTTAATAGCAGAGCTAGTTAGGATCTCTTTGTTAAATAGTTTGATTGTCGGATAAGATTCAGAAAAGTGGTGGTGGATGAGTTAGGGGATAACTGATGAACAGCGCGGATCATGCATGATTTTACCGGAAATAGTTTATTTAATTTTGTGATTAGGCTAATGATTTTCTCTTTAACGGCTACTCATTTATTTTTCCATAACCTTAGATTGCTGGCTTGACAAATTGTATGAAAAACTAGAACGGCTATGTTTTTTTTTCTTAAATCATACTCCTAGCCCGTGTTTTTACCCGACTGCCGAAGGAGGGTAGTGAGTTTATCAGTCTATGTATGTATGTTTGGTCCTATGTGGCGTTCTAGAGATCAAACGCGCTTGCCGATTATGATGATTCTTATGTCAATCGATTCGTCTAAACCCTGCGAGTGTCACTAACTACATTAAAATTGGAAAATAGAAAAATGGCGGCTTTTGGGCACCATATTGGGCACCATATTGGCCAAATATTTTTTTCTTAAAGGGGTATCAAAATAAAGGGTTTTAAGAGGTAATTTCTAAAATATATAACACTTATATGTATATATGTACCCAATTCTAAAAAAAAAATCACAAAAAAGTTTCAAATAAAAAAGTTAATTATAAAAATCAAAGAACCCGACTGCTTAAAAAGCGAACTAAAAAGACGTAAACAAGCAGAAACCATGCTGTGCAGTAGGAGTATAATAATATAATAATTTATTAATTCATCAAGCCATACATAAATTGTTTACAAATAATAAATACACAATAAGGCAAAATACAAATGATGGAATCCTGGCTTCCAAACTATGCAGATGCCTGTATCTTAGAAATCAGTGTCCCTCCAGGAAAGAAAATTACAAAAATATTTTTAATAGAGCATTTACAATTTTCACTGTGAAAAAGTCAGTCATGTTGCAGAAAAAAGAAATTAAACTAAATCTAAGTAAACCATAAAATATAGAAGTGAAATTAAAATAAAGTATTAAAATTAAATTAAATTCAAGAATTTTTTAATATTTCCTCTAAGGTAGGGTTCCATTTTAATACTTTATGAACAATAAATTAATTATAGGAATATCTAACTTATTACAAAATTAAATTAATTACATGGATTACAATTGCAGAATTATTTAAATTAAAATTAAAAATGGGAACCATAATTAAAATCAAAAACAAAATCGAAAACAAAAACAAAATCAAATTTATGTCTTCAACATCAAGTGATATTGAAAATACACCACCAGATATAACAAATAGAGCAGTTGCGGCTACAAACATCTTACTACCAGAAAAATCAAGACATGTATATGAGAAATGAAATACTTAAACACACTTCCTAAAATACTTATTTGTCTATATCTGTGTTTTATTCCTTCCTTCGTAGATAAAATCTTGTATGCAACTGTACGTTATTGGTCTTTTAATAACTCGTGCCCACCTATTTCGGTACGCGCTACGCTTGTACCGAAAAATGGCACTCGTATTAAAAGACCGTCCATAACGTAACAGTTGCATAAATAGCTATTACGAATTATTCCAATTCGTACATCGTCGTCATTTACCAACACCTTTTGAAAATAAAAAATGCAATATTAAAGTGGTACAAAATTAGCAGTTTAAAGGAGGTTGTAGCAAGCAACACTTGCCGAGGTTGGTGGCCATCCAATGCATGCCGAGATTCCTCAGTCTCTCTAAAATAACGTTCAGCCGTTGGTCCTAGCCAAGTGGTACCATGTTAACCAGCTACTGGGTAACATGATACGTGGGGAGGTCGAATAGTATTTTTTTTTATATTGCTCAATAATATTGTGGGGGTTTGAGCCGCCTTTCTGGAAAAAATATTAGTTCTTCATGCTATCTTCCGGGGTGGAAGTTAGTATGATAAACTAATATTTTTAAGGAGGAGGCCCTTAAGAATGATTACCGGAATAAAAACTATCCTATGTCCTTTCCAGGGTCTTAAACTATCTCCATACCAAATTTCACCTGAATCGGTGAGTTACTTTCTCATTTATAATATTAATAATAGTATATAATATGGATATGTGATATCAAATTTATTCTCATCGATAAAACTCTATCTAGGACGCAGTAGTGGCTTATTTTCGATAACATTAAGGCAAGTTTGAAGAAAATGAGACACTACAGCCTTCCCTATTTTAACTAGGCTAACGGTGTCTAAGTGAATTTGCTACACTAATGGCTCCAAAATGTAGTACTTTAACCGAAACACTGAAAAAAATGTCATAATATTAGTTGTGACAAGAGATGACAATGTGGTGTTTCTTACACCACACACACGCCACCAACCATGGTGGTTAACATACACCATCAGAGTCTCTATAAAAAGTGTCAAGAGATGACAATGTGGTGTTTCTTACACCACAAACACGCCATCAACCAGTGGCGATTAACACACACCATCAGTACCTAGACAAATTGTCAAGAGATGACAATGTGGTGTTTATTACGCCACACACACGCTACCAACCAGTGGAGGTTAACACACACCACCAGAGTCTCTAGACAAAGTGACAAGCGATGACAATGTGGTGTTTCTTACACCACACACACACCACCAACCATTGGCGGTTAACACACATACAGAGTCTCTAGACAACGTGTCAAGAGATGACAATGTGGTGTTTCTTACACCACACACACGCCACCAACCATGGTGGTTAACATACACCATCAGAGTCTCTATAAAAGTGTCAAGAGATGACAATGTGGTGTTTCTTACACCACAAACACACCATCAACCAGTGGCGATTAACACACACCATCAGTACCTAGACAAATTGTCAAGAGATGACAATGTGGTGTTTATTACGCCACACACACGCTACCAATCAGTGGCGGTTAACACACACCACCAGAGTCTCTAGACAAAGTGACAAGCGATGACAATGTGGTGTTTCTAATATCGTTGCACATGCTGAGATAGGAGCCTTTTTGGTCTCGCACGGGGTTATTTATTTTAATTTTTTATTATTGTTTGTGTTGCTTATCTCGTGTCTCCTGTGCGGGTCACAAATAAATATTTTTCTTTCTTTCTTACACCACACACACACCACCAACCATAGGCGGTTAACACACATACAGAGTCTCTAGACAACGTGTCAAGAGATGACAATGTGGTGTTTCTTACACCACACACACACACACCACCAACCATTGGCGGTTAACACACATACAGAGTCTCCAGACAAATTGTCAAGAGATGACAATATACAATGTGGTGTTTCTTACACCACAAACACGCTACCAACCAGTGGCGGTTAACACACACCATCAGTCTCTAGACAAATTGTCAAGAGATGACAATGTGGTGTTTATTACGCCACACACACGATACCAACCAGTGGCGGTTAACACACAACACCAGAGTCTCTAGACAAAGTGACAAGCGATGACAATGTGGTGTTTCTTACACCACACACACCACCACCAACCAGTGGCTCTTAACACACACCACCAGAGTCTCTATACAACAGTGTCAGTGCGGTTGCCGAAATGCTAAAATTTAAGGGATTGATCTCGTGACATTTTGCTTGGCAATCCAGACATTTTACCGATCGGTATCACGTCGTTTTCATTGATAGAATGTCACTTGTCTAGGGCCTCTGGTACGGCCATATTGATTAGCCACCATCATCCATACTTTATCCATACTAATAATATTATAAATGCGAAAGAAACTCTGTATATCTGTTATATTTTGACGCTTAAACCGCTGAAGCGATTTAGATAACCGCTTAACATCATGTGAGATTGTAGTCTAGCGTGAGCCTTTCGATAAAAAAAACCGGACAAGTGAGAGTCGGACTTGCGAACGAAGGGTTCCGTGCGAAGATAGCCGCCAAAAAAAAATAAGGTTTGTTGTGTGGGACCCCTACTTAAATATTTATTTTATTCTGGTTTTAGTATTTGTTGTTATAGCGGCAACATATATATAATCTGTGAAAATTTCAAATGTTTAGCTATCATGGTTCATGAGATACAGCCTGGTGACAGACAGAAGGACAGTGGAGCCTTAGTAATAGGGTCTCGTTTTTACCCTTTGGGTACGGAACCATAAAAAGAAAAATAAGAAACATAAAATTTGGTATAGATATAGTTTTAGACCCTGGGAAGTAGGCACATAGGATAGTTTTTATCCTGGAAATCAATTTATGAGGGTGGAAAGGGCGGTGTAAGTTTGTATGGTGAACTAATAATTTCTCAAGTATGGCGGCTCACACACCTATACAATATTATTGCGCGACATAAAACATAGGCTATTTGATGCACTAATGCTACGTATACAAAGTCGCGGGCAGCAGCAAGATAAAAATAAAATGTTAGAAAAATCCAACTAACGTTAAATAAAATCAGACAAAATTAATCCCCAGTTATTTTACTTACACACCGTGTATCCACAGGTGGTTTTGCTTATAATAATTATTTAGCAATTTTTTTTTTAATAATTATTATTTATTTTTATTTGCTGCCGGCTAAAACAAGCAAAGACAAAAAAATTATGGAATCGAGTAGCGGTCGTTGACCCCGACTGGTAGAAAATTTTAATGTACCAACTCGGTTAATAACCCGCTGTCCATCGTCTGAAATAGGGATAACAGTTTCTATCCCAGATGAGGCATATTGATTGTATAAAGTATGAAGGTTTAAATGTGTAAAGGTTTCCTGTCATTTTCTTAGGAAACTGCTGAAAGCCAAAAAACTAAATTTTATGATCTGTTAGCGGATAACCCCCTGTCATAATCCCCTCTATAAATATATTTAAACATTAAGCCCTAGTAATAGGTACAGTTACTTTCTACCTTTATTCCAACGAATTTAATGACCGTTTGTTTTTTATTCTAATTCATACTTTTCTTTTGTTACAGCAATTCGACTCAATATGCAAAGCCGAAATATCATTCTTAATACCACGGATACTATTTAATGTAAGTATAAAAATATCTTATAACCCAGTTGAAAACCTGCTCTAAAGGTTACAATAATATTATATTCAATAAAACATATTATAAACGTCTTAAATGCCACTACATCACGTTCAACATTTCATGGCATAGCCATTATCCCAGAGAAGTAGTATTGTTAACCCGTAATGCACTTTCAGTTGTCCATAAACAACATATAAAATTGAAGTCATAAAACTTTCACTACGGATTTAAGCATTGTTCAAGGTTATTTCAGGACCTTCATATTTACAATTGAATAATAAAAGGCAAAGATCAGCCTGTTCAACTTTTGTTGCATAGCCTCTCTTCTTATTCGGGGTTTTCTTTTCTGAAGGTTGTGGCAGTCTTGGAAAGCTCTGACGGAGTTACTGCCGAGCTGCTTCAAAGCCACTCTGTCTTCAGCTCTTCTCAGAGTACTGCATAGCCAACCATTCAATATAACATCAATACCAGGGCAGATTTCACACAATTATTTTGTGAAATTCTGATATGTCACACACATACATTAATATGCCTAACAAAAAGGGGCAGAATCATGTGAAATTCAAAAGTCAACGCTGCAAACTTTTGTTGAACACCGTGCAATGTCCAGGCTAGGTTTTATTCAAGCCTTTCCAATTATTTTGTGCGACGTATGTCATAAGTTAACATGGGATGTGACCCCAAAATAAGGCAACGAGCTCCATTGTGTCCTTGTTGTTCAACTTCTATTCAGGGAAAATATTATTTTTAAATGTTCAAGCATATTTTCAGTTTTTTGCCTTACGGCTGCAGTGCACAATCAACCTATTTTAGTTAATATTGTGACATTTTCTGAAGGCAAGTCTGCACATTTTTAACAAGGCCGTCACTCTTTTTTGGTTCGGACTTTCTTTAAAAACACTGGCTATTTCTGAGATGGCTGTCGTTGTGCTTTATGCAAAAAGTTTTTAAGGGTCATGTAGTTAAGTTGCCTGCTACGCAAGGACAAATTAAATGTGATCTATGAAAAGGAGGCATACAATAAAAAACTTTACTTCCATAAAATACATCAAACGCGATTTGATCTGCAGCACAATGTTATAAGCCTTGACATAATCAACTATCAAATTTGTCCAATATCAGTCAATGACAGTTCCAAAAACGATTCCAATTGAAGGTCTATTGTCACTTAGCCACTATTAACTGAACAAAAAACCACTAATGTGTGTATTTACTAAACTTCAAATTGGACATTAGGTACACTAGGTGTTTTCAGACAATTATTTATCTTGCCTTGGATATCAAATATCTACTCCGACGACCTATTAGTCCATTTAACTTGAAAACTTCTTGGTAACGGAGAAGTTTCATAGAGCGCAGTTAAAATGGGCCATCATTTTGTACTGCTGAAAAAATAGAACCTAAATCGGGCAGGTCGCTAGCAAAAATTTGTGATTAAGAAATTATACTACTGCCACTAATATAAATTTTCGTGAACTTTCTTACTTTTAAATAAATTATTTTCTTAAAATTATATTTCTTAGCTCATTATCTCATTCTCTTCCACAGTGCCTCTGCATATGGTGCGTCCTACGACTGTATCATCTCCTCCGATCCGGCGTCACATGGAAGGGCGCGGCCGCCATCGAGCTGTGACTACTGCCGCCCCTCCTCCCCTCTGAGACACAGCCTCACTCGCAGCCGTGCGAGTCCACGCTCCTCTTAGGAGGGGCGGAGAGTGACACCGATGCTAGCCTTCATGAACTTTGACGACGTTTTTCGTCTCTCTTAGTTGTTGGTTTTAAGTTCACTGTGAAACCTTTTGGACACGTCAACGAAACCATAAGATTGTCACATAACTGTCAAATCGTGCCTATGCAAAAATGGGGATATCATACTCCCCAGATACTCAAGCGATTTTAAGAGTGTAGTCAGTTTTTCTCTATCAATGACGATAACACACTAATAAAAAGGTAACTATATCATTGTAATTTCCACTAAAAATAGGTCACGTAGAAAGTCTGAAATGGGCGTATTTTTCCCGAAGATTCACTTATAACGCGTTCAGGGTATTTAAATGCTTTCAATTGGTAAGGTAGTCATTTTCTGACGATACTGAATGGTATTGTCTTTAATATTGAACAAGTCATTTATTTTAAAAAGTTTGATAGTGTGTTACCATAAACAGTTTAAGTTTCCATGAAATATCGCATAAAACACACGATATACAACCTACTCGTGTAACTACTAGCCATACCAAACCATTCTTGTGTCAGTCGCGGCAAAGTCGGTAGGTAGGTGCTTTGTCTCCTGTCCCGTTTACTTGAAACGGTTTTCCGAAACAGCGTAAAGGGATGATAAATATTTCAGTGCCAGCGACGTCAGCCTTTTGCACCCAGAAAATGTATAGATATTTATTTATTGTGTCGTTTTTAGTACTTAACTTAGGTTATGAATATCAAAGAGGCTGGTTTGCTAACCTTATTCCAACGCAAAATGCTTTACAATTACGATAATGCCTTGGATTGCACCACCTTATGTACTAAAGCGTCGATCTTCGGAAGTATAATATACTAGAGGACGCCTCACGGTTTCACCCGCGTAGTTCCCGTTCCCGTGGGAATACAGGGATAAAAAGTAGCCTATGTCACCCGGGGATAGAGTAGCTTCCCAACGGTGAAAGATTTTTTGAAATCGGTCCAGTAGTTTTGGAGCCTATTCGGTACAAACAAACAAAAAAATCTTTCCTCTTTATAATATTGGTATAGATTATCTCTGACCTAATACTCCTAACAATATGAATTCCTAGATATCTGATCTTTAGTATATTGGTTAAAGCCTACATCAATAACATAGTATCGAAGATCGATAACTAATAATGGATTTGCCTCGACCAAAATCCGTTTTTGTCCAAATCTGTGTTTGTTTTAGTTTCTGGTTCTTTCTTACGAACATTTTGGGCGATGAAGATACAGAGTTAAAAAAAAAATCAAGAGCTCAGACTTAGCCAGAAAAACATTCGCTCAATGTATGTTGGTTAGTAAAGGTCTGTTTAAAAAAGCCAGTTTGGTCTGATGAATAAAACAATTTTTAATTTGGCTTTGGTTGGCTTTCTGATAGTTTTGTCAATATCGCATTATAAAATCAGAATTCAGAAAATTGCCTTATTAATCGCTACATCAGTCATTAAAATTCCTTTGTTTCATTCAAGTACTTTCGCGTCATGAAATAGTAATAATTTTCAGAGTGAAATTACCAGTGCAATTATTATTTAAAAAGGTAATTATGCAAATGAAAATATGCAGTCGACGATTATTAAAGCAAACGAGAGTTTTGCGTGAAAAATACATTGCGTGTCTTAAGTTTTATGAAATAAAACGTTACAAAGCGAGTTCTTCTGTGGCATTTTATTTTTCGGATTACCTTTTGAATAAATAAAGAAATATTGCTTTGCGCATTCTTTGTTACGAGAATAAGTATGGTTTGAAGATGCATTTACAAAATATGTATACATACATACATACATAAACTCACACCTTGTTCCCATGGGGGTAGGCAGAAACTACAGAACGCCACCTGCTACGATCCTTACATACTTATTTTGCTTCACTCACATTCATGCATCTAGTCATACACACACGCCGGTTATGAGTACTGCGCACCTGGCCTTTTTGAAGAACATCACCTATAAGGTCTATGTATGTCTTTTTAGGGCGTCCCCTCCCGGCGTTTCCATTCACTTCTGCCTTGTAAATACATTTCGTTAGTCGCCTTTCATTCATCCTCTCAACATAGCCAAACCATCTTAACGTACTCTTTTCAATTTTAGTCACTACATCTTCTTTTAGACCACAACGTTGTCTTATTACCTCATTCCTCAACCTATCATTTAAAGTTACCCCACACATACTTCGCAAGGAGCGCATTTCTACTGCATTAATCCTACTCTCATTTCTTTTTTTCCATACCCACCCTTCACTTCTATACATAAGTGTAGGCACCAGCACGTTGTTGTGAACGGCAAGTCGAGCTTCTGGGGACATCGATTTGCTGGTCACAACCGCATGTATAGCACCATTCACTTTATTCCCTGCATTCACTCTCCTTTCCACATGCTGTTCAATCTTTCCATCCCTTGTGAACATACTTCCCAGATATACAAACTCGTTCACTCGCTCCACAATCTTATCATTTATTTTCACTTCACACTCCGATACATTGTCTTCTCTTTCAAACACCATTACCTTAGTCTTGTTCACATTTATACTCATACCTTTTAACTTAAAAGCTTCATTCATCACAGTCACCATGTCTTGCAACTGTTCTGCTGACTATGCAAGTAGAACTTGATCATCTGCATAGAGAAGGCATTTGACAGGCAACTCATTCATCCTCAATCCGCACTCATGCTCTTTCAAACCTATCAGACAACTATCCATGTACAAGTTGAACAGCCACGGTGACGCTACACAGCCCTGTCTAACACCCCTTGAGATGGAAAACCAGTCCGTATACGCCCCATTAATCCTAACACAAGAGCACTGGAATCCCTATATTCAATTTATTTATTCAGTAACAATTTACATTGCGTTCGAATATAATCCAACATGAAACATTAACATAATCAACATTATCAGATGTAGGTACAAATATATAAGAGAATACATGCAAATCTATTTTGATTAAAAAAAATATTTTAATTTATTTTATATAAAAAATGTAACAATGCAAACAATAAAATTGATAAAAAAGTTAAATCCATATGTCAATAAATTAATTTATAACAATATAAACGTAAATAATAATCAAAAAGTAAATGTCATAAGATAACAACAAAATAAAAATAAAAAATCATATGTCAATTAATTAATTAATAACAAATTAAAACGAAAATAATAATCTAAAAGTAAATGTCATATGAACACAATATAACACCATAAACAAATAAACACATGTCAGTTTAAGAGCAACGAAACTACTACAAATCATCTAATGAGTAGAGACACTTTTCCAACAGGAATGCCCTGAGTCTTGACTTAAATGAGCCTGTGTATAGTATGCTTTTCAACTCAAGCGGTAACTTATTAAATATTTTAAATATAGAGATTTCATTGCCCGTACCAAGCGCCAGTCCACGTATCCGGGTACGGACCCGGATAGCGTCGACCACAGTTCATCCCTCCACACATTGTCATAGGTCTTCTCCAAGTCAACGAAAGCACAGTAGACTTTTTTGTGCTTTGCAAGATGTTTTTCAGCTATACTCCTCAACGAGAAGATCTGATCCATACAACCCATTCCCTCTCTAAATCCTGCTTGCACGTCTATTCATCCGTCACTTTTACCACTCTATTTATTAAAACTTTCGCATATAATTTGCCGACAACACTCAAACGACTAATGCCGCGGTAGTTTTTACACTCCTGCTGTGAGTCTTTTCCTTTATATAGTGGTACGATTACAGCCTTCCACCAGTCATCCGGCACGCGGCCATATCTCCAACACATATTAAAGATCCGGCACAACAGGTTTGCTACTACCCCGCCACCGCCCTTCAGCATTTCAACAGATACTCTGTCATATCCTGCAGCTTTACCAATCTTCATACCACTCAGTGCTTTTACAATCTCATCCATTTCTATTTCATTCTCATTCTTTTGCTCTTCGTCTGAGTTAGGGTCTTGACAACTGGCTTCTACCCAGTTACCCACTCCTTGCACACTATCCTGACAACTAAATAAACTTTCAAAATATCCCTTCCAGCGTTCCTAGACCTTGCATTCTTCGCTCAGTAAACACCCATCTTCTGCTCTTATTACATTCATGCTCGATGTTTTTGTCACCCCGCGAGCCAATCTTACCTGTTTCAAGAACAGCTTAACATTGGCCCTGAAGTTATCGAAGAACTTCCTGTTATATTTTACTTCCTTTTCATCCTTCTTCATTTTTACCACCTCTTTGACTTTCGCTTTCATTTGATTGTACATTACTTTCAATCTTGCCAGATCATCCGTCACGTTTGTTGCCTGATTCATTCTACTTTGGGCCTTAAAGGCTAACACATTAAGCCAAACCTCTTTCTACTTCTTCACCACCTCTTTAACTTCATCATCTACCCAAGTATCATTCGTTTTACTACCACGTTTCCTCTTCGCTATACCACATAACTTTGCGGCCAAGTTCACCATACTACTTTTCACTATTTCCCACACATCCTCTAAACTGAAATTATTCATATCATCAAATATCCTATCCGTCTTCTGTTTTACTTCCCTCTTATATTCCTCCTTTACTTTTAGTTCTTGTAATCTTTCTACTTTTATTCTTTCTAACGCGGTCACAGGAACTTGAACTCGATGACGCCAATGCTTGAACAGACCAGCCACTCGACACATAACTAGATAGTGATCAGTCCCTACATTAGCACCCCAATAGGCTCTTGTATCTGCAACTTTGCTCTTCAATCTTTCATTTACAATTACAAAATCAATCATACTTCTACTGTCTTGCCTTTCCCAAGTATACTTATGGATCTTTCTATGATCAAACATAGTGTTCATTACACACAGACCGTTCTCTACACATACTTCTGGTTAATTCATCCCATTCTCATTCACTCTATTGTCCCCGAATGCCCCTAATACTTTTTCGAACCCATTCCTCTTCACACCAACCCAACTATTAGTCACCAAGCATAACAATCTTCTCGTTAGACCAACATTCATTCAATATATCTCCTAAACTCCCCCAGAATTCCTTTCTTTCAGAAGGTGAGCATCCCATATCGGGTACATACACGCACACAATAAAGATAGGGTGTAGGCCCACCTTCATTCTCACCCAAAGAATCCTAAGTCTCACACAAGCGTAATCTTTTACACATCTCACCATTCGCTCCGAGAGGATAACCTCCACACCCTGACAGGCCCTCTGTGTCTCTTAAACACCAGACCAGATAGCGGTCAGGGACCCGTGTTTAGATATATCCACTCCCTTTCTTTTTGTCTCATTCACACATTACAAATCTATCCTTTTGTCCTTCACTATTTCACATACTTCATCCATCTTATCTATCATCCCTCCCTGCACATTCAGCATAGCTAAGCGATACTCCGCAGCTCGCTTTTCGCCCCATGAGAACAATTGACGTGGTGTGTGGCGAGCATCACCGCCGTCTCCGAGTAGATTATTTAAGCTCATTTTGTTCCCACGAATAGCAAGGGAAAACTATGTCCACGCTCTAAAGAGCCCCGCTTGTAGAGGTAAGGCTGGATAGTGCCTGGGGGCGCCCGGTCCCAGACAACAGGCACGCTTGCGACTTAGTCTCTCCCCTAGCCATGCAGCTCTCGACACGGAGACCTTAGCTTGGGGGTGAGATGTTCGCATCGCACAGAAGGAAACAGAAGTGTCCTCTGGCATATATTCCCTTAGTCGCCTTTTACGACACCCACGGGATGAAATGGGTTGGCGTAATTCTACGGCCCAGACACCACACGGGGCTATGTAAAATATGTATATCTTTATAAAAATGAATATCTATGTGTTTGTCATTGATCTGATTGTGAAAAAACTTTGGTGTGTTGTTCTGCGTACGCCCGTGAAATTTCCTGTTCCAAAAATCTATTTAAATACACATTTTAACTTTACGGGTACAGCTAGTATTTAAAAAAATTATAACACCAACTCTGTATTATATATTGTGTTATATTTATATTGTTTAATATATATTTTAATATTAAATTTAAATAACGCTACCTAACACTATCTATGAACTATGAAAATTCCAAAACTTTAGATTTGAATTGGTTGTTCTAATATAAAGATTCGATATGAAATACTATTCAAGTGAAGGAAAGTCTGAAAAGGATTGTGAACTTCACAAAAATCCAGTTATTGTCGATTTAGAAATTTCGGTCTTCCTCGTTATTTATAAAGATGAACAAGGACAAAACATAAAATGTATTTGTGTTTCTGTGTGACGTGTCATTCAGCAGTTTTCTATATTATCGAGAGTTCAATAAAACGTATTGTTCAGTGCGTATCAAGTTAAGATATCAATAATAATTTGTAAAATATGTATAACCGACTTATGTTTTTTTTATTACTAGTGAATTAGATTCTATGCTAAGGTTATTTGGGGTGATGTTTTAGTATCCAGTTTTTACGCAGTGAGAGAACCGGTGTTGTTAAGCGCCGAACGCCAGTGGTAACACTTTGACCTTAAGCTGACCAAGCGCAGTACCTACGGAGTTTCCATGGAAAACGAGATCAGCTTATACTGGTTCTGCTGCGCTGGTTCGTGTTCAACCGTACCTACATTTTTTTAAATCTGTGATAATATCAGTTTTATTTTTATAAAGCCAGTGAACGATAATTATAATAGAAAGATTAAAAGGAGATACTTTCATGTTTTCATTAGACATGTTTGCTGTTTTACGTTTATTTCAACCGAAATAAAATTCCTTTTACTAGAACATCACTTTAAAGAACTCTAGAACTGTAAATAAAGCTTGTTAATAACAGTAAAGAACTAAAATCAGTTAGAAAATGTAAATGAACATTCAAACCAACTTGTCAAAGAGAAAACTTTGCAATACTATCGCGGTTTTAAAAACATTGTAAAATCAAAAGCAAACTTATAAAGCTTCTGTCGTTCGATCAAAAAGTTATTTGTTACAATAATTTGTAAATAATATAAAAGTTAGATCTAAAGGAATATTTTGTAAATAAAAATAAGATAACTGTGTATTTTGATGCTTAAACAAAGTTTGTTTTACTGCTTGTAAATTGAAAATGACGTTTTATTGGGTAATGTAAACTACCCTTTAATGTAAACCCTGTATAAATAGACAAAGAAATATGTAAAAAATACGTTACAATGAAATTCTGATATTATAAACGTCTAATAAATTGAATGTTGAACCTGTTGATATAGTTTTTATTTCAAATGAAATTATATTTAGATACGGCCGTCTGAACGTTTGTACATAAACGCTTTCTCTTTACAAGAAATATGCGGCATTTCGATTGTCTTGCGCACGGTCGCTGCCGAAGATAACCGATCAGGTGGCGACCTCGCTTCAGTCAATTATGTATGATCAAATCGAGGCGTCAGAAAAACCTTGACTAATTATAACCAATTGGGCGCACGGTTGGCGCAGTGGTTGAGCGATTGACTGCTGCGCTGCGTGTCGCGGGTTCGATTTCCGCACGGAACAAATATTTGTATGACCTACAGATAGTTGTTCCGGCTCTGGGTGTTGTGTATGTGAGTTTATGTTTGTAAACGCACCCACGATACAGGAAGAAATTCCTAGTGTGGAGCAACGATTTTTTTTTTAAATAATATTAAAAAAACAAAATGCAAATGAGAGACTTTTTTCATAAAAATTCTGTCACTTTTCTCTTCTAGTTAATATCTGAAGAAATTATTCACTCCCGAGCAAAGATCATCAATAATTCAGCTTGAGCAATCTGCGGCTTTTTCGCTTAAAAGTCATTTATTATATGAAACTTTCTAAGTTAATTCTACTGTGCTAAGTCAAAGAATAAGTTTAAGATTTTCCCAGTCAAGCTTGTTAAGTATTTATAACAATCATAATGAAGTTAGGTATTAAAACTGTACTATTTTTTACAATGACTCTGTAAGACTAATTGAAGATGTAGAGTAAGTAAATTTACAAGCAGAAAGGTAAGTCGGTTTATCTTTCTTTTACAAATAAGCTATTATACCTCATACATTATTTACCAACCCCGACAACCAGTTCTGTGCATCTCTCACATGAATGTTACCCGCCATTCGGTCAACACCTACATCAGCGTCTCATGGTCTTGACAACTCCATTTGAGACGTATCACCCTGTCACCGAAGGTTTAAGTGGTTTTAATACTAATATTTTTTTTATTAGTTTCAATAGTTAATTTACGAAAGCACCTACGCTATATTATCAACATTCTCGATTCTTACAAACAAACAAGCATCTCGAGACGCAATAGTTTGCATGTGCAAGACATACACGCTCTTAAATTATGACGTCACATTTGGGAAGCTTGCAAGTGAAAATGAATTCATTAAGGCTTCCCGCCGACTCATACTACAAAGGTAAGGTCAACAAAATTGGTGGTAGGTATGTATCAGTATCATAAAGAATTTACTGGCAAATATTTCTTAGACATGTCAGTTTCATCACTTCATTTTGAACAAAAAATTAAGTATTGTATCTATAGTACCATTAGAAAATTATTTCTAGATATTTTTGCGGTACAACAGAATGCGACGCCGTGATAGATCCAGACGAAGATGATGAAGAGATAAACTAGCTTCGTCCTTCACAAAGTCACAACCTATTGGGCCATAACAGCAAACAGCTGTGAGAAATATGGAAATAAGCCAGCAGCGGGACAGTATGGGCTCACATAACAGATCATATTGTTTTATAACGCTAACGAACTTCAATTTCGAAAAAAACCCCTTTTTTGTCAGCTGTACCCATATTATTAAAGCCCATGATTTAAATTGAGTGGGATTTGAGTCGCATTTCAGCTAAATTGCACCGCAGCCATAAAAAGTTAGCTGTGAAAGCTTGATTTTTCAAAGCCCTAACGTAATGTATTTAACATTAAATTCAAATTTACTCCTCCACGCATACCTAAGAAAAAGCAGTCTCGATAGACAGGTGGCATAAAAACAGACCTTATAAGGGTTCCTTTGGAGCTACGGAGCCTTACAAAGTTATCGTAAGATCTAATGAATATACATTTTTTGCAGACTTAATGATGCTTATCTTATTAAAGAAGTTAACTGCCACATTCCAAGTTATGATCTTGGTTGCTGAAAGCGTGGCGTATAGGTATAATAGCCCATTTCCATATCATAATTTAAAGTTGTAGTGCAAACTGAAAACTCGTCATATGTAAACTTCACAGATAATCCAAATGGAAACAAAATAAACAGTGCCACACTCCCATAACTACAGGTTTTTTTCTAACAATCACACATTATTTTATAAACAAAACTGTCCAGTCGAACCTCTGAAGGATTTGACCTTTAAAAGTTCAAAGCCAGAGAAACCCATCTGAGAATTAAATAATACACACCGAAAAGGATTTATTTTTACCTCATTTAGGAGCAGAACCTTTCAATATAATGTAATAAGAGGGTTGTATGCAGCCAGACACGGAGTAAATCTAGTTAAATGAAGATGCTTATTGAGTTACCATTAAGTTATTCATGCACAATCAAACCTTCGTCATTTTATAAAAGCTGAAAGATTATCTCACAATATAGGTAAGAACGATACCCAAATATGAAGTTGGGATCAGGGTGGCTTTGTGAGATATCAGGTAACAAATGTGTATAAAATTGCAACTCACTTTCGTTAAATTACAAAGCTCGGTTTTATTTATTTTATTTGGAGCAAATTTAAAATCAAGTTGCCAATTTTTAGACATTTAGTACGGTGGGAAACCCCTGTCGGACACTCTCAAAGTATGATAAATTGAGATGAAAATTTCGTAATAGTAAAAATCTGATTTTTACTTGGGGAATTATAAAAATATGTTTCCTCAGCAGTCGGACAGTTTCGATGGTTCTTACTGCCAGACATTGGCAGTCTTATTACAAAAAGCACAAAACATTATAGCTTATAAAAAGTAGAGATTTAAGGGTGATTTAAATATCAAAGGTAAAAACAAACTTTATGGATATTAATTTCATTTCATGGACAATCACTACCTGAGCCTGAATACGTATCAGTTTTCAGCATGAAAAGCACGTTATTACGAGTAGAAACGAAATGCTCGTAATAATTCTACTCTACAAATTTCGAAATTAATCGTTTCGGTATCCATTTAATTTGAAATTTAACACCGGTCAATTTACCAATGTAAATTACGATAAAAGTGTATTTGAAACCGGAGAAATTAATTGGTTTATGTAACTGGTTAGGTGGGATGGTTGGCGCAGTGCATCCAGCACGCTGCGTGTCTCGGGTTTGAATCGCGCACGGAACAAATATGTGTATGGCCTACAGATGGTGGTGATGGTTGTTTCGAGTCTAGCTTTTTGTGTACATGTGAGTTTAAATGGATGTTCACGCACCCGCGATACAGGAGTAATTATTAGTGTGGGGCAAACATTTTTCTAAAAAAGAAGAAAGAATACAAAATTCTACGAATGATCTAAACCTATTGTCGCTAGGTAATAGAAAACAGTTTCATTGAACAAAGCTAAGATAATGTTAGCTCAGCTGGAAAGATACGGATATCCGCATCCGCACCAATTTAAACTGCATTGTGCTGTATAGAGCACAAGACGGGACGGAGTGTTATAATAGACTAGAGGACTATTATCAACAGTTGATCGATGGATACATAAATGGAAATGATGGAGTAGATATAACTGCAAAGGAAGATCGATGAGTGAACCGAATAGAACCAAGACTACGACAAATCAAAAATTTTGAAGCAATGGAGAACAGTGTTAAAGTAATGGTTATTGTCTAAGTCCACTTTAAAATTCAAATTCTTCGATAAGAAAACTTTATAGAAAAGCATTACGTGTTAGCTGTATGACCTTATTGTGCATTATTCTCATCCATCATCATAATGAGCCCAAATTTTCCCACTCCTAGGCTTTCAAATTTTTTGAAATAGGATATGGAAATTTGGGAGCTCAGTTAAATTTTTCACAACTGACCAGGAGACCAGAATCCAGAAGTAAAAAAACCGAGGCTGAGTGGTAAACTCTCGGTCTCCCTGGAAATCAGAATTATGAAGAAGCAGAAAATCACAAAATCTATATTAACCAGAGCGAAGCCAGGGCGGACAGCTAGTACAACATATGCCTCTCTTCTCTTATGCCAACCACTTCAATATACTCGTATACAAACCTTAGCACCTTTACAAACTTGTTAAACTTAGCTGCCGATAAAACTTGATCATGTATTGTACAAGTAGTTCAATGTCATCATATCTTAGTTCGCCCCACATACTCCTTCGCTTACATCTGTCAACACGAAAGTCCCAGTATCATACTATGGCAGCACCCTCATCTGCCTGAAACTCGGCACCAACTTAGCTCAACTTGCACTGAATACTACGTTAAACTAATTTTAAGTGCCTATCTCGTGGATCGGAGTCCTTTGAATAACTTTATGATTTATGGCAATAATTTTTATATAAAAATGGCTATTGGAGAATTTATGCGTTCTTCTGTGATGTTGTTTTGAATTTGGAAAGATAAGTTATGAGAATTTTGGGGTTAATGTTCACACCAACCAACTTTCTACAAGGATGGCAGTCCAATAAAAAGGATCAGTATTTTAATACTGTTGTGTGTGTGAACTCGCTCATACAACTACCTACGCCATTGCCGAATAGAAACGTATACGATAAAGCGGGCCTGTAAAACGCACTGCTGTGTATTTTGTCAGATTGGAATTTTTACTGGATTCGGAATACTATCATGTTTGTGAACTCGCTCATACAACTACATACGCCAACACGGAATAAAAACTTATGCAATAAAGCGTACTTGTAAAACGGACCTCTGTGTGAACCAGCACTAAGTTATGGCTAAAAAACTCAAAGAGACTGCTCAAATTATTTTTAAGTCATCATCGTCATCTTCCAGCTCTTGTTCCATGTTACCTGGTACATGGGGTTGGCGCAACACATTTTTCTTCTATTCTGTCCTGTATATTCAAGTGTGTACTGCATTTTCAATAGCTACGAGTAATTAAGCTCGTAGAATCAAACATTCGCTTCATTAACTTAGTTTCCTAACAATCCGAAGCCAGACAAGTAGAACACTAATAAGTAGGTATAAAGCTTACTTATCAGCGCTTAATAGCGTGATTATCCGATTTAATCATCCCATTGCTCTACTAATGAGGCCGATCAATCTTTTACTTTCATTTGCTAATGTGTGCTGGATGAACAGTATGTTTATGAATATGTGGAGGGAGTGTGTGTTTGAGATACAGTGGGTGTTGTTTTGGGTCAATAGTCCAGTAATGTGGAAATTTTGGGGTTTTTAATCCAATTTGTTGATGTTAGCTTTAATTAAAATTGTGGGTTGGTTTGGTATCAAAACCTAGTATTTTTAACCGATTACGGCGAAACAAAATGGAGAGTTATGTTTTTGACCTGTATGTATGTACATCTGTTCCCTCATAACTTCTAGACTACTTATCATAATTTGACAAATGAGGTGTCGTTGGAAGTGTTTTTTTTATTCGCTAGACCTCACAAAGCCTATAAGTGAGGTCACATTAAATTGAATATGGTGCCCTCTAGGGGACACTATGCTACTTTGCAGAATGTATTGTTTTGTTACGGTTTTTGGTAGCATACGACCGCGGTTATTTCTGAACACCACTACTATGTCTGAAATACAATAAAATATTTATTACATGTAAGTTTTTTATTCAATACCCGATACATATAGAAAAGTTTGTATAAAACATTTTCAGATGAGAACATTTACTTGTTTTCAGTCGGGTTTTAGTGTTTGAACTTATTTTATTATTTCTGTACGAGTCAGCTCTTGACCTCACACTCACTTGTTAGAGCGATAGATGAGATTTCCAATGGAACGCGCGATTCTAAAAAGGATAGTTAGAAATCTGATGAACCAATTATGATATACTGACCTATTTTCCCTACACACAAAGCAACGAGTAGTCCATAATAGACATATCTCCAACAAAAGGTCCGAAAGCAAATAAAATAAACATTCGGAAATCTATACCAAAATTTCATTGGTCTCATTTGAGTGAACTATCCACAGAGCACCGAAACGTCTTTACGCATTTGTAAACTTTCCATACAGATCAAGCATGTTAAGGAGTGTCACCCTCATAGAAATTGACAGCTCGTGACAATTTTGACTATGGACATCTTAAAATAAGGCTCAGCGCATATTGCTCAGAAAATAATACTTTACAAACTTTTATATAATTAATTGCGTTATTAGTTTGCAAATCTTGGAACTGAATTTTCAAATAGTTGGCGATAATCCCAAACGACTGAGCTGACATTTTGCATACTTTTTGGTTTGAATTACACTACACGGTTAAATAAGTGACGTCATTCTTAATTTAATATATCGGCATCCGATAGCTGACATTTATGAAAATGTTATGTGTGTAAACAAAAATATATATATATCTTTAATAAAGTTAGTGATAGAAACAATAATTTTAATACTAGAAATAAAGATCCATCTTAAAGATTAGCTAAAGTACACACATATTTCATAGAGTACTGTTATAAATTCGGGCGCATGGTTGGCGCAGTGGCTAAGCTATTGGCTGCTGCGCTGCGTATCGCAGGTTCGATTCCCGCACGGAACAAATATTTTATGTTCCGTGCGGGAATCATATTGTATGACCTACAGATGATTGTTCCGATTCTGGGTGTTCGTGTTTATGAGTTTATATGTACGTAAACGCACCCACGATACAGGAAGAAATTCCTAGTGTGGGGCAAAGTTTTTTGTTAAAAATAAAAATCTATAACAAAATGTCCTTAAAAAAACAGCAAAGCCTTGTGATATATTAAAATAAAACTAAATGAAAGTGATAGATATGCGAACAAGGGAAACAAGTGAAACAACGGTTAGCAGGAAACACACTGAGTCTACTTGCCAAGTAACACGTCTTTTATTGTTAGGAGTGGATGCAACCACCCTCATATTTGCATATATAATAGAAAGAAAATTTAAAACTCTTGTTAAAAGCACGCTTTGTAAAGAAGGATATTACAAATTAGATGATAATATTTAAGATATGTATGCTTGGAAACATGCTGGTCCTTCTCCATAGGCCAACCTTTAGAGTAGACAAATTCAAAATCAGACTGATTAATTTTAAATGCATAATTACTATATTGTTTTTTTTTTACTTAGGATTTTGACTCTCACGAGGGAGAGAAGCTAGGGTAAGTTTTGGTGGGAATCGCTGTTGGTGAGAACAGCATTGCCTATAAAGTGCCAAAAATACTTTCTGCTGTACTCGTGGTGGAGTACCGTAACAAGCAGAGCCCTAGCCAGTCCGAGTCATCCACGTCCCCGTCGTTCTCCCTGGGACCTGCTGCAACCGCGCCGCGCGGTATTCATATTCTGCGCCCTAAAACGGAATCGACTCACTAGGGAAGATACCCGACAAAAAACCGCGCAAATCCATAGGCTCTAAAGCGGCAGCCCCGCTAGCGGATTAAGGCACAGTGGGCTAATCGCTCGCTTGCCCGACAAAAATAGATTAACGAAACTGAAACAGTAAGAAACCGGACCTATACCCTACCGACGACTTTTGGCTTTAAAACACGGACACGAATTGCTTTTTGGAATATAAGAACGCTTAGCGATGACAGTAGATTAGCCCAAGCAGAAGCAGTAATGCTAAATTACAACATGCAAATACTCGGTCTAAGCGAAGTGAGAAGAAACGGCTTTGGTGAGCTGAGAACTTCCAGGGGCTTGACTTTGCTGTATTCTGGTAAAGAAAGTGAGGAAGATGTGCGCGAGTACGGCGTAGGGATCCTCCTTTCTAATGCAGCTAAGAATAGCCTCCTGGACTGGAAGCCGATCTAATCATGATCCGACCGAATCATGTACGGCCGTTTTTACTCGAGAGCCCGGAAGATCTCCATCATAGAATGCTACGCCCCAACTAATGCATCGCCAGAGGATACCAAAGACGATTTCTACAACGCCCTCAACGCCACTTTTAGGAGCATCAAGAAACAAGATATCGTCCTAGTCATGGGGGACCTGAATGCAAAGGTTGGGAGCGTTTACACAAACCGCAAGCGGTACATGGGTACGCAGGGGTTTGGAGTTTGTAATGAGAACGGAGACCGATTTGTCGAGTTTTGCCAGAACCACGACCTGACCATTGGAGGAACATTATTTATACATGGGGACCACCACAAATAAACGTGGAACTCACCCGATGAAGTCACTAAGAACCAGATTGACCACCTTGCCATTAGCGCCAAATGGCGTTCCTAATTGCTCGATGTCCGAAACCGCAGGGGCGCCGATATTGATAGCGACCACCATATGGTAGTTGCTGAAATCCGGTTTAAGGTTGCAGTGGCCCGTGCGACTGGAGGACCCGGCAAGATCGGAAGAAGGTTCGATATGAGCAAACTGCGTGATCCAGGCATCCGTGAAACGTTCCAAATCGAGCTGCGTAATCGTTTTTCGGGACTTGATACCGGTTCGGAATCATTGGACGAGGAGTGGAAACGCATCAAAGTGGCCTTTTCGGACACCAGCTCCGTCGTTCTAGGACATAAACCGACACATTCTCGCGAAGACTGGATGTCACAGAACACTTGGAGCCTGATCGAAGACAGAAGAAACCTTCATCTTAGATTGCTTGAGACCCGTATTGACGCCATGCGAGACGACCTTAATATGCAATACCGTCAGAAACGCAGATAAATATATCGCAGCACCCGCAAAGATAGAAGGAAGTGGACTGATGGTATTGCTGATTGTGCTCAACAAGCTGCAAACACCGGTAACCTGAAGGAATTGTAGCAAGCTACCAAAACCTTGGCAGGTAATAGCAAGTATAAGAAGAAGCCGTTCAAGTCTAAAGACGGTCAGATCATACGCTGGAGTAATCACTTTGAGGAGGTCTTCCGTTTGTCAGCAACATCAACACCTGACGCGTTGCAAGTCCTTTCTACACCATCCCGGCCTCTCAACATCGACACGGAACCACCGTCACCGTCGGAAGTTGCAAGAACAGTCCTCTCTTTGAAGACAGGCAAAGCACCAGGACTCGACCTGATAACTGCGGAAATGCTACAAGCAGACTTATCCTCCGCCGTCGACGTTCTGACGCCTCTCATTGACAGGATATGGGCCACCGAAGAGCTTCCGGACGAATGAAACAAGGGTCTTTTGATAACTTAGATCTTAGTCAATGCGATAACTGGAGAGGTCTACGTTGGTCTCTATTCCCTCGAAGGTTTTCTGCAAGATTATCCTAGATAGGTTATCGAAGGCCGTGGATCCTCTCCTACGCAAAGAGCAGGCTGGTTTCCGCGCAAACCGCTCGTGCACGGATCAGATCAACACTCTCCGTATCATTTTAGAACAGGCATCAGAATGGCAGAGGGAGATCTATCTCACCTTTGTTGATTTCGAAAAGGCATTTGATACGCTGAAGTGGTCCAGCATCTGGTCCCGCCTACTGGACATCGGAGTGGTACCAAAAATTGTCCGTCTGTTGGAGAGTATTAACAAGAATTATTCCTGTAAAGTAACTCACGACGGCCTCATCTCGGATGATATAGCAGTACACGCAGGTGTCCGCCAAGGCTGTCTCCTTTCACCGCTCCTCTTTTTAGTTGTTCTTGATGGGATTTTGCTTCGCATTTTCGGAAACAAGCGCCGCGGGATAGAGTGGGGATTATCCAACGTCCTAGAGGACTTGGATTACGCCGATGACCTATTGGCTGAGTCATACCCACGCTGACATGCAAGCTAAATTGAAAGATTTAAGTAAGGAGGCGGCAGAAACGGGTCTAAAAATAAACACCCGGAAGACCCAAGAGATGAGATCTGGTGTGAAGAATACTTCACCGTTACTGATTGGCACTGAGGCAGTGGAACGCGTCCACAAGTTTACTTACCTCGGGAGCGTCATGTCAGAAACCGGAGGTAGTGAAGAGGACATCGCTTCAAGGATCGCCAAAGCACGAGCTACCTTCGCGCAGCTGAGACCTTTTTGGCAATCGCGGAAACTGACCCGAAGGATAAAACTCAAAATCTTCGGGTCAAAAGTCAAATCCGTGCTGCTCTTCGGGTGTAAAACGTGGAAGGTCATAAAAGACATCTCACGCTTGATCCAAGTCAGCGTCAACCGCTGTCTTCGTCGCCTACTCGGCATTTAATGGCACGAGACCATCACCAACGTAGAGCTGTTGGAGCAATGCCACGAGTGCCTGATCGACCGCCAGATCAAGCGTCCCAAGTGGAGTTGGATTGGCTACACGCTGCGAAGGGATTCTGATCATATAGCTGGATTGAAAACCCCAAGGCAAATAAAGCGTGGCCGTCCCCGTCAAACCTGGCGTCGCACCGTGTTGGCGGAAGCGACGAGCATCGGTATGACGTGGAGCGAGGTGAAGCGTGAAGCTCAAGACCGATCGCGATGGAGGACTAATGTGGACGCCCTTTGCCCCATCCAGGGGACGTAGGCCACTAAGTCAAGTAAGTCAACTATGTTTGTAATATTTGTAAGTGTGAGAACCATATTTCCTACAGATTAAATGAATAAATTTACCTGTTAGTGCTTCTAAAATGTTATACCTATACGTAGTATAGTAATTTTATACTTGGTGCATCGTCCTCACGTATATGAATAAAGTATGTTTGTAAACATTGTAAAACACTTTTTTTAAAGAGTAAGTGTGGAGTTTCTTGTCCGTTCTTCTCCATAACAATCTATCTTTGCGAATGGACAGTAGAATCAATTATATTGTTTTTAATTTTCAACGTTCAAAAGTGCCACATAATGGCCTAGTAAAAATAAAACCTTTGACTTTGACTTTCAAAGATGGCGGACCAATTATTTTATGAGCCCCAATATGGATATCAATCGAAACAGTTTACTAAGAGTAAAACGAAAAAAACTTTGCTCGTAAATTAATAATTTAGAGATGACGTCGCTATGTGAATCTTGTTTCCATGCTCTATAGTACTTTCAAATGCCCAAATGTCGAACAATTATTATTGATTTAGTCAAAACTAAATCTAGTGGAATAGTTTACATTCAAATGACTTTTCAATTGTATATTTTTTCAATTGGTAGTATCCACTGATGTTTCATTTATTCTAGTACTCGACATTTTGAGTCAATAAAAGCTATATTAAAAGCTACAATAACGATTTGTTTTCAAATATTCTTGCATTTCTCTTCGAAAGTGTTTCACAATGTTTACGTTTTTTATTTACCAGTATCACACCTTCTAACCATTAAATAAATGCATTTCAATGTCTAATTTAATTTTCTAAAAGATAGTATCGTATTAAGCAAATAAAGATCAAACTGACCGAAGTTCTATGGGGAATGTCCTATATATTTGTACCTCCATTATTGAGACTATAGTGCCGTACTTAGCTTTAGTTTTCAATTTGTGTGTGGTTCAAGGAGTCTTTCCGGATCTAATTAAACATAGTTAGGTTAACTTTTTAAATCCGGGGACAGTAAAGACACAAATAATTAGAGACCACTATCTATGCTGCCGGTTTTCAGCATGATATTTGAAAAGATAATGCTAAATGAAATGCTCATTCATTTTAATACGAATAACATCCTACACGACAAACAGTATGGTTTTACCAAAGGACGTTGTACGACCGACGCTGGTGTCACCTTATTAAAACCATCATTGATGCGTGGGAAGAGGCACAAGATGCCATTGGTGTCTTCTGCGACCTATAGAAAGCGTTTGCTTGCGTTAATCATGAAACATTACGTTTAAACTTCAGCGATTAGTTTAGTGAAATCTTATTTAAATGATAGACAGACAGCAATTAGTTCAAATAAACGGTGACAAATCGTCGGGGTTAACCGTGAAAATGGGGTTTCAGGGTTCAATTTTGGGTGCTTTCTTGTTTCTAGTCTAAACATGGGTGCGTCTCATATAATATAAAGTTATTTGGTATATTTTCATTTCAATAATGTTCCCTATATATAATAAACTGTTGATATAATTTCTTTAGATTTAACATTTATATACTCTAAAACTTATTTCGTATAATGTTATTGGATATAACGTTTATTTAATCGAAAATCATTAAGCCTATCATTTAAAATATATAATATTGATACCATATTTATAGTTAACACCCCGATTCAAAGCAATCCGACTCAGATGGGTTATATTAGGTTAGAAGGTTAAGGCGGGAGCAAAGCGCAGTGCCAGGTCCCCTCTATGTTGGTGAATCATTTGGGTTAGGTTTAGTTAGAACAGTGACCATCAACACGCGAAGGCAAACGAGTGAGAGAGCGTGCTGCGGGAGCGGCGTGACAGAAACGATTCACTGCAAAACCGACTCCACGTAGTCTTGTCTACCCTACCCCTAGAATTTTATTTAAAATCGCGTAGGCATGGAGGGGCGATGTGGCCCGCGAGCTGAGGAGCAGGTGGTTTTAACACTCGCCGCCGCGGTGCACAAGCCGAGGCCACGGTGGTGAGCGTGAAAGACATCTGCGACGATAAGCTCGCATGGGACCGCCCCGGAGCCCCGCAGCACCGGAACCGTGACAGAAACCATGCCTGTTGCATGTTGCATGCTTGCTTGCATGCTGCATGCATGCTGCATGTATGGTGTATGCTTGTTTGCATGCCTGTTGCATGCATGGTGTATGCTTGTTTTTGTTAAATTTTGCTTTGTATTTTATACTAGGCGTTTTATCATATTAGACTAAATAGGTTATATGTCTTTTGAGTGGTATATCAAACGATTTTATATTCAATGTATGTTATCCTTGTAAAAATTAGTTACTTTAAAATGATATCAATCGTTTATTATATTAACTGACCATTGTATCAAATAATATTATAGATTCAGTTGTTATATCTTGTAAATATTAGAGATTTTGTATTTTTGAAAACATCATGTACGTTACAAAGAATTTAAATCTTTTTAGAAAAAACGGTGACAGACATAATTATGTTACTAGAAATAGGGACCAATTAATTCAATCAGGTTTCAGGCTGGCTAAAGTAGCATCATCTTTTATGGGGTACTGTATAAAATGTTACAATAAAATACCACCCACATTCTAGAACTGAATGAGACGAAATTTAAAAATTGTATAAAACGCACACTATGCAGACAAGCATGTTAAATGTTGGGAGATTACATCGCTAATAAAAATGCTTGGCCCAATGCTGGTCCTGTTCCGCAGCCACTAGGGCGCAAGAACAAGTGATGGGCAGAAAAGTTTTGACGTATTGTTGGACCTGCTGAAGACTGTATAAATATATTTGTATTGTATAAATCCATTTTCTTTTAGTATTATATAACTGCAAAGCACATGTGTGAGTACTATGTTCCGTCTGCAAATCTACCATTCAATGTACCTATGTGTCGTTTCGTTGACTTCTGTGTGCCCTGGCAGTTGAGTGTATCATGCTCTCTCTAATTTCTCTCTGATGGGGCACATGTGTTGGATCATTTGGTTCCGTTCATGATGGTTGAGCTGAATGGTGCCGATCCATGCGTCATGTTCGTGAACGGGCGCCGTCAGTTGGGATTGGTCATAACTTTGCTGCCTCGGCCTGTTATTGTATTTTATATTTAATTGTTTGTTACGCTATAAGCTTTTGCGTGCACGTCTTTTTACATTGTTCTCACATACATGTATTTTTTCGACAAGAATGATGTAACCAAAAAATTCTAATTAAATCTGATGGAAAAGAGTGTCCGTGGAGTTTTTTGCAAATTCTTCTCCATTGAGACCTACTGACGCTTGCGAATTTGCAACTAGAGTCATCTTTTTTTTTTTTAGTTTGACAATTTAAAAGTACCTCTAAGGTATATTTGAAATAAACTATTTGATTTTTATTTTGATTTTATGACTAGATGTATGAACTTGAGTGAATAGTGTAAGGATCTTAGCAGGTGGCATTCTATATTTTCTGCCTACCCCAATAGGAAAATGTATGGCAGTTTTGCCAAGTAAGGAAAATGTCTCTAGGAGATACTTGTAACTTGTTATTAAAAGTAGTCTCAAACGGACCAAAACATTAATCAAACTATGATTGAATTTAAAATATGACAGATTCATGCATAGTAGCCCCTTTTCTGCTGGTGCGATGCAATTCAATTTATAACACACCGATAAGTAATTTTTACTTAGCAAAATTGCAAGTATGTTCACATGGACGCAAGGTATGCAATTCGACCGATACGCACCTATTTATCAGTATCGTCCTTTGTAGGTGCCTTTAGGTGTAACTAAGAAAGGGTTTTAAGATGATCATTTGAGGAGTTGTGCCATGCGAAAGGGAATTGCAATCTTACCAAATACAGGTAATATTATTATATTGCAGTGAAAGATAAGTAGTTTTTTTTATTTATTATTGTATCCTTCAAAGTCAAATGTATTTATTTCAACTGGGCCATTAAGCGGCACTTTTGAACGTTAAAATGTACAAGTAATATAAATTGATTCTACCGTGCATTCGTAAAAGTAGGTTGTTATGGAGAAGAACGCACAAGAAACTCCATACTAACTCTTTTAAAAAAATAAGTTTTTTACAATATTTACATAAGTACAAACATTAATAAATGCATATACGTGAGAACGATGAACCCAGAACTACTATACTTACTACATATAGGTATAAAGTATTACAAGCACTAATTAAAAATTAGTAAATTCTTTCACTTGATAAATAGGAGCATGGTTCTCACATACTTACAAATATTGCAAACATAGGTAAATTACCTAATTCAACAACATTGGAACAGTGTGCAAAAAAATAAAGCGTTACTATTATTCTAATACAAATTAATCAGTTTGGTTTTGTCAACACTAAAGATTTGCCCTATGGAGCAGGACCAGCATGTTTCCAAGCATTTTTATCTTGAACATAATCATCTAATTTGTAATATGCTTGCTTACAAAGTGTGCTTTTAACTATTGCTTTAAATTTTCTTTCATTGAATTTTAATATCTCACAAGGTATTTTGTTATAGAATTTAACACAGTACCCCATGAAAGATGTGTGTACTTTAGCTAATCTATAAGATGGCTCATCTAACTTTATCTTTATTTCTAGTATTACAATTGTGTCTATCACTAACTTTACTAAAGAGATTTATATTTTTCCTTACATACATAATATTTTCATAAATGAAGTGCCGAGAAACTGTCATAATATTAATCTTTTATATAGCTCCCTAAGAGATTCTCGGTGACATAACTTATATATGGCTCTGAAACCTCTCTTTTGCAATATAAATATTGATTCAATGTCAGCCGCCCGACCCCACAGTAAAATACCGTATGACGTAATGCTGTATAATTAACTAAAATAGACCAAACGCGCGGTTTCTACATCCGTTAACTGTCTTATCTTTCTAACAGCATAAGCGGCTGAGCTGACCCGCAAGAGATGTTATGTGAGGCCGCCATTGTACTTTGTTATCCAGTGTGATTCCTAGGAAAACTATTAGATTTACATATTCCAGCTTTTCTCCATTCAATGTGATGTCGCATTCGCTACTTCTGACATTCAGCAATGTGAATCTAATTCATTTGTTTTTTTTCACTAAGTACCAAATTGTTTGCCGTGAACAAAATTTGGACCTGATGAATAGACTTATTCACATCATTAAGATTTTGTGACTGCCGATCTATTTTAAATATCAAATCAGATCATTAAGATTTTGTGACTACCGATCTATTTTAAATATCATCAGAAAATAATACCATCTTCGGTTGATTTTGTAATAATTGGGGAAAAACATTTATGTAAACTAAACAGAGGAATGTACCCAACGCCCATTGTCATTTCAGACCCTAGAGAGTTTACGCCTTTTCGCTGAACTTTAAGTGGTCTGGCTTTCAAATATGATCTAAGTAACTCAAGTACCGTATGTCTAATGCCATATTGCTCGAGTTTCAACAATAGTGTCTCATGGTTAACGCAATCGAACGCTTTCGTGAGGTCGCAAAAGATTCCGATGGCGTCTTGTGCTTCTTCCCAGGCGTTAAAGATGTTTTTTATTAGGGTGACGTCAGCGTCGACGTCGTTGTGCAACGCCCTTTGGTGAAACCGTACTGTTGATCATGAAAGATGGAATGTTTGTTAAAATGACGCAACAATTGGTTGAGCATTAACTTTTCGAAGAATTTACTGAGAACCGGCAGAATTGACACTGGCCTATAATTATATTACGGCCTATTATTGGCTTCTTTGCTATCCCCGGCTTTAAATAATGGAACTACTTTACTGTGTTTCATAAGGTCCTTGATCGAGACTAGTGTTAAATATGTAAGCTAAATAGGGCACAATAGTTTCAATGATTGATTTACATACTTTTACAGATAGTCCCCAAAGATCTTCTGTTGGTTTAATTTTAAGATCTTAAAAAGCTTTTAAAATAGCCTGGGGGTTTGTATGCTGAAACTTAAACTCCGAAGCGCACGCATTTACATTATTTCTAAGTAAGGCAGCAGAGATTGCGGATAATGAGTTAAAGGCTCCTGCAATTTTAAGAGAAATATTAACAAAAACAGTTTTCAGATTCCTGAGCTACTTCTACATCTGATTGTATGGGACCACGTGCAGTTGCTAAATTAATTTCAGTATTTATCATCATCTTCATCATCATCATTTCAGCCGAAAGACGTCCATTGCTGGACATAGGCCTCCCCCAGGCGTCGCCACATTGACCGATCCCGTTCGTCTCGCATCCAGCGTCTGCCCGCAACCTTAACCAGGTCATCAGTCCACCTAGTGGGAAGCCTTCCAACGTATCGTCTTCCGGTTCGTGGTCGCCTTTCCAGAAATTTTTGGCCCCATCGGCCATCCGTTCTACGAGCAATGTGCAAGGCCCACTGCCATTTAAGTTTGGCAATTCTTCGGGCTATGTCGATATCTTTGGTTCTCCTGCGGATATCATCATTTCTGACGTGATCACGCAAGGAAATTCCGAGCATAGCCCTCTCCATTGCCCTTCGAGTGACTTTGAGCGACCACGTCTCTGCCCCATAGGTAATCACTGGCAACACACACTGGTCATAGACTTTTGTCATGAGACACTGCGGTAAATTGGACTAGAAGATACCATGTAACTTCCCGAACGCCACCCAGCCGAGTCGGATTCAACGGTTGACCTCTTTCTCGAAATTGGTCCTACCCAACTGGACCGTTTGTCCCAGGTAGACATAATCGTCTATAACTTTGAGTGTAGATTCTCCGACCTTGATAGGAGTGGGTGCAACACGGGCGTTCACCACGCCCTTGGTTTTGTCCGTGTTCATTTTAAGACCCATTCTTTCGGATGCTCTACTGAGGTCATCGAGCATTTTACTGAGGCTCTCCATGGTCCCAGCCATGACCACTATGCCGTCGGCAAACCGAAGGTGAGTGATGTACTCGCCGTCAACGTTGATGCCATGCCCCCTCCAGTCCAGAACTTTGTAAGACATTTGAAGACATTAACAGTTTCGGAGAAATGACGTCTCCCTGTCTCAAGCCGCGCTGAAGAAGGATTGGTTTCGAGGTCTAATCCTGAAGACGGTGACATGGTGGCGTTTTTATACAAACACTTCAACACCTCAATGTACCGGTAGTCAATCTGGCACCGTTGGAGAGACTGCAGTACAGCCCGAGTCTCGATCGAATCGAAGGCTTTCTCGTAGTCCACAAACGCTAGACAGAGAGGCAGGTTATACTCTTGGGTCTTTTGTATAATCTGCCGCAGCGTATGTACGTGGTCTACGGTGCTTTTAGCCTTTTCGGAATTCGGCTTGTTTGAAGGGCTGGAAATCGTCAAAACTGCGCGCGAGATGATTTGTGATGACTCTTGAAAACAACTTGTAGACATGACTAAGAAGTGAGATGGGCCTATAGTTCTTCAGCCGGGCATTGTCGCCCTTCTTGAAGAAGAGTACCACCACACCCCTGCACCATGCCTGTGGCGTTTTGCCCTCGAGTATGACGGAATCAAACAGCTTCTGAAGGGCCTTAAGGACCGGTTTTCCACCCGCCTTCAGAAGTTCGGCCCTAATTCCGTCATCACCCGGCGCTTTGTTGTTTTTGAGCTATTTCAGAGACATCCTAATCTCGTACAAGCTGACGTCCGGGATATCTTCGGTATAGTGTCGGGTCAACCTAGCACTTGGGTCTGTAGTAACCTACACACTATAAATAAACATACAATCGCATCAAACGTCCGACCGTCGACACAGCGCGGCAGCGTACGAGGAACGACAACATCCCTGCGTCGATGACAATCGGGCACTGAAGATTGAGAGCCGAGGCGCCTGTAGTAACGTGTCGCACCGCGCAAGTTGTAGTACGTCATCCTCTTCCGGTTTCCAAACTGAATCGCAACGATTGGTTGTATAGCTCCTCAGTACCACCACTATTCGTATGCTAATCTACTGTAATATATAAGCTAAAATCTATGAAAGTAAATGTCAATTGATTCGTGTTCTTATTCGCCTTTCATTCCACAAGAAACCTCACACGATCAGCAACCTCTATAGGTCGTTTGCTAGACTCGCAACGGGCTTGCTGATTGATGTGTACAACTGCCCATAGAATGTCTCGACCTCCCTCAGAAGCTCCGGTTTCGCGGATACGATTCTGCCATCGTCGGTCTTCAGTTTCAACTCACGAAACTGAAGACTGACGATGGCAGGGATCTGCCTAACAGATCCCTTGAAAACACCTTGGAGCCTATATTTCGCTCGATCGCGTCTTTAATACGCTCGGTATTAAAGCGGCGGAGGTCTCTTTTCAAGGATTTAGAGATCTATCTATTGAGCTGCCGGTTTTTGCACGCCTCATCTGAAGACTGCAGGATCATCTCACGCCTCTCCTCCATAAGCTTGAGGTTAGGATCAGAGAGCTTTTTGTTTCTATCTATACGACGGGTCTTTAAAAACTTAGACCCGACCGTATGGACAGCTTCCACGAACGTTACTGTATTCATTCACGGAGCTCTCTAGGCACTCGAAACGATTCTGGAGTTCGAGCTGAAAGCTCTCGAGGTTTTGGATCTGGATCTGTGCTGGATGGAGCCTGGACTTCATCAGTTGAGACCTTTCAAGCTTAACATTAATGTTCAATGTGCCTCTTACCATGCGGTGATCACTCCCGTGTTTTACCGAATTGATTACAGAGACATCATTGAACATTTGCTTCTTGGTTGACATGATGAAGTCGATCTCATTTTTTCTCCAAATTGCCCCATTCGCGGCTCATCCTCGTCTCGTTTGCCCAGTTTCGCGATGAAGTCCCCCATGACAACGGTGAAGTGAGTTTTGAAACCATGTATGGCTCTGGAGATATCCTCATACATGGTCTCTACCTCATAGTCGGGGTATGCCGAGGTTGGGGCGTAGACCTGTATGACCTTCAGCGAATATCTTGAGGATATTCTGAGTATAAGGTAAGCCACCCTGGTCGACACACTTTCGATCTTCAACACGTTTTTCACAAGGGACTTGTGGACGATAAACCTGACACCAACCTGAGACTGCCGGTCACCCTCTCGGAAATAGAGCAGGTTAGCGGATTTGAGGATTATCGAGTCCTGCCCCCTCTCTTCGGACTTCAGATAACCTTAGTCGAGGTTAGGCAAGCTGCCGGGTACTAGGGGCCATTTTTTATTAGTGCTATTCATTTTGGTCATGGTTTGGGCATAATAACCACGCTTGGCAGGCGGGTTGGCGATCGCAGTATGGTTGTTACAGCAGCACAGAGAACGCTGCTGGCCATTCTCTGGTTTGTCCCTTAGACGCCTCTTACGACACCCACTGGAAGACATGGGATGGTGAAATTCTTAACGTCCGGCACCATACGGAATTTAAAAGTTTTTGAATAATTCGCAACATATTTATCAAATCTTGTATTATTCATATGTTGCTTTAGGCCATAAAGTTCATATAGCTTTTCCTTGTTTTTACGAATGCCTGGGGTCGCCCAATCACTAAATACAAACTTGGTGTAAATACTTTTCGCTTTCAGTGGAAAAATCTCATTACATTTCGTGTTTAGTACTTTAGAAAATTCGGCATAGAACTCATTTGGGTCATCTAAATAATTAAAGTTTTGAACACATAACTTACTAATTTCTACTACATTTAATTGGACCGAATTTTATTTGTATTTTTTTTAAAGGTATGTAGATGCTAAAGGTTATTGTTTGTCCACTGTGATAAGATGCTAACTCATTTACAATTTCTTTATCTAAGTAATCACAATTACAAAAAACGTTAACTATACAAGTCCCAGAAGAAGCTGTCACTCTGGTTGGCTCCATAAACATATTTTCCAGATTAAATTATTTAAAAAGAACCAACAACCTGATACTATTAGAGTTATTCTCTAATAAGTTAATGTTAAAGTCGCCACATAAGACAATTGATTTACTACTAATTCTAACTTTTTTTAACACATCTTCCAATACAGTGTCAAACACAGATAGATTCTGGTAACTTGGAGTTCTGTATACGCATACTACAACATGCTTATCAAGCTCAACACAGGACAATTTAATGGTGTGTTCAACTGACAGTCTAGCAAACTTTTTGTAGTGCACACAACAGCCATTCAATCTATCGTCAAAGCCCAGCCTTTTGTTTTGTTGACATTTTTTACTGGACTTTGAAATGGTAAATGTGAGGCAATCAATGCCATACCACATTTTTTACGGGCCTATTAAGGTCTTGTTGGAACTGTAATTTTAATCGACCCTAAAATATTTTTTTATTTGTATGCTATGACTGTTTAGTTGATGAAACATTGTTATAATATCTTATCTTTATTCAAGTAGTTTTAAGTAATGTAGGTAAGTTATAACAGTGTACTTAAAAAAACTATCTGAAAATGTTTCTTATTCCAAGAAAATTCATTTTGTAAAAATAGGCATTCAAAACATTCTCCGTAAAGCTGTTTTGTCGTAGTTATCAATTTGACCGTGTAAATCCGTTTCTCCTGTATCGGCTTTACCCGATAAGGACCGATCCCAAATTGTTTCGTGCAAGAACGAGACAGAGATACCCCCTTATTTATTCACGCCACATTTACTTTTCGCGCATTCCCTTTGTTGCTACTAAATTCGAATTTATTCTATTCCTAACAAAATGTGACTATGACAAGTACGAACCTGTCCAATATTTGAATTCCAAATATATTGTTTACATTTGTTTATCTGGCTGATTCACGTTTTCAACTGTTGCTTGGGGAACCGAAGATCAAAGGAGGTTAAGTTTTCCTGAAAATCATCACTAACACAGGCGAGTTGATACTTTGTATAAATCTTAAAACTGTTACCGACCGAGTTTAAATTCAAAATTCTCTCAAAAACAATCAAATCGTTTTGTATTGGACGCAGCACCAACGAGGTTATCAAACGGCTGACCAACCAAAGTCGCGAACCTTGTGACACTGACAGCTCCATACACTGTGTTTAGTCATTCTCCACTAAACTAAACAATAACCTGAATACCGGTCTTTTGGGACTTCACTTCGTTCTCTTACTAAAATTTGCGTGTTGGACCGAAAATGTCTTCAGAAAGGACTCCTGCTGGAAGCGAAGTTCATCATGTGGCGCTAGAAAGCGATACTTGCACTATTGATTCAGAGAATCCCCTTAGTTTTGCTGGAAGGGGGCATAAAAGATTTCGAAGCGGTAGCGGTGACGATGATGAAGAAAGGTCCGATCATGAAATCCTTAAAGAAGAACTATCCAGTATGCTCATCTGTATGCTCTCGAACTGGAAGAAGGAGCAAGACGTTTTCCTTAACAAGCTTGGAAATGATTTGTCTGAGCTCAAACAGCAGAATGCAAGTATCAAATCAACCAGTGACGGAATGGAAAAATCATTAAAATTTATATCCTTACAGTATGAGGAAATGAAGCAAAAGCTATGTGACATGGAACGTGAGCGTAAGGACAACTTGAATTACATCAGTACCTTGGAGAATAAAATCGATGACTTGCAGAAACGTTCCAAGCATACAGTTATCGAGTTCAAAAACTTGCCCCCGCCACTGGAACAGATTAAGCCGGAGTCACAACAAGATCTCTGTGAACTCGTAAAGAAAACTTGTTCCGCGGTTAACACCCAGATACAGTCGTCAGAAGTAAGGGATATTTTCAGGGTAAAAACAAAAACTGGCATGTCGACCGTTGTAACAGAACTTACTTCCGTCCTTACTAAAAATAAAATATTGAATGGAGTGAAGGAGTTCAACAAACTGAATCCTTTTAATAGGCTTTCTTCTGCAACTATCGGCCACCCGGGACCAAAAACCCCCATTTATGTGACTGAAAGCCTAACTAGCAAGGACAGGAAACTGTATGCAATGACCCGCGACAAAGCCAAGTCTCTAGGTTACAAGTACTGTTGGACCAATAATGGCCGTATATTTATAAAGGGATCTGATGGCGGCACTCGAATTCAGATTGGGGATGAAGCAGATTTGTCAACCCTTAAGAGAATAATATGACTAGTGTTTAACATTGTTATTAAAATTGAAATTATTTGTATCTTCAAAGAATATTGTACTCTGTATCTCACTTGCCTTAACCTGGTTTTGTACGTTGGGAACAGTTTTTGTAGTCTACCCACCTACTTTAATTATCAATCACTTATTACTGTTGCGAACAAAATATATTATGCGTCTACCGTCCACACACAATTACACAACAATAACTCACAACTCCTTACAAAAGCTACTTTTTGTTATTGTTTACAATACAAACTCGATACGCGATATACATCTACTCAAATCCACAGCTGTGTTTTTGGCCTGCGTGCGAGTATGCCGTCACATTTGTATTTACATGCCAGAAATATTTCATCTCGATTGAATGGTGAGATTACTATGTTAGAACATAAAATGACCTACCTGCTGCCAAATGACTGGCCCTGTATAGGTGAATATACCAGATTTGACGTTTTCGTCAGAGCCATAACTGATGGGGACTATTTGTATACTTATTCTAATATGTTTGCGGGTTTGCATTTAAGACTATTTTTAATTAAAATTCGCAGCCATAAATGACATGTTGTCCGACCTCGACAGTATTACTTTTTGCGACTCAGTTTTGTGTGACCCTCAGGATTGTTCCTCTCTATTGTCAGTAAATAACACTGTTAGTGTGTTGTGTCAAAATATTCGAAGTATAAAGGCGAATTTCTCGGGGCTACTGACATTAATGGAACGTATCAGCATACCCCCGGATGTTATAGTTCTCTCTGAATGTTGGCTTTCTTGCAATCCGATCATACCAACTCTGTGCGGATACAACTCTTTCTGTACTGTAAACAATCATAATCAAAATGACGGAGTAATTGTGTTTACTAAATCTACTTTAATCAATGTAAAAATTAAAGAACCTGTGACACTCGATTCTAGCTGCTTGGTGATCACCATGGGATCTGACTTAGCCATAGTGGCGGTCTATAGACCAAACGCTTTCAGAGACCCATGTAACTTCATACAATCTTTAGACGGTGTCCTCAATGAACTTAGGTCCTATAAAAATATTTGTCTAGTTGGTGATATTAATATAGATATTGGCCAGGAAAATAAATCAACATACACACTCGACTATCTAGATCTCCTAACTCACCATGGACTTTACCCGGGACATACCTTACCAACACACGGGTCCACTTGTTTGGATCACGCAAATATTAAGACCTCGTTACCTACGAAGGTCTTGGTTCTTGAGACCACTGTCACTGACCACCATGCAATTATAGTAGCTGTATCGATGAAAAAATCAGCTGGCGCATCGCAGCGTTCCTTTACTACCAGAATTAATGAAAAAAACCTAACATCTGATATGTACAAATTAAACTTTGACTCCGTCTTTACAACACAAGATCCCAATTTGGCTGCAAAATTATTAATAGAGCCAATCGTTTTGACACTATCTATGAACACCTCAATAACTCCACTCTCAAGAAGACGTAGGCCAATTAAAGCATGGATTACCCCGGGTTTACTTAAGTGTATGCGCCACAGGGATAATCTTAAAAAATATCTTAGAAAAAACCCCGATAATAAGGTTGTCGCTATCTCTTACAAAAGGTATCATAACTACTGTGTTTCTCTTTTGAGACGGGCCAAAAACGAATATGAAAGACAGGAATTTGAAAGGGCTGGCAGGAACTCCAAACAGTTGTGGAAAACAATTAAATCCGTTACCAACACCACCAAATCTCGGGACTCTGCATCTGCCTTATTGGAGACTGGTATGGACAAGCAGGTCTCAGTAAACGGTGTGAACTTTTACTTTGCCAACATAGGCAAACACCTTGCGGAAAATATTGGCAAGGCTTCCTCGCCGCCCCCTCCTGTTGATGCCACGCCAGAATCGTTTGTTATGCTTGAAACTGACGACGCAGAAGTTGATTCATTGATATCGTCGTTGAAAGATGACAGTGCGGTTGGTCTTGATGGCATCTCTTCGAGTTTCCTAAAGAAGTATAGAGCCATTATTGTTCCTCCACTCACCTATATCTGCAATTTAAGTTTGAGGACTGGCACTTTTCCAGACTTGCTAAAAAGAGCCCTTCTTCACCCTATTTTTAAGTCAGGGGATCGAAACCGGGTAGAAAACTACAGGCCTATTTCGGTTCTACCAGCGTTATCTAAAATCTTAGAAAAAATTATTAATACTAGATTGATACATTATTTGGAATCACGTAAATTGCTATCAAAAAATCAATTCGGTTTTCGCAAAAACGTATCCACGGCTGATGCGGTGCATAACCTGGTGGATCACATAGTAGGAAAGCTTGATAAAAACCGGAAGTGTGTTGCTCTATTCCTGGATCTTGCTAAGGCATTCGACACGGTTTCGATGCCTATACTGTTGGGGAAATTGGAGAATCTGGGGATAAGGGGTACTCAGTTATCCCTATTCCGGAGTTATCTTTCCAATAGAACCCAATGTGTGAAGATAGGGTCTCATATCAGCTCCACGTTGCCAATTGCTTACGGAGTGCCCCAGGGCAGCATCCTTGGACCGACCCTCTTCTTGTGTTATCTGAACGACTTATGTAATCTTATCATAGAGCACGGGGAGATATTCTCTTACGCGGATGATACAGCACTTGTTTTTTCCTCGAACAATTGGTCTGAAACGTATCGCCTCGCTCAAAAAGGTTTTGATGCTGTTAGCGACTGGCTTAATAGGAATCTTCTCACCCTGAACGTCTCCAAAACTGAGTTGCTTAACTTCTCGATTCGCAATTGCACAGCCCCATCTGACGACTCCCTTCAAATTACTACTGGTGACAGCAGTATAGAAAAAGTCGCGCATGTAAAGTATCTGGGCATAGTGATAGATGATAAACTAACCTTCAAAAAATACATAGAACACCTCTCTAGCCGTATACGTAAGCTTATTTACATATTCAAGCAACTGCGCCAATCAGCGGATGCTGGTGTCATGAAGATGGTCTATCAGGCGCTGTGTCAGTCGGTTTTGAATTATTGCAACACCACTTGGGGCGGTGCTGCCAAGACTAACCTTATCAAGGTTGAGCGCGCCCAAAGAGCGGTCCTCAAGGTTTGCTGCTTCAAACCTCGCCTATTTCCTACGGTCGAACTTTATAAATACTGCCAAGTGTTGACTGTGCGGCAATTGTTTGTTCTGGCTGTCATGATCAAGCAACACACTTTGACACAGTACACTCCAGCGCTCACGCGTCGTAACCACCTTGTAGCCACATCTGTCACTATGAAAACCACCTTTAGCCATAGATTCTTTGTTTTCCTTGGTCCGTACCTATACAACAAAATTCACAAAACGTTAAACGTGCACCAACTTAATCTACACAATCTTAAAATTCTTGTTCGGGATTGGCTCCTCAAGCAATCATACACCGCAACAGAGGACCTTTTACAGGTTCTCGCTTAGCCAATTCAAACTAATAGGCACACCTTTCATACATCACACTCATACACTCTGACTCACACACTTACACACTCTACACCACATCACATCTGCTTTTTTGTTCCGTAATTTTGCTTTGGTTTTTATTTTCTGTTCGGATTTAATTTTAATTGATTTGTATATAATATAATTTTCTGTTCTTATTTAATTTTAATTGATTTGTATATAATATAAATTTCTGTTCTTATTTAATTTTAATTTAATTTAATTTAATTTTTGATTGCATTTCAGTTTAATTTAATTTGTATTTAATTTAATTTGTGATTTAATTTTGTTTTGGTTTAATTTGGATTTAATTATGACATAATTTAGTTTAATTGTTATTATATATATATATTTCTTTTTATGCTTGCCTGCCTTGATTGTATTTGGTATCACAAATTGAAAATGTGTTTATATTGCTGGGGGATGGAATTCTGGTGACCTGTAATACAGGTTCTCATTACCTACCACGGGCATCAGGGTTTCATGACCATTTGTTTTTGTGTAATTTGTTTTTTATGCCAAATAAATTATTATTATATTATTATTATATATAATAAAAGCGAGCTATACATGCGATCTGCCGGGGTGACAACTTCTTCTTTGATAACGTTATTAAAATGTACCCACGCTGTTTGGGTCACATTTTTAACCGACTTCAAAAAAGGAATTTCGTTTTTATTTACTTAATTGTTTTTAATTAAAACTGTCTACCTCTCACTATAAAAATGTGTTTGAAAAAGTTTTCTTTACTTTAGATTCTTTAATAAAAGTTGTTTTTAAACTTTTTAAAAGGTATGCTAGTTTGTTTAAGATTTGATAAGAAACTTGGAAGATTAGTACTTATAATAAAAATGTAGTTTTTTGTAATATCAAATCTTTTGATATACAGTAATAAGCTCACGACAGGGATTAAAAAGTATTTAGGATTTGGTTTTTAAAATTTACATGTGTGTGTGTGTTTTCTTTGAAATATAAAACACCAAGGATGTCCGATACAAATAGATTTTATAGATATTTGAGATGCAGACGTTTGAGAAGCTATCCAATCCCATATTTCGAGAGCCCAGCTCCGGCACCTGATTTTATCTCCTATCTAAAAAGATACATCGTAGGTATAAAAAGGTAAGGCTTCATTGCAAGCGAGAGTAAAATAAAATTTAATGTAATAAAAAAAGTGGTCAATGTGCTTTTCGTCTAGATAGTGAAGAAAATAACCCAATAATTCACGTACGATGGCCTAAATGGGAGATTAAGAACGAACTATGCAATTCATCTACTACATTTCCTTGCTAATAATATTCGTTTTCGTGCAAATTAAGCTGAGCTCAAGTTCCAGCTGTCACCGGTCGCAGCCGGCAGTTTCTATGGAAAATTGGTCACACTCACTGACACGCTTGTTATGTAAGGCAAGTGTTGAAAATGCCTCTGTGGTCTAGATTTTAGTAGTCTGCAGGTCTGCTGAATAAGTTCCAAATCACACATAAGCCGAGACAAGTTTATTCAACTTCTAATATGGGCATAATACGATTTCAGAATGAAGACAAGATGTCTTAATAAGCGTAATTTTTCTATGATTTGCTAAACCGTCAAAAGACTCCCGCTTTGGGTACAGTATTACGAGTGTGATGTTATGTTTATGAAAAAAACATGCTTTTTTAGCGATGGATCTAAAACATGAAGATTTATTTTACCCGAGAGGTGTTGCCGCGAAATCGTTGCGGAATGCACAGCTCTACCGATACTTTCTCCCTAAGTTATCGAGAGGAAAGCCATTGACACCACTATCTATCAGTAAACTTTGTCCCCGGTTACTGAAAATACTACCTTAACAGAATCCTTGTAAAACTTTGTTCTATCATCAATCTTTACTTATGGCGAATATTCATCAAAGTTAAATGAAGTCAGAATAAATCCCAAAAATAGGAAAACCGTAATACCATAATCAATCATCTTAAAACCTTAGACATTTTATGCAAACTGATTATACGTTAGTTAAATTTATTCAGCTTTCATGGAAAAGTCCTAAGATTTCATTAAAAGCTTCTTATAACAGACCTAAGTTTACTTTAATTTTGGACTTGTCAAACTGGGATATTAGCTTGGACCTCAATTATTGAGGACTTCATCATCTATCATCGTCATCACAGGACTAGGCCTTCATTGACAGATCATGCCTAGTTTTTTTAAATGAACCTTCATAACTAATACAGTGACACTGTGTGACCTTCACCTGCGCCTTACAGCGGTCTATCTATGACATATGTTTTCACAACTTTCATTCCCACGTAAATATTTTAGCTGTTATAACCCTACGGTGGATAGTGACGACCTCACAAGCGAGTGGTCGAACCCACTCATTGCATAGTTGCACTATTGCCGTGACCTGCTATCATACTTTTGAAGGATTACATGAATGGTAGAAGTATTTTTAGAAGCTTACAATTTTTCACCATATTACCCTTTTCGTATCTTAGTACTTTGTAATGTCGTCACATCGTAATAATTTTCTGTACTTATATTTCGTGTAATTTTTACGTTGCACTTCGAGGTCGTATTTTTTATGATACGACATCATGAAAACAGCATAATTATATACAATATAAATGCTGGATATGATAATATATATAATTATATATTATCATATTCGGCATTGTGAAATGGCGTTGCAACATGCTACTATATGACATCGCATCATCTGAATATGTGTTGACCATATTCCACGACATGTTCTCCAAGTCGAATCATCAAATACTACTACTCAAATACTAAATTTTGGGATCGCTACATGTTTGCGCCTAGGTACTTTCAGCGGAGCTGAGGAGCACGGAAATCAGCTCAGAAATTTAGAGATCCGCAAGAGAACCAGGGTTACCGACATAGCCCGAAGAATTGCCAAACTTAAGTGGCAGTGGGCAGAGCACATTGCTCGCAGAACGGATGGCCGATGGGGCAGAAAGGTTCTGGAGTGGAGACTGCGAACCGGAAGACGTTGCGTTGGAAGGCCTCCCACCAGGTGGACCGACGACCTGGTGAAGGTTGCAGGGATACGCTGTTTGCGAGACGCATGGGACCGCTCAAAGTGGCGACGCTTGGGGATGTCCAGCAGTGGAGGTCTTTCGGTTGTTATGATGATGATGATGATCATGCATCGACGCCCCGAGGTAATATTGTGATTTATGTTATTATTTAAAGTACATACCACCATTGTAATTCATTATTTTTTTTCTCTAACAGGCATGCTTTTCATAGTAAACTAAATGCGAAAACATGTAATTGGTTACTAGTTGGTAAATTTGATGTTAATTTTGTTAGTTGTTTATACTGTTTGTTTTCCGATTACAATAAAATAAAAAAAAAGAATACAATACTAATATAAAATATTATAATTTGTCATAATTTGACAAAAATCGAGGATTTTCACATGATTTTATTTCACTTGCCTTGTTAATTACTTAGTATGAATAGGTTAAATCTTGCAGCTGAATTTAATAACAGTAATCCCCAATCGATTGAGCTGAAATTTGACATAATATACGTTTTGTTTGGATGACCATGCCCTAACTAAAAGCTTATTTTTAATAAGATTTTGTTTCTTTAGTCTTTTTATTGGAATTCCTTCAAACTTCAGACTTGGAATATAGCCATAGTCGAAAAAAAATCATCGCAACATAACAACACCTATTTCGTACACAAAACTTAAATACTTTAGAGGATTTCAATTCACCTCCATATGCGTACTGATGCAAAACCATTTGACTTGTTATATTTTGAACGTCCCCCATTTCAATCAACTGACTGTGATGACACGGAAATGAAAAGCTTACACAAATACACTGAATAATGACTAATAATATGTTAGGCTTTTACGTTTACTGTTAATTTTGATATTGTTCCAGTCAATGGGCCTATAGATAATGTTATGTGATTACTGGATGAAGGAAGCTGAAAAAAACATAGTATTATTACTTCTAACTGCATAAGGATATTGTCTGTTGGTAAAACAAGGTTTCAATATATCATCTGAATTCGTAATTGCATTTGGGTACATTTTACAGGAGAAACAAAAACTAATCATTATAACTACGGCGGCGCGGATCTAGGCGATTTAATACCTCACTCATAGCTCATATTCGCTCGCGAAAAGCTTGCGATATTTTTTGCGAAATAAGTAATATTTCATCCCATACATTGCAAAATACTACTAAAAAACTATTTAGCATTAAATTCTGATTTTGTATTCTTTGGAGTTACGTGTTCTGATAATTAATCAGACCGATGAAGGAGTCATGTTGCAAGTAGTAAAAACAATGAAAAATCATATTAGCCTAGGTAAAACACAGTCGTTCTATATTATGACTAAAAAAATTGAGCGACGTAATTATGGTTTTTTGTGGTAAATGAAAGACGTTTGCAGTATACAACAATTTTTGAATTAATCAATATCTAGGAAGGACCCTACAAGGTATAAAACAATTTCCAAGAATAACCATTTAGAACTACATAAAAACGAACACAGAACCCTTTTAGGCGCTATCACTGGCCCCAATCCTCGTCGCTAATAAAGTTAGGCCTGATATACCAAATGAAGAAACTGTTTCGCCAAACATCTGATATACCAAATGACGGAGAAAATGCCAGGGCTAAATCCTGGCTTTTCGTTATATCGGCCACTTGCGACGACTTGTGACATCTCGGTTTACACGATATTTCTTTTAACTGATATTCTGAATCGCGATCTCGCGTTCTATTATCTACAAAAACGGGATAATTTTTTCTACAAAAACAACAAAGAAAATGAGAGAAAGTGACAAAATATTACAGTGTAGCGCTGTCTCGTTTGGTGATCTACTTGGCTTCGACACAGTGACAATTCAGTTGTCAACTGGGCTTCGAGGTGTGTAGTGCTCTCGGTTTTCATGAAAAACGTGTTATCACGAGGATACCACGATTTAGGAGATAAAGATCAGTCTCTTGTAAAAATTTTCTTTTATTCGACAACGTGGCACGTCAACTTATCACAGTGTTCTTGTAAAACATCAAGCGAAGTGAATGAGATATGTTTTTGATGTCTCGTTTTTCATGTAAGAAATTCACAGTATCACCGCGTCATTCTGATTTGTAATGTTGTAGATGATACATGTTTCTCTTTTACTGGCAATATGTTGTGGGTCATTTTGTGATGTTATGTTGTTGCAGAATACATATTGATAAAATTTAATGGTATGTCCACTTGTCCTGTTGTATACACTAAACAGCAATATACAACGCCAATTATATTTACAGATGGGGACAAGGTCTAAACTAATATTGCAATTAGCACAAGGAAAACTGGATGAGGATTTGCCTAATAGCAATCTAGTTGCCCGTAACAACCTGGGTTCACAAACTTTTAACGAAGATGAAACAGCAGATTAAAGACAAACGACAGAAACTCATCTCCATCGCAGTGTATCAACAAGTTTATCTTCTTCAAGTACTTCAGTTGCTCGTAATAACCCGAATTTAAAAACTTAACGACGATGAAACAGTAGATGATCAATAAACTCAACGTCATCACAGTGTATCGATGAATTCATCTTCTTCAAGTACCTCGTGTAGCAGCTCTTCAAGTTCTTCATCTTTCTCCGAGGACAGCGATGACTCCGTAAAAGATCCCGACTATAAAGAGATTCAAGAAAAACGCCGACCTGTATTTTCATTTAATGATGTGAGCGATAATGTTCTGTGTTGCTGCTGTTCTGTAATCCTATAGCTGCGACTAGTCAGCAAACGACAAACCAAGAAGGAAAAGAAAAACGGATGTCGCGAATTGAGAAGGACAAAGATTAAAAAGACAAGGACATTTTTGTGGCCGTTTACGAACTTCAAGCTGTGTTTCAGTGCCCGAAAGGAGACGAGTCCGTTTTATATTATAAATCATAACTGAACGTATTAAACCTGACAATTTATGATCGCAAAACAAACTCCGTTGAAAGTTACGTGTGGGAGCACAGGCTCATAGGGGTTTGAATGAGAATGCCACCTACGTTTTCCAATACTTAAAGAAGGTTACTGAAGGACAAAATTCAATGGACGTTGTTTTTTACTCCGACAACTTTGCTGGCCCGCAGAAGACAACATTCAGGTTAGCTATTTATCTCTATGCTGCGCAGAACCTTCCAAATATAAACTCCATTACACACAAATTTCTCATTAAGGGGCACACACAGAATGAGAGAGACTCGGCCCTCTCCCAAATCGAACGCCAGGTAAAAAGACAGTTGAGAAGTGGAGCATTTTTACCCCTGAAGAATTTATTGGGGCAATCAAAGTTGCAAGGGAAAAGGCAGAACCAATACATGTAAATGAATTATGCTACAGTGATATTTATGATTGGAAGGTTGTTCTCAATCAAATGAATTTTGCAATTCACAAGGATGAAGATCAAAAGGTCATTAAAACTTCGGAAATAAACGGAATTATTGTGCTAAAAGATGATCCCCATACAATCTGCTATCGTACGTTTTACGCGGATGAAATGAAGAGAGCTGTGGTAATAAAAAATAAGGCTGTTTATTAAATCTAACTAAAGAATGCTTTCAATAGAAAACCGGGGTTGAAAAACATTACCATTCCAATAATAACAAAATATATATTATCAAATTAAATTATTTCAATTATTGAAACGAAATTGTTGTTTAACTACAATAGTAAACAGACGTACGATCGCGCGCGCGTGCTCTAGTTAAGAGTATTTTGCAGACGCAGCACAACACCGTCGCGTCGCCGCAGATGTAAGTACATACGTCGATCTATCGGGGTCATTGCCATGACCTAGTTACAAGTGCGGAAATAATTAAGTGTTTATAATAATTATTGTTTAGGTGTTAAATTCACCTTACAACTAAATAATGGCTGCACAGTCATTTAAAATAAAAACTGACCTGGAAAAGCGGTTGTATGACTGTTACATCCAGGAGAAAACGGATAGGGAAAACCTGCAACTTATGGTACCTAAACTTAATGATCATATTAATAGCTTGCAGGACCAAGTACAAGTCCTTCAAGTAGAATTAAATTGTTTGAAGGAAAAAAAAGAGACTAAAGTACCCTTAGAAAAACAGGAAAACAAGAGAACAATATTTGCCCAGCGTACTAAAAGTGACGTTGAATATTGCACAGACGAGGATGAACTCGCTAAAGAGACTGAGTGGATAAGGGCCAAGAGCAGGAAGAAGAGGAAGCTTAACACCTCCCTTTCTCCAAAACAACAACCTGGAATAAGTGCCCAACAAGAACAACAAAAAATGCGAAAGAGACTTCCGTCAAAGAGGTGCCCCCACCACCGCCAATCATAATAGATGGAGTTAAGAACTACCAAACGTTCTACGACTCTCTAACTGAAACAATACCAGCTGAATCATTTACCGCTTAAATGATGAATGGTGATTGTGTGAAGGTGAACGCCAAAACAGAAGACTCTTATAGAGTTATTGCCAGGCTTTTGACAGAAAAAGACCACCATTGGCATTCGTACGAGAATAAGCAGGCTAGACCAATTAGAGATGTTGTGAAGAAATTACATTCCTCTTGCCAACCTGATCGTATCAAAGACGATCTAACATCACAAGGACTGAAAATAGAAAAAGTAGACAACAAATTGAGCTGGAAGAGTAAAGAACCACTCAATATGTTCGTTTTATCATTTAATAATGATAAAGATGTCAACAAAATCTATGGCATAAAGTACATTTTAGGGTGTAAAATTGAAATATGGGTGTATTTTCAAAAATTCTAAACTCATTCCGCTATGCAAGAGATGCCAAGCGTATGGGCATACTCATAAATATTGCAGAAAAGAGCCAAGGTGTGTAAAATGCACCGGCAAGCATCTTACAGCCAACTGTACCAAATCTCCGCAAAAGAAGCCAAAATGTGTTCACTGTGGTCTTCCTCACCCTGCCAACTATAGGGGGTGTGAAGTAGCTAAACAGATACAAATCATGAAAAATAAAAATATTAAAAAGAAACTTGTGGTACCAACTACCCAGCAATCTCTTACCCTTCAAAATCATGAGAAACAGGCACATAAAGCAAGTGTCCAGTCAACTGCAAAACCCTTGCAAGTAACCAACACTGGATCCTATGCGAAAGCTGCAAAACAAAGATCACAGCCCTTGAATCTATAGGACAAGATTAATCAGATCTTAAAGTGTATTACCTCATTTGACAAGAGATTAGAGAAACTAGAATCCAGCACTAAAACAGCTGTTTTAAATAATCCAAAATGATTAATACTCTCAAGATAATGGCGTGGAACTCTAACGGGCTCATCAAACATCAAAATGAGTTGCAGGCGGTCCTAGACACAGAAAATATAGACGTGTGTTTGGTCTCCGAAACGCACTTCACTAAGCAATCTTTTGTCAAATTTAGAGGATACATGGTATATAATTCACTCCACCCTGACAACTCTGCCAGAGGAGGTAGCGCGGTTATAATCAAAGACAACATTAGTCACTACGTGCAGTGTAAATATGAAGAACAAGACATTCAAGCTGTGGCAATATCTGTTAAAATCAAATATTGTTATGTGTCTATTGCAGCCCTATACTGTCCTCCACGACATATGGTAACAAAAGAGCGATATTTACATCTCTTTGAACTATTAGGCCAGAGATTTATCCTAGGCGGCGATTTCAATGCCAAGCACACACATTGGGGATCAAGACTTACTACAACTCAGGGAAGGCAGCTCTTAAGTGCAGTTAAAGAAACACATTCAGAAGTTATGAGCACGGGTAAACCAACGTACTGGCCCACTGACCACCAGAAAATACCGGATCTTATAGATTTTTTCATATGCAAAAATATATCCGCCAACTACGTCAGTTTGGAGGAAGGTTTTCATATGAACTCGGACCACTCTTCGATTATACTAATGCTTAGTCAAAAAGTCCTACTCAAAGAAAGCCACGTAACCCTGATTAATAAGTTTACAGATTGGAAAGGTTTTGCTCTTGATCTAGATAATATTATCGACCTTAAAACTCCGATGAAAAATCAAGATCAGCTTGACTCAGAAGTAAACAAATATATTATTAATATCCAACAATGCGCGTGGAACAACGCACCGCAATTAAAACGTAAATATAAGGGGTTTATCTATCCTAAGGCAATTGTAGATTTACTATCTGAGAAAAGGAAACAAAGGAAGCTTTGGCAGCAAACAAGGTGCCCGAGGGATAAAACATCACTTAATAACCTAACTAAACGGTTAAAGAGGAAAATTCTACAGTTTGAGGATGAATCTCTGAATACCAACCTTCTGCAGCTAACCAATAACAAATCAGAAGAATCACCCTTTGGAAAGCAACAAGAAATCTCAAAAGGCCAATTAAACAAGTACCACCCATCAGAGGCAGCGACGGAAAATGGGCCATAAGCAATGACCAAAAAGCGTCAAGGTTTGCTCAACACTTAGAAGAGACTTTTCAACCCAATGAAAGCTCGATAGAAATACTTGAGGGTGAAAGATTGCCACAAAACCAAGAATTAAGATCGTGACTCCTAAAGAAGTCATGAGAGAAATCCAAAATAACATTAGCTCGAAAAAGTCTCCGGGTTACGACCTTATTACAGGGGAAATTCTAAAACACCTCCCACGCAAAGTCATAGTAAAGCTGACCAAACTTATCAATGCTGCATTTAGCTTAAAATATGTACCTGAGCCATGGAAGGTCACTGAAGTCATTATGATTGCGAAGCCTGGAAAACCACCCCATGAAGCATCATCATAAAGACCTATTTCTCTGTTGCCCGTGTTATCCAAGCTATTCGAAAAACTGTTATTGAAACGGTTAAAACCAATAATAGAAGATAAAGACCTTATTCCAAATCATCAATTTGGCTTTAGGAAAAAACACTCAACAACAGACCAGGTACATAGAATAACCAATATCATTGAAAAAACACTTGAAAATAAGGGAGTTCGCGCCACCGTGATTTTAGATGTCGCGCATGCTTTTGACAAAGTTTGGAAGGGTCTAATATTCAAGCTCAGACGTATGCTACCAGAATTTGCAGATTTCTAGAGTCGTATATAACTAATAGAATGTTTAAAATACGGCAAGAAGACGCATATTCCGAGGTAAAAGCTATTAAAGCTGGGGTACCTCAAGGAAGTGTGCTAGGCCTAATTCTGTACTTGTTATACACTTGTGACATCCCAGAACTGGAAAACAACACAATCAAGCCACAGAGAAGCAGTAGAAAAAGTTCAACTAGCTGTGAACAAAGTTTATGACTGGACACAAAAATGGAAGATCAAACTGAATGAGTCAAAATCAATTCACATTGACTACACAAATAAACACTTGGACTATCACCCAATCTACATAAATGGCATGCAAGTGCCTTATGCTAACACAGCCAAATACCTTGGCATAACTCTCGACGCCAAGATGCGTTGGAAAGCTCATGTCAAAAAGAAAAGACAGGAACTCGACATACGTTATAAAAGTATGCATTGGTTACTCGGAAGGAAATCCTGTCTATCAATACATAATAAACTAACCATATACAAGCATATACTGATGCCAATTTGGACGTATGGTATCCAACTTTGGGGCTGTACTAAACAAAGCAATGTCAAATTAATCCAACAATTCCAAAATAAAGTGCTCAGGGATGCTGTGAATGCACCCTGGTACATAAGAAATGACGATCTTCACCGTGACCTTAAAATGGAATTCGTCACCACCATCATCCAAAAATTTGCTGAAGCCCACGAACACAGACTTCATCGACACGTGAATATTGAGGCTATCCAGCTGCTAGACAATACAGACTTAGTGCGTAGGCTAAAAAGAACTAAACCTTTCGAATTAGTGTAGTGTACAAAGTGAATGAATAATATAGTGACAATTCTGTGCTTTATATATAACACATGAACATAGTGTTTATACAAATATATCAGACTCTAAGAAAGTGCTACGGACTTGTGTAAAAGTGTAAATGGACACTATTCTTACTTTTAACATAATCTAAAACGTAACATATTAAGTTAGAGTTAAATTGCTTATTAGTCGACGACGCACATACCTCCATTAATTAAAATTACAAATAAATTGTAGGTATCATAATATTTTAAATTTAAAAAAGAACCAAAATAACAAATGGTAAATAAATAAATTAGATAAGTAAATTAGCAGGGGGAAGCAGCTGATCACAAATCGATTTTTATGATTTTATTTTTTAATTTTGGCAGACTATCAGAAAATATATCAATACTGTTGTCGATGGAGCAGACTCTGTCGTATAAAATAAACATTCTGTTAAGAGAAGCATGGCGTCCCAGGTTTGTGCGACTCGTCTTAGTAATAAATGTTCTAGTGGTGCGCTTGGACCTGACGTGAGAATAACGAGGCACGTCTAAGCTTATTTAGACCTGGAGTTGAAGTGGTTATATAATAATATAAAATCATTTATAACTATTTTATAAGTCAAACTGTAATTTAACGTAACAAAATGCCTGATTAAAATAGTTACCACTATTATGAATAATTCTATTATTTCTACAAAAAAACAAATTGTCAAGAATAATGTTTTATTTTTATATAACCGAATTAAATGTAATTTTTTACATCATCTTCAATGTGACATCTAAACTTACCACCTTATAAACTTTATTTTTTTTCTGGAACCACGTGATAAGTTTTCCTTTTTTATTTCAAACTCTAAAATGAAGGTAATTTGGTTCCGAAAGTCATTTTTCTTTTTGATATTTCATTTCATTATTAGTTATACTCTAAACACTTTATACATTATAAAGCTATCTTGACAACAATTTAAGAGTTATGCTCATTTAAAAGTCGTTTTCTGTAAAATTACGGTTTTTGAGATGTCGCCCTGTCGTCGCAAGTGGGCGATATGATAAATGATGTTAAATGATTTTATTTCTGTAAGTTGGTTTGTACAAACAATTTAGATGCGATCATATTTTTTTAAACTAGATGAGATTGGCGTTTCCTATCTGACTACTCTGACAAGAAAGGCCGAAGCAAACTCAGAGTTCACAGTCTCTTTTCAAGAACAGACAAAATCTTGGTTAGATCATCTGAAGACCATGTAGACAGATGTCTGATATGGACTTTTGAGAAAAGAACCAGCCAGATTGAGTGGACTTGTCCAGTCAGTGCACGCATTTGTCAATAACCAAGCAGCTCAACTCAGAATTTAAGGAGCTCAACGCTTCGACGAACAATACCAAAGAAAGGACATTCGGGTAGGCCGCATAAACTACTCAAACTGCCAGACCATGATTAAAAACTAATATAAATTAAAACAAAAAAAAACCGGCAAAGTGTGAGTTGGACTCGGACCAACGGTTTCGTACAAACCTCAGCTTAAATATATTTTAGACCTGAGTATTTGATATGAATTTCAATTTAATACCACTACGCGTTCATGAGGAAAGGCGTAGTAAGTTTAAAATTATTAAAATATTTTATTGTATGATGTAACTAAAAATTTACGGTTTTCGAAATTTTTCCTTTATCTGTGCTATAAGAAGTTGCTTCGTACCAAATTTCAAGATTCTGAGTTTACGGGAAGTACCATGTAGGTTTTGATTCCCTTGCGAGTGTCCGAAATTTGCGGCATAAACGGCTGTATCTTTTGATTGCGTTGGCATAGAAGTTTGATTTTTTCACCGCTTTAAAGGACAGTAGTAGTACCTGAGTATTTGATATAAATATCACCTTGATATCTCCACGCGTTCCTGAGAAAAAGGGTCTTGACAGACAGACAGACGGATGGACGGTCAACAAAGTGATCCTATAAGGGTTCCGTTTTTTTACTTTCGAGGACGGAACCCTAAAAATAATGATCCACATAGTTCACATTCACAACAATTAAAATAAAATAATATAATACTTTAAAAAGTAAATATTCTTGTCATTGCAAGAAAATCAAAAAAAAAATTAATAGCAAAATTCACGATGAAAAATATAAAAAAAAACAAAATTAATTGTTCTCGACGTAATCTTTTATAGAATAAAACGCTTTCTGGCACAACTTACGTTTAATAAATGATTTGAATTTATTAAGACTTTGATCTTGTACGTGGCTTGGAAGCTTATTATAAAAGCGTACACATTGACGTCTAAACGAGCCACCTATTTTCTTGAGCCTTGTTGTAGGTACTACAAATTTGTGTTTGTTACTGTATTTTTTAAAAGTAGTTTATGAAACTGTTGCATAATGAGGGGTATTAAAACATGAGCATGTGTTTAAAAACCGAGCCGTAGGCGAAGTTTTTAATAGTTTTCACACGAATGTTTTAATACCTAGTTATGTGCAGTTTCATACACTACTTTATCTACACTCATAAATTGGGATTGAACCTACTAAATCCCTCTTTTTAACCGACTTCCCAAAAAGGAGGAGGTTCTATGTTCGACATTATGTTTGTTTTTTTTTTTTTTGTATGTTCACCGATATCTCAGTCAATTCTGGACCGATATTGAAAATTATTTTTTGTTTGAAAAAGTATGTTCCGAATCTGGTCCCATTTTAATTTGGTGAAGATCTGACGAATAACTTCGGAGATATACAACAGAACTCTTCAATAAATAATAATAAGTTATAAGTTTATTTCTCTCAAAAAGGTACATTTCGGTAAATAGTATCTAGGTTACAGCAGATTCAAACCTTTGTGAGAGCTGGAGTCTATACTGGGTTCAAGACCTATATGACAGATCTCCAGGCTTACACCCTTAAAATTACAATATTATGGTGCACTTACGTACTACAACAATGTGAAAGTATCAAATTGAGAGGAAGAGATAATTATACAAAAACAAAAGGGGACGTGCTATGTGTGTCTTTGGAGAGTGTTGTGTCCGTGAGTGCAATATAAGTCCTCACCCCAGCGCCCGTGAACACCAGGCGTGAGCACTTACTTGCCTGAGAGTGTGTGTGCGTGTCTGTGTGTGACAAGGTGAAACGCGCTCTAGGATGGACGTAAATATTTCCGGTAGGGGAAATTATTGTAAAATACTTAGTATATTTTCGGTCTCTGCATAATCCAATTTTAGTAGCCATGTCGTTAATGTTTTTTTTACATTTTGATCTGCACATAGGGTATATATTTAATATTTTATTAGCCTTGTTATAGACGGAGATACTGAGGAAAGGGAAACTACGTTGGGCTGAACGACAATTTGTGCGTATAGAGGGACAGACAGTATGTTTACGTCGTTTGGTGCCAAACTTGCATGGATCGTAGGGAGTCTGAGAGTGCGAACAGTGAGAACAGTACACGCTTCATAAAGATCGATGGTAGGAAAGCGGTAAGGTAACCGCCATCCAACCTTCGGGAGTGCCCTTTGCGCACGTTCCAGCTTCAGCATGTGAGTTTTAGCAGATCCACCCCAAGTAGTTATGCAATATTGTAGAAGCGATTGGCCGAGGGCGAGATATACAAGTCTTAACACCGTAGTGTCTGCAACGTGACGAAGGGACTTAAAGATGTAGATCAACCTACGCAGTCGCGACGTGAGTGTGTTTATGTGCACAGAGAATGACAAGCAGTCGTCAATTTGTACACCGAGATATTTGACACAATTTATGCGAGAAAGGCAGGGGCAATTACAAGTCGTAAGGTGAGGTGAAATACAAGAGTGGACAATCAAGGGGCAAAGAGACGAAGGTTTCCCAGCGGAATTAAAAGAAAAGGTTAGGTAATTTGTTTTGTCAACATTTAAAGTAAGCAGGTTTTGAGCCAACCAGTTGGTGACAAGGTTAAGTCCGGACTGTGCATGCCTGAACACCATCTCCCAGGAGTCTCCGTGGAATAGTAAGGCAGTATCATCAGCATGGGTGAAGTTGGATGCATAGGGAAGTGCTAGCCTGCAGATCTCATTTATATAAATGAGAAAAAGGGTTAGGCCGATAATGCTGCCCTGAGGAACCCCGTATGATATTGGGAGCTCGTCGCTCGTCCAGTCACCGATTCTGACGCACTGTCGTCTACCCGTGAGGTAACTCTCAAATAGAGCAAGTTGAATATTTCTTATACCGATTGGGGACAGATATCGTATCGAATGCTTTTGCCAGATCCAAGAAAATACCAATTACCTTCTGATTTTTATCCAAGTTGGAGAAGACGTTAGTGGTTAGGTCAAGCACAGCATTATTTGTGGAAATTCCGGAACGGAAACCATATTGAGAAGGAGAAAGGAGATGATTTTGCTCTAGGTACTTAACCAATCTGTTATTCATGAGCCTCTCAACTAATTTTGAAAGTGTAGGCAAAATGGATATAGGTCTGTAGTTATTTGACCGATCTCTGTCCCCGCCCTTATGCACAGGATGAACTATTGCCAACTTAAGCGCATCTGGAAAGATGCCGGAGGTAAAAACTAAATTACATATATGAGTCAGATGGGGGGTAAGAATATTTTTAAATTTCTTAAGAAACGTGCCCGACATGCCATCAGAGCCCACCGCACAGTCGCCCCTTAGCTTTCCGATCAAAATATCCAATTCTGATTCGTCTGTTTCCAGCATGACAAAACTGTGTTGATACGTTGGGGGAGCCTCGGTTTGTGTAGGTATGCACGTGGAGACGGATGGAACATTTTCAGCTAATGTACGTCCAATGCTAGCAAAGTACGCGTTCACTTCATTTACAGAGCGCTCTGGGTCGGAGGGTGACAGAAGAGCGTTGGCATGTGTTTTAACCTTTGATGTGTAGGTGATAGATTTTATAGCAGCCCAGAGTTTTTTATTATTATTTTGTGCATTAGTTAAAAGGGATTTATCATAATTAGTTTTAGTAGTTTTGAGAATCTTAGAGCAATAATTCCTGTATCTTTTAAAAGTTGTGTGAAGTATATTATTTTCGGGATTCTTTTTTAATTTCATGTGCATATTGTCTCGATTCCGTAGGCATTTAAGGAGCCATGGAGTCATCCAGGGCTTACTTAGTCTTTTACGGTTCAAAATAGAGTTTTTAACTATGATACGATTAATGGCGATGATAAAGAAGTCAGTTGCTTCATTAACGTCTGGGGTGCTATAAACGGGGCTAAAATCGGTCTGAAGGAGGTCCATTTCAATTCTGTCAAAATCCAAAACTCTGGTCTGCTTTGCTTTTTTCAAAGAAATATTGGAAGGGTTATTGTTTTCCATAAATAATAAAACAGTATCATGATCAGTGATCGAAGTGTTGGCGATGAAACAAAAAGCAGCTCTTTTCGTTTTTAATATTAGGTGGTCAAGACAGGATATATTTTGTCGTGTAGGAAGAGTGTGTGCTGGTAGCATTCCGTGATAGGCGAGCATTGTTAGATACTCATTTGCACGTGAGTCATTACTGGTGTCGGAGATATTAATGTTTATGTCACCGGTTATGATTATATTTTTGTACGAAGATACAGATTTTAGTACTACATCCAAAGAATCCACGAACGCGGAGACATTCCGAACAGCAGGCGGGCGATACACTGCAATCAGGACGGTATCATTATTAAGTGTTAGCAACAAACAGTTCGCATCTTGGAGCCCCAGGCTCCGAAACAGAAACCTGAAGGTGGGAGCGGAAAAACACCATCACACCTTCATTCTGTGATCCATGTCGGTTTGTAGTGACGCAGGTATAGTCATGGATTGTAGGTAGGGGAGGAGAGTTGAAAAGCCAACATTCAGTAAGAATTATGAAATCCCAGGATGTATTACTTCTTTCCAAAAGCATTGTCAAGCTATCGAAATTCTTGATTACGCTGCGAATATTTTGACAGAGAAGTGAGAGAGAATTTTTGTGCAAATCAGCAATGTCGCTGCAGTCCTCAATCATACAGGTGGCAGACTCAGCTACTGAAATACTATCCAGGTCAGTCTGTATGTCATTTAAGTTATCGAATTTTATAACAACAAAGATATAACATCAAGCTAATGCGGCAGTAGTTAAAAATGGTGGCATGAGCGATATCAGAAAATTGTGATTTATTACTTGGATAGCTTTGCGAATAACGTAAGTGCGAAACTATAAGCAGAGACGTGTTGAAAAGGCTGAAGTGCACTGGTGCATGCTGGGCATCAAAAGTGTGTGAGGTTGCGTATGACCTTAAGTAGTGTTGTGTGGAGTGTGATATTACAAGCAAAAAAGAGAAATCAATAATAAAATTACGACATGCAAAACTAGGAAGCAAAATAAATGCACTTTTAGACGAACTAAGTCACATCGTGGCGCCCATAAGTTTATGAAGGTTGAAAAATGTGGAACGCTTCACGATTTTGCGTGTCATCCTTGCGCAGGGGCCATGCTAATCTTCTCTGTATCGTTCCAATTTTAGTATATGTACTGCCGAAGCAAGTACAGACACATAACGGCAAATCTCTCGGGATTGCTGCAATCGCATGTCTGTTTATTGTTTATACCATTTCATAATATAACATCACGCCAGTACGCTCATAAGGGGTACGCAGATCTCTCAGTTCAACGGTTATGTCCAAGTTTCATGAAATCTATTCTGGCGTTATAGTTACTTTACTGACTTGTCTATTAGGTAGGTACAACTAAAAAGTGTAAAATAAAAAAACTGGTGTCTATCGTAGGTACCATTTTTTTGCGTTATGGACACCGACTTCCAAAAAAAAGTTATTTTTCACTTTGTAGTTTTTATTTGGAAGTCGGTGGTATTTTTTTGCAAAAAGTTTTTTTATTTTACACTTTTTAGTTGTACCTACCTAATAGACAAGTCAAATAATTTTCTTTTCGGAAGTCGGGTGTCTTTTGTACCCATTTTATTTCAGTTTTTCGACACCGACTTCGGAAAATAAAGTTATTTTTTGCTTTGTAGTTTTTTGTTCTGGAAGTCGGTTTGATTTTTTGTTAAAAAGTTTTAAATTTTTCTCTTTTTAGTTTTGGTAGGTATCTCCAAGGAACATGATAATCATTGATGGCCAAAGTACATCTCATGACGATTCCAATAAGCCCAAGCACGACTTGGATACATTGTTTTATTACAGAGTTCCAGTTCCAGTTCCAGTTCCTTCCGGCTTCATCATCAAAATGATGCCATTTTCATCAGTACCATTCATTTATAAGTATTTGCTTCATCATAGTCCGTTAACTATTCGAGATATTTTATACCCCCGACATACTTAGCATTTAGGAGTTCCAGTGGCCATCTGTTGTTTTCTTCATCAGTTCCACTTCTCCAAATTATACTTTCTGAGTGTAAATGATTGCATTGTTGATGAAAATACCAAAATCACTATATGTATGCCTATACTATTTGAGGAGTTTCCTCGATTTCTCTAGAATTCCATCATCAGCTCCTGACCTGATGACTATGGGACCAACTAGGAAGTATACCCTTCAAAACAAAAGAAGATTTTTTGAAATCGGTCCAGGCTTCTTTGAGTAATCGGGGAACATACATAAAAATAAAAAATAAAACCGGTGAATTGAGAACCTCCTCCTTTTTTTGTAGTCGGTTAAAAACACTTAGAGTCGAAATAAATTACAGCTTTCGTTTAATTCTCAAGTGTCGGATACTGTCCGGGAGCCGAGGATTCGAGCAAACTTTGATAAAGTTTGATATTGAAATTGGGATTGCGTGTAGGATAATAATAGGAAAAAATATGTTAGCATTACTGTTTAAAATCACTCAATAATAGATGACATAGCGCGGTGATGACAGGTGGCTTAAGGCTGTGACCGAGTGGCGTCAAAGGACAGGCAGAAGAGGCGCAGAGGCGTCCGGCAGCAAGATGGGCAGACGACTTTGTTGCCTCCGCGGTAGCACCTGGATAAGTGTGACACAGGAGCGGGGAGATTGACTCAAGTAAAGAGAGGCCTATGCCCAGCAGTAGGGTGAATCTCATATCATATAAAGTTATTTGGTATATTTTCATTTCAATAACTTTTATAAGATATAATAAACGTGAGATAAACCAACTGTTGATATAATTTTTGTAGATATAACATTTATATACTCTGAAACTTATTTCGTATAACGTTATTGGTTATAACGTTTATCAATTAGGCCTATCGTTTAAAATATATAATATTGATACCATCTTTATGGTTAACACCCCGATTCAAAGAAATTCGACTCGGATGGGTTATATTAGGTTAGTAGGTTAAGGCGGGAGCGGAGTGGAGTGTCAGGTCCCCTCTATGTTCGTGAATCATTTTGGTAGGTTTGGTTAGAACAGTGACTATTAACGCGTGAAGGCAAACGAGTGAACCGAGCGAGCTGCGGAAGCGGCGTGACAGAAACGAATCGCTGCTAAACCGACTCCACGTAGTCTTGTCTGCCATACCCCTAGAGTGTTATATAAAATCGCGTAGGCGCGGAGAGGCGAGGCGGCCCGCGAGCTGAGGAGCAGGTGGTTTTAACACACGCCGCCGCGCCTGACAAGCCGAAGCCGCGGTGGTGAGCGTGAAACACATCTGTGACGATAAACTCGCATGGGACCGCCGGAGCCTCGCAGCGCCGGAACCGTGACAGAAACCATGCCTGCTGCATATTGCATGCTTGCTGCATGCTTGCTTGCATGCTTGCTTGCATGCTGCATGTATGGTGTATGCTTTTTTGCATGCCTGCTGCATGCATGGTGTATGCTTGTTTGCATGTTTTTTACAGGGAAATAAAAACCACATATTTTCGCATTCAATTGTTTTATAATGATTCATGCTTCGATTGATTGACTATCAAATAACAATAAAAAACTATAACAAAATGTTATTGTTTTTTTTAAGCTTAAATTAGAAGCCAGATTTGTGTTTTTTACTAGGCGTTTTATCATATCAGACTAAAAAGGTTTTTGTCTTTTGAGTGGTATATCTAACGATTTTATATTCAATGTATGTTAAATGCTTATAAAAATTAGTTACTTTAAAATTATATCAATCGTTTATTATATAAAATTAGGTTACGTATAAAATTGGCGTTTTGTCAGGGCGAAACATAAAATCGTTATTTTTTAATATTATATATTTATTTAATCAAAGTATATACCATTGCTATCTATGCACTTTTGCCATCTCATAGGTAGTTCATTGATCCCTTTATTAAAAAACCAGTCGGACGGGAATCAATAAAATCTTTGAAGGCGGTTTGGACTGCCCCATCGGAGTTGATCTTTTCCCTTGCAAGAAGTTATCCGAATTTCGAAAAAAATGGTAATCTGTTGGAGCAAGGTCCGGGGAGTACGGTGGATGTCTTAGACATTCCAATTGAAGCTCCTCTAATTTGGTAGCCGTCTGTTGTGCAGTGTGTGGTTTAGCGTTGTCCTGAAGCAGCAGTGGCCTAGAGCGATTGACCAGCCTCGGCTGTTTTAGCAGCTAGCTTTTCCATCATGGTTTGCAGTTGCTGACAATAGACATCCACCGTAATCGTCTGTCCAAATTTAATAAAGCTTTAGGGAACGACACCGGCACTAGTCCACCAAACACTCACAAGTACTGCTCCAAGCGAAAATTGACTCGAAAAAAATTTTTCGAGTCAATTTTCGCTTAGAGCAGGATTTGGCTGGTTCGCCAGGGTTCAGCCATTGCGATGAGCGTTTCCGATTATTGTACAGGATCCACTTTTCATCACAGGTAATGATTCGATTAAAATCTCTTCATTATTGTGCCGGTTGAGTAATGTAACGCAATAGTCGACGCGCGTTTGTCGGTTTGCTGCACTCAATTCATGAGGTACCCACCTTTCAAGCTTTTTCACCTTCCCAATTTGCTTCAAGTGGATTAAAACAGTTTTATCACTAACACCGCAGCCTGCAGCTAACTCGGACGTAGTTTGCGATGGATCCACTTCAATAGCCTTCAATTCTTCATTATCAACTTTGGTCTCCGGCTCTCGTCTTTGGCCTTCCACAGGCCTTGTTCTGCAGGTCGAAATTTCCAGAACGAAAACGTTGGAACCAAAAACGCACTGTGTTTTCTTTTGTGCCACCGTCGCCATACACTCATCATTAATCCTTTGAGCCGTTTCTGCAGCACTGGTGTCACGATGGAACTCGTACTCATAAATAACGCGATATTTCAAGTTTTCCATTTTGTAAACTGACAGGCGCAAATAAAAAATCAAAAGAGGAAAAAACAAATGAATTACGGTTTTCCAAACACAAAAGCATGAGTAAATAGCTGTATAAATTTAAAATTGGAATTCCAAGCCAAAGTAAGTTATCGAATCAAACTTAGATGGTATTGGGTACTTTTGCATTTAAAGTAATAATCTGCAGCCAAACTAAAATGTTTATCAGATCAAAAACAGAACTTGTTTATTTATTCAACATCAACTTGCAACTTGTAAGTTGAAACTCCATTTATAAATTAACTAAATGCAATTTTAGACAGTCTACAAAAAGAAGTTCCAAACAAACTTGGTTTAATTAAGAGCATTGCAGAAAAAATTCGCCGAAATTTTTGACTAATCAGAAGTTTCGGAGCGTCAGTATCGAAAATAGGAATGAATACTTGTATAGTTTTAATGCACGCAACTTCATTACTCTGCGAATCACGTGGACGGAGTACGTGCAGAATATTCAAAATTGATCGTCGGCTTTATTCGCCAACCGTTCTATATAAGTCTCGATATTGGTTTTGACTTCCAATATTGCAGTTTTTAAGTTTGATGGAAAAGTACCGGCTGTATCGAATCTGTCGCTGCGTTAAATTTCGAAAGAATAAAAAAAAGATTTGGGTGGGATTGGCTAGATGGCTGTCCGGAAATATTGGTTAGGTTCCAGAATTTTGAGGCTATTTTTCAAATAACATTTTTGATTACGTAAAAAGATTGGAAGCTTGCTGCTGTACACGGTGGTGTGAAGACGCTACCGTGTACAACAGCATATTTTTATTTTTATGATTCACTTAATACATATAACCGTTCCTGGCTTTACATTTTATGAAATTAAAATTTATATGCACTGATGACTGAAGTAGATACAAGAAACCCATTAATCACGAGGGGTAAAACCATGTTGCAGATTACGGGTTGAATTCGCTGGACGAAATCCGGTTATGTGGCGAATTATGGGCGAGTAATGACCAAAGCTGAATATCTGATCAGGTCACATTGAAAATGATTTATTACTCAGATTGAATTGTTAGCTGTTAAAAATTAAGGGTAGTATACAATAAATTAAATACTACCCTTAATTTCTATACACTAAGTAAACGTGAATGCAAAATCAAACTAGGAACTTCTTAAAACATTAAGATAAATATAACTTTTAAACACACTTAGCACACAACACTCACTCAAACACACTCAACATAAGCACACCACACACAACACTCACTTAACACTGTCTCTGTTTGTTGTAAAATGTTGTTTTTGCTTTATAGTGATATAATCATTATGTTAACGTAATCACTGTTGTATTGTTCATAATGTCTGGAAAGTGAACTGCGTCCTGAAATACAGGCTCGGCCTAGCTCAAGCGCAGTTGCTCATCTTTATTCTTGTGTATATATTTAATAGCTTCAATAATCTAATTATAATGTTCAAATTGTACAATTTTATGGAGAAATAAATATTGAATTTAATTGAATTAGGATAAATCGTGTCGGGTTCCGTTTAGGGGGAATGGGACAGCACGCACGGCACTTCACTTCATTTACGGAACTTTCGCAAAATACGATTCCAAATCACCCACACACCTTGATCTATATGCTCGATGCAGTGTTACTACGCATGATTTCAGTACCGGCTCGAAGGGCCAAAAAATTGTACGACGATGTTCTGTACACTTCTGGTAAAAAGATAGAAAACTGGGGATGATGAATAAAATCACCCGTGTTGAGTTTGGTTAAATCACAGATTTAGTTTACTTAGCCCGTGCACTGAATGATCGCGCGTATGCAAACGCTGATGTTGCTTAACCCACTTCATTTTACAAATGCTGAGTTCACCTTACAAACGCAGAATTGTAAAAAAATACGTTTATCTAGTGGAGTCATTTTCGTAATTAGTCTCCAAACTAGCACGTTTCTAAACAGAATAACCCACTAAAACTGAGTGACTCATTCCGTCTCTAACACTATGATTCTGCCTGAATTATTAGCCGTTCTACAACGCAGCTCAGCGTTAATATGATTGACTCTCGCCAGTAAATGTTCATGCATTATTCACTAGCCGACGTTTTGTCTTTGCTACTGCCAAGCCTAACTCTGCTTCTTCGAATTAGGGGTGCTACTTAAGAAAGATTTTTTTAAATATTATTTGAGATAAATATATTTTTTTCGTTGGAAAACAATCCTTTGTCTATTTCGCTGAATGTCGCATATTAAAAGCTAAGAGTTATTTCAGTTGTTATGATCAGTTTGATTTTTGCTGTGCTGTTTCTTTTATATCTTATTCGGGCTGAAAACGTCAGGGAACTTTTTAATTTGTCCAGTCGCGTGTGGGCGGTAAATTAGTGTCAGATTTTCGTCAGTTACCTGTCACCTTTAGTTTCTATTAAACAGGTCTCTGGTGGTCTTCAATGGAGAACTTGGAATTTTTATTCTACAAGTTGTTGATCGCAATATTAGTCTCTAAATAAGAACAGATTACTGAGCTCATCCCTTACTTGATAATATTGCCATTTAGGTTGTCTACAATAAACATCGAATGATAACTTTTATATAGAAACTTAATCAGTTTAAGAAGAATTATAATCAAAATCAGATGCAACTGTTTTCCATCATTAAAATGTATTAATTTTGTAATTTATACCTTCTGCTTAGGTAGTTTGTCAAACTGCTTTCTGTTCGTGAATTTAAACCAATTATGGAACACACTCCTTGTTAATGCTGTCCACTTACAAGCATACGTATACCACATGCCTACCCAAACAAAATTATCATTCTTCAGCAAGACAAACAAATTGTGCCCTAATTAATAACAAAAGCTGGCCTACAGTGTAAATTCAAGTGTCTTGTGCCCTAACTTTCTAAACAAACACTGCTTGCTTAAAATGAAGTCGAGGCGTAAGTTGCACCTAGATTGTCTTCTTTTTGGTGTGATTAAGACACAGAAACCGAGGTACTTGTACGACAAACTCAGTTGGATGGCTAGTAGACGGGAATGCGCGCCCAGGTTTTGTGCTCAGCAAGTCTCAACTCAGTCGCATAGGACAGCAGCTTTTAGGGGCAGTTTTCGATACGCTGCATCCAAGGTGTGGAATAATATTCCACCACCAATAAGAGTGCTAGGCACCATCCATACTTTCAGATCACGTATGAGGCAGTATCTTATAGATGCCCAACGGAAATTGGATATGGTTACAGGAAATGTGTAAATTTTATAAAATGCCTATATTAGTTACCCTTTCTATCAATGTCATCCGTTTTACTGCTCTCGTTGCCACCTGTGTCACCAGTCCGTGGGAGCTGTAGTGCCTTAATATATATATATATCTTTTTTTTCTATTCTTACCTACCAGAAACCAATTTTTTACAATCCTACCTACCACCGACCGATTTTTATTTTATATAATATTTACTATATCTGTTACTATATATATTTACTATATACTCGTATAAGTTTTAATCTATAACTATAAAGACTGAATTTTTGTCTTGGACACTTGTTACGTATTTGTTTTTACTCATTTATTAACCGACTTCAAAAAAAGGAGGAAGTTCTCAATTCGTCGGAATCTTTTTTTATTTTTTTTATTTGTAAATGGAACATGTTCGCTCCGTCACTTGCCCTTAAGGTTTCATTGTTTTGATGTCACCCAATCGACACCGGCTATCGCTGAAAACCAGCGCTGTGGCTCTGAATTGCGCAGAGTCTCAGCATTATGCTGAGCGATGACCGTTTTGCGTGGTTGTGACGCATACTTTGTATTTGTATTTAAGCTTTCCTTTGTTTTTTTATGGTATGCGTCGTGCCTGGTGCAAATAAATGTTTTTTCTTTCTTTCTAAGTGAATTACTGGCACAAAGCTACGGTGTCGCTTCCATGAATTATTCAACGTATGGTTTGTACTTTCGCCTCTGAAAGTACCTATATGGGAGTAAATAACGTTGGTCTCGAATAGTTTTCAGGTAGAGCAGGTGTATGTGTAGTAGAAATGTTGTTAGTTTAGTGGGTCAATTTCTATAGTATGTACAGGATGCCGTTTATCATCTGCCGTTATTATCAAAGCATAGTAGGATTATCATCAACTCAGCTAGAAAGTATTCTAGCAACAGACCAGTAAAACTTAATAATATTACAGCAACAAATAGTATTATCCATTAATAAGAGATTGCTTAAGAACAACCGTTGCTGATACCGGTAACTAATACTGTCTAACGTTAAAAGAGGGCAAATTATTGGTATGATCTAAACTCATAATTATTAAGAAGTATTTTTTTTGTTTGAGCGTTAACATAATTATGGAAGTACTAATTCCATTCCAAAATGTTTTCCCTGATTGAAAGGTACACTATCGCTTAGTTGCTCATATTTTCAATCCCGGATAAAAACACGTATCCTTTGGGATAGCCCATAGCAGTGAAAATCGACAGGAAAAAACGATAAGTAGAATTATTTATTCATTATATACTTTACTAGCTAATGCCAGCGGCTTTGCCTGCATGTATTATACATATAAAACTTCCTCTTAAATCACTCTATCTATTTAAACAAATCGCAATAAAATCCGTTGCATAGTTTTAAAGATCTAAGCATACATAAGGACAGATAGCGGAAAGCGACTTTGTTTTATACTACGAAGAGGTAAGGATAAGGACCACACCACACCACTTAAATAATAATTAATTACACTTAATTAGTTCTAATATTAAGATCAAGTTTGCTAATTTTTATGTTTATTTTTTAAAGTTAACATAAATAAATTAAAATATATACAATTAAATATTCTAAAAAAAAAATAAGCCAATATACAAATACAAAGGGGAGAGGGAAAAGGGCTCATGGTGTATTAAAAAAGAAATGTCCACATCGATGTCAATGGGAAACGTGCCCAGAACGCTGGCAACATTGCCGCGTTGAATGGTAATTCTGATTCTCAGCCGAAGTAAATAAAATCATACTTTTCAGAAATATAGCTTACACATCAGAATAACACATAGGCCATAATTTATAAAGATATTGGAAGAAGAACTAATACCACGCGGGTGGAGCCGTGGTCTATGTGCTATTCCAGACTATAATCTAACTCTGTGCCAAATTTCGCACAGATCCGTTCAGACGTTCTAGCGTGATTGATCCATCCAAAGTTTCGCTTTTAAAATAAAACTAATACATGTTAAACGCCTCAAAGTCGTCAAGCCAGCATTTCCTAGGCCTTTCTCGGCAACGACACCCATTCTCGGCACTTATTTAAACAAAATACAATAAAATTCTTATATGTGAACATCGTAAAGAAAATATTCCCTAAGGCGAAGATAAACGCACTTTTTATTTAACACCCTGGATCACGATTTCACTCGCGCGGCAATTCGGAAAAACTGTCTCATAGAAGTAAAGCTTACTTTATTACCGCCCGGTTCTATCCTAAATGTAAACCACGATTCTTATCTTGAGCCATTTTAGAGTATAAATCTTTAAATTCTAAAAGGCTTGAATAAAATTCAGAGCCCATATTATGAAATGTTGTGGTTTTTGCTACGATTCGAAAAGGCTTATTTATAGTTGTTAGATTATTTCAGATCTTTGCAATGTTATTTGTACTATCAACATTACATCATGCCTGTATTCAGCTGTCCATGGAGACACTAACATTTTATCAGTTAATAGAGGACAAGCTAATTACCATCAACCGGGAAGATATCATCAACTTCGGGCTGCTACTGAGAAATTCTAGATGGAAAAACACTTTTCCCGGTCCAGGAATCGTACCCAGTCAGTCATGCCTACTGTTAAGCGATAACCTTTGCGACCGCTGAACCAACGAGACAGTATTTATAGACAATATTAGTATACTATTGGTAAGTACACATTTCCATCGCCATGGTATTGTATGAACAAGTAAAGAATTGCATGGCAGCTACGACGTAGCCCGTAGCTCATGCGATGATATCACGAGCTACGCCGTAGCAACATTATTGCATACAATAACTTAAAAGATTGAATACGCTTCTTGGTTAGTGACATACTTGGATAAAAATAAATGACTTACTTGGTTAGTAGCATACTTAGTTAGGTATCATTAATTTACTTTAGGTATAAATCATGAACGTCGAGTTTTATTTTTAACCAACTGCCCAAAAAGGAGGCGGTTCTCAAATCGGATGTATTTTTTATTTATTTATGTTCAGGCATAACTTCGTCATATATGGATTTGCAATATTCTTTTTTGTTCGAAAGAAGTTTATTCTGAAATGGTCCCATTTAAATTTAGTAAAGATCTGATGAAGAACTTCGGAAATCTTCAATAAATGACGGCAAATCTCTCGCGATTGCTGCAATCGCATGTCTGTTTATTGTTTACACCATTTCATAACATACCATCGCGCCTCCGGAATCCGCTGGCATTGCGTATACTAAGCAGTCATAGACCTCGACAACAGTGCAGTTACCTTGAACGTCAGCGTACGTAGCTAGGCATTTGCTGACACAGAAACAACGTGACATCAATATAGGAAGTTACTGACGGCCCAATTACCTTGAAGCCAATGCAGCCATGAACGTCAGTAAATCAATCGATTTCGAAACCAATATTAATAAGCATTTTTTGTAAGAAGAAGGCATTCCATATTTCTACTTCAAGTAGGATGGATATTCGTAGGCTATTTAGTTGTAGTTAGTCTATTTAATTATTGTAACTATTCCATGTCCTAACATCGGCTTGGAATGAACATACGAAGGTTACCTAGTTGTAGTTAGTAGTTGTAATCATTCCAAGTTCCAACCTCGACTTGGAATGGACATTTCTAGGATAATTAATTGTAATTAACTTTAATAATTAAAAGTTTAGAATAATTTCGGGTTCCTTTCCAATACCCCGGCTGTGGTAATCGTAATTGGCGCAGTCGGTATGGTACCCGCGGGAGACGTCGGTACTTACATCTCATATCGATAATCACGTCTCATGTCACCCGGGTGGCTATCAAGCACCGTTCCGGATATCCTGAACATACGGACCCGCTGCAGACCGAGAGGAGAATCTGGAAATCGATTCACGGGGAGAAACCAGAAGCGAAATAGCTATAAGTACATTTGAATTATTCTCGTGTTGCTCCCTCCTAAATCCTAACCTTCAGGGATTACCATCCCCGAACATCGAGTGCGCGGGGGCCTGCATCACGCTTAGGCCCGCAGATGAACTGTAGATATTAGTAGAGATATATTTTTAGATAAGCTAGAGTTAGGCAACTTGGTCAGTTTAGGTATGACTCAGCATGGCCAAATACCATTTCTAAGGCCCTTCGCCTTGTCCCAAATTTTGAAAGTAACCCTAACGTGCTTGCGTGGTTTATTAAAATCCTTGACTCATTAGCAACACTATACCCAAGTGGTGCACCCGGAAGCAAATTTTATAATTTGTGTTCATTAAAAAAAATTCTTAATAAGATTTCTGGAATCACTTTGTGTACTACTAACACTAATGAGATACCAGAGAGTTGGTTGGGCAGTCGAACCGCCCTGACTAACAACTTTTCAGGCCAGCACCATAATTTCAAGGATCCGGTACCTAATTGGCTAGCTCCCGTAGGTCCACTACATTAGTTTTTTAAATTTTCCTTTTATTTTTGCCCCCCAAGAATAGTTACGACCTATAAAGATTATCATCATCATCATCAGCTTCTCAGTCCTAGCAACCAACGAGTTGACATTCATTTACACGGAGGTAGAATGCCTGAAGTCATACCGCTGCCACAGCGAGAAAGAAGTCACCCACCAGATCTGCGGCAAATCTGATTGCATCCAGGAGTTGATTACCAATCAAGTTCTGCTGGACTCCTGGCATCTCACTATAGTTACCCTGATGGGGGAAACTATGAAGAAACTCGATGACCTACACTACGTTCTGTCATCCCCTCAGCAAACAAAGGTACAAATTTTCTGCCACCAAAAAGACTACACATCGCTCCAAGGAAGTTATTTCGCTACAACTACCGTTGGATGTCGTCTGAAATCTAAAGAGTTCACCATAGCAGATGCCGACTATGAAATCAAAGGCCAACCGCCCAAAATAATTTTAATTTTGGCAGTCGGTGAAAAGAAACGAATACAGGAACACCGGCTGCCGAAATTGAAAAATATTTTTCACTTTGTATTGTTTTTTAGTTTATTTTTCTTCAAACAATGCCTACAAGTGGTTCTGGCAAACTTTTATTACCTATTTCATTTCATGTTTTCTTTACAAGTTTATTTTCTAGGATAAACCATAATTGTTTTCGAAATGCTATTGCAATACCTTCTGTAAATTATACCTAAGTAGACGAAAAGTTTTCATTGTACCCAGAAACCATGAAATGTCCTTTCAAAATGCATAAATTCATTCAGACGCGAAAATCACATTCGGCTTGGTATACAAAGAAAATAAAACAGGATTGCATTCACCGTCTTCAGACACGTGTAGGGTGTAGATACCCGTGTTCCGTAATACAATCTCATTTAGATCCTACTCAGACCTAACAATATGTGCATACTACGTTTGTGCTGCGACAAAAAATGCAATCACATACAGATGTATGTACGAAGGTAGGTACTTGCTTCTTACCGACGACGACAGGTTATTTTGGAAGTGGAACGTGTAGAGGCTAAATTATCGCTTCGTTTTGGTTTGAGCTGATTAATTCTGTAGAGACACTTTTGGTTTGGATTCGATTATAATATGTTGGATGTTGTTATATTGAAATTTGTCAGATTTAAGTTAAAGGTTTCTGATAAAATAAATACGGCCTTGATCATTGAAAATAAATGCATAAGTGCAGAACTTTTCTACTATAATATACCTGATACAAGCTCTTTCCATCTCATTCGTAGAGATTCGTAACCTTAGTCACATTATAACCCTTCTAATACAAGATTAACGAACATCTCATCATTATTTATAACGAAGTTAATTTAAATTGACATACAATCAAGGCCAAGAGATTAAACCCGCCACTTAATCAAACGTCATCTGATTTTCATGATGAACATCCGCTCTCAACTCCGCTGCATTTAACACTTTCACTCAGTGCCAGTGTCGCGATAGCTCATATCCTCATTTCCCACGTCCAACCGCATGTCCCACTTATTGGCGCCATCTGTCACCCGCGGCGGGACATTATAGCCGCCATTTTGTTAAGTATTAAGGCTGGCTCGCTTAATGACCCCTTTAATGCGGGCATCATAATTAATAATGTCATACGACTTCGATTTTCAGCAGAGATTAGTTAGCTGATGTCTCAGTTATCCTTGACTTGTTTAAAACTGTTCGCATTTAATAAAGTAGGCCTTACACTTCATGTGGCCTAACTTGCATTTGTAGGACTGATTTATATACACCTACAAATTTTAACAGCCAGTTTTTCTTCCTTATATTATTTTAATTTGGGTATTTTCTCTTATAATTAATTGAACTCTGTAACACATTTTTTTATGTTATGAAGTGTTTATTTATATAGTTTTAGATGGAAAGTGGCATAGTAAAGTGGGTGATACAAACATAAAAACGAACTTCCGAAAAAAATGTCTGATATCTGTGTCCAAATCCACTCACGGATCCAGTTTGCGAGCTCTAAGCACATCGGCCATAGTCACGTTTGTCAAATGTTTGGTCATCAAATTGGAGCCGATATGATCCGTTTTAGGGTCACAGCCTCCATTAATAGAAAATATACCATGCCTTTGTGACGGCAACACTCTTTTGATTCCCCAAAAAGGCCAAACTAGTTTGTACAAAGAGCCACTCCAATTTGAGTTGTTTGTACAATTTGCAAAGGTTTTAACGGATCAGCTTTTATGTAAATTGAACAGTACCCCTTAGTTTTGGTAAGAAAAAGCTACAAAATCTTTGAGTAGAAAAATTTCGTCTCCTTACGGAATGACTTGAAATTTTTTCACAGAAATCTGTGGGCAAGTGACAGAGTTTATTAGTTTAGTTTATTTTTGTAGCAACTTGTCAGTGCTTATAAGCAGTTTGAAGCCCCAATTTGACCTAGCTTAGAGTTGGAAAGCTCAAAATGATTTACTCAAAATTTTTGAGTCCATTTGACTGAAAGTATTTTTAAGAATGTAATAAATATTTTTGAATCTTTACTGAAATTCAATGATTTCTACACTTACCAAAAGACGACAACATAGATAAGAACTAACCTACTTTGTGCTATCTAGGCATAAAATAGGTGTCATGCATAACTTATAAGATTATTTTAGTTTCAAGACATATATTCATACTGAAATATTATAAGATACGACATGAATATGTATGCGTACATATCTGTAACCAAGACGTATCATTTCCTAATCTATTTTATTATTCATGAACAAGGGATTGAGTCAGAGATCTTGTCTTAAGAGAACCAAGGTCAGCCGCTTAAATACACAGCTAAGGAGGTTGTATATTGGTTAGACCATTGACTACCAGAGGTTGAAAATTAAGCTTCGAAGTAATGGGTAACTGAAAATTAATAGGCTTCATTTGACAGAGGTTTTACTAGATAGGTGCGTTTAAAACTCATTAATCATAAAGAGTTTGTTTCATTTCAATAATGATTTTAAGTGAATTACACATTACAATGGAGTCCGTACCAATCGTGGAACGTTGTAAGTATGTTTTTTTTTAAACCATTCTGTTATATCCCACAACCGGGCAACGGTCTCCTCTATAGCCTTCCACTCTTCTTGGTTTTTGGAATGCCTCTAGGTCATCACACCAGCGTTTCATAGACCTCCCTCGGTGACGATAAACTTTTTCTGGCTTCTCTGAATGACGATTCTGGCCTGACTGTCATTGTCATTAAATTTATAAAAACATGTATATAATACGAACATCTGTTTGATCTATCATTCACATAACAGTCAACCACAAATTACTTACCAACATTTATCTTTAATCTTTGTACCACAGCATTACCTAAGCCTTTGGACAAACAAAGTACGAGAAATATTTCACTGGTCCTTGAAGTCAATTTTAATCTGAATAGCCAATTGATGTCTACCTCATATAAATAGTCCACTGCGGAAAGGAAACACTGCAGTTTTACTGTTTCAGTGGTATTATTATAATTTTGGTACTGACTGCAGCAAGCTAGCATCTGGTCCACAAACGTAATATAAAGTCAATTTTGGGATTAAATTGTATAATTCTACAATCAAACCCCTTCATCAGTGAATTTGGGAACTCATGGAAGGATGTTAATGCGTTTGTACAAAAAATGAATATGCAATTCCTTTTTCAAACAAAGCAAACGCATTAACATCCTTAGGACCGGCTTTTTACCATGAATGACCCTTCCACTACAGGGTGACTTTGGCGAACTAGCAGGCGATGAAAAAACCTACTCATGAATATAAACAACTTGGAAACCGACTCTAAAATTTAGAAAACAAAACAGCTTTTTACATAACAAAACATTTATCAAGTTAATATAAGTCCATATTCATGAGTACATTCACCCTCCTGAAGAAACCAATAAGTTGAAAGTTATTCTTTATAATTTAACACCCCACTCAGATTATTAATACGGTATATTATTCATCTTAATATTATTATTAATAACTTAAACCGAAAAATCTACATAGACTTCTTCGTCATAGTCTAGTAACGAACTAATCCTAAAAGTTAAGTTCATCAGCTCTGACAACAATGAGAACAAAAGTTCTACTCAACGTTTCACTTAAAATAAGTGCCTTTCTTTGTTTTCATTTTGTCAAAAACTTAAATACGTAATGTTAATGCTTTTCAATCTTAGTTGAAACAATTTGTGTACAGCTTATCATACCCAATTATTTTTCCATTTATTACAAGATTGTTTGGGATGATAATTCAATTCTCGTAAAGGTGAATCTGAATGTATAAAGCCTGGCATTTGTTCTGAATATTTCTGCTTAAGGTCAACTGACGAAGAGAGAACTAGGACTCAAAAAAAAATGATGCTGTACGATCATCTAAATTCTATCATCGATAAATATTGAAATTCATATTGACATTTCAGTAGCGCATGTCAATTCTATTCATTTGAATTTCTTTTGAATTTAGGACTTGAAAAGAACTGTTTGAATTAAAGAAATATTCAAATGCCTTGTTCTAATTAAACAGTTCTTTAAAGTACTTTCCACATTAAAAAAAATATTGTTGTCAAAATTGGCGTAAAAATTAATCGAAATGACCCCTAGTTTATCACTCAGATTTTTCTTAAGATATCTGAATTTGGCGTTAACTTTAACCTGGATTATACAAATTAACGTTGTATATGAAATCTGGATAACACCGCTAAAGGGAATCCTTGCAATTTCCAAGCCGCAAGCAATTTCTTATCTTTGTGTTCAGATTACGTGCGGATCCTCTTTGCTTAACATTTTTTACGGAAGCGCGTCGAAAACACAGTTCTTTACTATTGATTGCCTTATTGCATTTAGTATGGTTTTGCAATTGGTAGTTTTAGCTCACTGAATAAAAAAACGTTTCGAGTATCGCCTGCACTTATAATATTCGCTTGTAGTAAATGGTTCAACATCGTCATCATTACAGCCGAAAGACAACCACTGCTGAACATAGATCTCCCGGCAATCATCAGTCTATACCAATATTATAAAGAGGAAATATTTTTTTGTTTGTTTGTATGTTTGTTTGTACCGAATAGGCTCCGAAACTACTGGTCCGATTAAAAAAAATCTTTCACCAATAGAAAGCTACATTATTCTTGAGTGACATAGGCTATATTTTAATCCCGAAAACGGTTCCTGTGGGGTGGTCCACGGGAGCGAAGTCGCGGGGAACAGCTAGTTCCATATAAAATATAACAACACCTAGGAGTTAGGTCCTACGTAGCTTTTTTCGTAAAAAGAAGGATCTATCTGCCTGTAACTACGGTAAAAATATAAAATTTTCTGGTTCTAAATTGAAATACGAGTCCTAAGCAAGTCTCATAGTATTGTAAGGAGTCTACGTTCCCTTCAATATTAGTGACTGACTGGATCAAACTTTCGCATTTATCTGAATGTCATCTTTGGACAGATGCCACGAGGCGTTAGGTGGTTGGTTTTGTTAAACGATGGAAAATATATAAAATTAATGAGAATATACCCTAAACACAATTTAAATATAGCGTACCTATTATTTACTGTGGTAGTATCAAGGGTACCACAGTATCATGTAATCTAGCTCTCATAACAATCAATTTACCAGGCACTTTGATTTTGTAAATATTATTTTCTCAAAAATGGTATGTAATATTGCCATAACATCTCTAAAAAATTTCCAGAAAGTGAATTCTACCGGAGACTTATTCACAACTGTCCAGTAAGAAGCGAGATTTTAAATTTGGAATCTCCTACTGTCCAGTAAGTAAGTATATAATTTACTTACTGGACAGTAAGTAAGTATGTAATTTACTTACTGGACAGTAGTAGGGTTAGGTCCGATATATCAAAACGTAACTTATATCGGATATGTGTTAGATATCATATCGATATCTATATCAAAATAACCGATATTACAAAATCTATATCTAATATAACTGTACTACTAATACCGATATCTGCAAACCGAACCAAACCATTTACTTTTCAAAATCAATGACGAACAACGAACAAAAATAATTATGCCCGCGTTAGGCCTTTTTATTCACGCGATTTTTCGGCCATTCTGCGGTCTATGGAATTGTATGAAGCTGCACGCATTGCGGTAAAATACTACATAAATCCACGCAAATAAAATCGCAGTGCCTGCTAAGCCTTAAAGTATTCATTTGTTTTTATTTTTCAATAAACAGCTTTCTATTAGCAAGCCAGTTCAAAATTTAAATAAAACCTTTGATAAGTTACTTCCTTGGTTGTCATGTTTCGGTGAAAAAGATCGTTCCATTTTTAAATTACACGATAGATATGAGTTTACTATGTAATTTATTTGGCCGCTACACACGGCAGATATGGATTTTCATTCAACTTTTGCCGGCCGCTGCTCTCATGTATTTGGTCTGTACTGCAATTTCGATTTTTCTCGAAGAAGATTGTCAAAATAATGCTCAAATTTCCAAGCATGTTTGAGAAAATATAAACAATATTTATCAGTAATTGCCCTAATATGAATGTAACCTAAAATAATAATTAAACGAATTTGTTGTTAAACTTTCTTTCATTTTTGAGAAAAGCATTATACAAGCCTCAACCAGTAAGAAAGACATCCTGGCCTCGTATATAACCGGACCTCACCTGCGGTTCGGTCCGGTTAACTCATACTTGGCCAGGAAGTCTTACTTACTGGATTCTGCAGTAATGTACTATTCCTTACTACCGTAAGTTTTTTGCAGCTCATAATTATTTCCCTCCGTTTTAACGTCAACAAAAAAAAAAGAATGCCATGTTCTTTATAACGGCTTCGCTCATCTGTCTTCGCATTCGTTGTCTTCATTGCTGAAGGTCGTGCCCGTCTTGGAAAGCTTTGACGTTCTCACTGATGAGATGCTTCCAAGCCACTCTTCGCCTTTTTTCAGGACAGTGTTCACTGTGAGTCCTGTTATAAAATAAACACATCAACACGGTCTAGGGATATTTAAAAAAAAGCGAATTACTATCAATGCGTTAATTATTTATATGACATGTATATATTTAAAAGATACGTTATTTAATATTCTACCATTTTTTAATAATGGTTAAGGTACTTCGATTAAAATTTCAGGATTTTATGGAAAAAAATGAAGCATAGACGGAAACCGTATATGAATTAACTTTTAATTTATGAGTAAAAACTGATTAATATTGAAAAATCATTTAATTTGTGTTTATAAACTTGAAGTTAGTAGTCTGAGAAAGCGCCCATGATGTTCATAACATATCGGCAACGATTCGGCATGCTCAGAACAAGGTTGTCAATGTCTTGCTGCGGAATATTGTCCCATGTCCTTCTGAGGTGCGCAAAAAGTTGATCTTCTGTAGCCAGATTTTCAGGAACTTCCTTCAGAGCTCTTCTTTGCAGCATATCCCACGCATGCTCAATGGGATTTAGATCTGGCGATTGAGCAGGCCAGTCTAAGGCCCTAACATTGTTTGTATGTAACCAAGCTGCTACCGTTCTCGCCGTGTGTGCCCGGGCATTGTCGTGCATGAGCAGGAAATCTTGCCCCATTAGTAAACTGTGGGGCAAGATTACGGGCCCCAGCACCTGTTGGACGTATCGTTCTGCCGTCATATTGCCCCGCACCCAAACGAGGTCCGTCCGCCCTCCAAGACGAATTCCTGCCCAAACCATAATTGTTCCTCCTTGGTATGGATGAACTTCCTGAGGGTTCTGAAGACGGCTCCATCGTCCAGGAACTCGCGATTCCTTCGTAAATCTGGATGGAAGCCGAACCTGGATTCATCCGTGAACAGCACATTGGACCATTGCTCACGGCCCCAGTCCACGTGGTTCCGAACCCATTCTAACCGTCGTCCACGATTGCCTCTCCGCAAAGGTGGGACCCGGAGTGGTCTACGAGAGCGTAGATTGCTTTCATGCAGTCGCCTTCTTACAGTTTGGTCACTCACAAGCCCTTGGTGTTCCACTCGCAGCCTTTGGACCAATTGAGTCGCCGTTGCATTTGGTTGAGCTCACGCAGTAATTTGCAAAAATCGGTCTTGTCTGGGGGTAGTGATGCGACTTGGCCCCCGGTGCCTCTCCGCTACTTCACCTGTGGCACGATAGCGTGTCCACAATCTTGAAATTACATGTTGGTGGGTCCCTATGGCCTCAGCAACATTACGCTGAACAGACCCAGCTTCCAGCATTCCCACAGCTCGTAACATCTCCGCCCTCGTCAAATGTTGGCGTTGCATGGCTACAATGCCTCAATTTTAACTTTATCTTTCGTTTAAAAATGAAAAAAATACTGTAACTAAACGTAATTCGTACTGTTTTCTAAATTTCGCACAAATTAAAATTCCCTCTCCTACACATTAAGACATTTTTATGCCACCGAAACAAAAGAATTTTCAAAAATTTGAATTTGGAATTAGTCTGAGATAAATTACAAACAAATCGGTGTATAAAAGATTCCAATGCGGCCAGTACTTTTCGAGTTATTTAATTGAGTATGAAATATCCTTAGACCGTGTTGATGTGTGTAAATGAGATCTAAATGTACACCAAAGTCTCTGAAAGTTTCTTAGCTCATAGATGCGGTCAATCATAACGTTCTTTATTTGCTTTTCACAGCAACTACAATATTTGAGTATGAGTTCAAATTAGGCAAGTCTGTGACACCAATGTTAACTTGCCAAGTCACACTATGGAGGCAAAGTAAACAAATTTTCTTAAGACGACGTCATTATCTTATGAGATAATGACGTCATCTTACGAAAATTTGTTTTGATAGAAATTTGGGATCAATAATTATAAGCGGGTCTTACTAAAGTCTAAACATAAACTCACAAGCGTGTAAATCAAATTCATTTTAAGTTACGTGGAGAACGAAAGTGACCCAAAATGGTTCAGAAAATAAAAGGGTGAAATCTTTGCATTGTGCTGTGCCGTGGGGGAACCACAGCACGGCTCTGATTTTCAAGCGTCGCCTAGGACGAGACGGATTAAGTGATCTTGGCTGACACACTGTTATGCAAAGCAGCTGAGTTAGATTCGGCCACCAAAAAACATGAAGTAGTTTTGCGTGACCGTGAAAAAATAAAAAACTTTCTTGAAACGGTCCAAAAATAACACAAAGATGGCGTAATTACGTACCTCTCAACTATGGCCGTTGAAGATCATCGAGAGTGATTTGTTGATGGGGTAGCGATAACGATAACACATGAATGCCGTGACCTTCATGGGTAACACACGCGATCTGCAACTGTGACCCTTACTATAATTGCGACCTTTAAGTTCAGTTTGACCTCACTTGTAAGGCATATTGTATGCTAGTATCGTCCACACGTTCGTCTTACTACGTCATACTTATTATTTTCACCGTATTTCAAGCAAGTGCTATAACATCAATTCAATAAATTTGTTAGCAGCCGAAGTCCTATAATGCGAGCCTTAAATTGAAAATAGAAATGTTATTTTTTTTTATTTTATCATGTGACCCAAAACTTATTTTTTTATAAAATAAAGAATACCTACGAATAAGCATACGAAGATATCTAAGAATTTTAACGATTCATTAGCGTGTTTATAAAACGTCAACCCTGGACCTTGTGTCTTGATGTATAGACATCATCATGCCCTGCCTATTTTATTGCAGATTAGACTGCTGGTAATACGCTATCCAATTTCATATCATTGCCACATAATAGATACATCAGTATAGTGAGAATAATATATATCTAGTTGTTGCTTGAAGTGGCTCAATTTATAGACATCATCATATCCTACTTATTTTATTGCAGATTAGACTGCTGGGTATACGCTTTTATAATTTTGCATCATTGCCACATCAGTTTTCCTTTTCTTTTTTTACCGATAGTCTCGCGTTTTACCACTATTTCGCCTGATGGTAAGCTATGATGTGACGACGGTGAAGCACGCTTGGCTAGAAGTAACCTATTCACTCTCGACTTAAAGACGCCAATGTTGTAGCTATCAGGAAACAAAGAATCCGGCGGGGAATATCAAGCTGTACAAAATAGTCTGCCTATGGCAGTCTAATGCTCGGCATAAGCAACTCCAATTACACGTCAATGCTACACAATAGATAGACACTACATCAAACGCCATAAGAGAATATTCTAACATTTCGATAAGACGCCATCCCTTTGCAACATCATGAATCACATACAAAATACCACATACCACGTAATCACACATTACATGAAGGTAAGGTACAATTTAGTAGCTGTACTAATTTCCAGTGAAAATATCTTACCCCTATTTCACAGGAAGGTACCCGCAAATATGTCGATTAATCCATCCCTCTTCGCTGAATAGAGACTCAAATGAAACACGCTGTGAAATTGCCCTAACAACGTGTGGTTAAATTAATCGGTTTAATTTGCAGAAGAATAGCGGGAGGAAAACTGCACAAAACTTTTTAATATGGATATTTATTGGATATGCGATTGTACATTGTTTAAATTACAATTTTAATTTCAAAATTGCAATATAAACAATGTACAGCAGTAAACCGCTGAGAAATACGTAGCATTTCTACCTACCATATATACCATATTTTTAATGAAAATGAAAAAGTATAAACTTTTCATTGAATGAAATAATGTCATCTTCCCAAAGCTAAAATTCTCAATCTGTTCTGTCAGAGCGATTCATATAAAAATAAACCTAGATAACCTGATAATCATCAAGTCACAGAAAAGTACATTCTTAAAACAAATCCAACTCTGCCAAGCTGCATACTTTTACACCATCATAATTTATACGAGAACCTAATGATACCAATGCAAATGTACCCATTTCTTTTATTCAGCAGACATTCTAAAACCACCTTAATCAGCCGCTAAATCCGTTCAGTCAACGGCTCTTTTTGATCTAAAAGCCTTTAGCGACTGACTTCGACTGGCTGGTGCATAAATAAACGTATCGCGTCTAGAAAGTAATTTAAGAGGATTTGCGACTTGAAAGCTCTCGTACTGATTAAATAATTTACGGGCGTAATCTTCAAGGTACACAAGGCCAATTCGAAAGGTGTCATGATTCAATAGTTGAATTCGATCAGGGTACAATCTATCAGTGAAGCGCCTTAGATATTTAATTTAAAGGCATGTGTTTACATTGTTTTTGGGGTGAAAGCCGCGCTAAGTGATTTTTGGTAATGACAAAACTTATGGGTTTGCGTCAGCGACATGCTAATGTGACAGCGTCATTAACATGCTTATGAGAAGAATAACAAAATAACTGAACTACTGTTATTACAAAGTTTTAAGTTATCACTTTTGTTGGCAGTCTCTACGTCATGGCCAAGTAATAGTAATCTAGTCCATTATATGCGAACAAATAGGTTCCTGACCTATAACCAAATAACTAAAAACATGCAGGTAAGACTTGTATCTGACCCTAAATATCAGTAACAGACGGAATATTTTGTCCGATACAGGAATCGAACCCATTTTATTTTTTATTATAGATAGGCTCCCGTTTGACCACGATCTCACCTGCTGGTAGGCGATGATGTAGTCGACGGTTAAGCACGCTTGCCTAGAAGTAACCTATTCACTCTTGTCTTAAAGACCCCTACTCAATACTCAATACTCAATTCGTTTATTGCATTCCACAATGTGAACTTAGGTGGTAGGTACATAAAGATACATACAATAGTTTTGGAGCATTGTGGGCCCTGTCGGGCATTACAACATAAAAATTAGGAGGAGGGCTATTATAAATATTTGTTCACAACTTCAATTAATATAATGTAGGTAGGTGGGCTTATAATTAAATGTATCACATAATTTTTGCGACTTAAATATTGAATCTATGCATCAATAACTATTTAATTTATACATGTTTTATTATTATTTGTATTATAGATTATTATTGCGTTTTTCGGTATTATTATTTATTTATTAAATTTATCATTGAAATATTCATGTACATTATAATAACATTTACGGATTAGAAATTGTTTTAATTTATTTATAAAGATATTAAATTTTTGTTCATCTGGTAATTTATTATATATTTTAACTGACATTACTAAAGTGCTTGTGGAGTGTATTTTTAGTTTAGAACCTGGCTGGTTTAGTCTATTTTTGTGTCGTAGTGTGTAGTGAGTCTGTATATGTATAAATTAAATGTTTCTATGTTGTAGCTATCGTGAAATTCAGACTCCGGCAGGGAATTCCTCTCCTTAGCTGTACGCATAATAAAAGTATTTCGAAAACGTTGAGTGCGTATGGGTGGGATGTCCACCATGTACCGATAGCGCATTGCCATACGTCTTGTAGTCCGTTGATAAAACGGGCTAGAAGGAATTAGATTATTTAATGCCATCGCACTGGAATGCAACCGATAAAAAAACCGACAGGCTTTAACTTGACCAGTGCCTCGTTGCCGATGAGCCTCTGGGCCCGAATCGACTCAAGTCAATCAAGCTGGTATTTGGCATATCCGTTCCAGAGATGAGAACAGATTCTGATATATTCAGCAGTAGAGCTTGCAACCATTAGACCAACGAGACAGTATTAATTACAAACAATCAAAACGTGAGAATTTCGATCGACAACCGAGTGAGAACTCACAGTAGGTCCAACAGCGTAGGGTTATCCATTAGCAGTATTAAACTTGAACCTTGGCCTTCAAACAATGGGTGCACAGCAGTAACAATGATGACGGGGTGTCACCAGGTTGCGTTTCATGACGTCACATTATGGGCGATGTAGCACGTAAGGAGAATGTTCGTGAAAGTGTTATTGATTTAACAGATGTATTTTTTTAGAGATATGTTTGAGTTGCTAGATTCTAAACAGCTGGTACTTTACTAAATTATTAAATAGAAAGGTTTTTTTAATATTAATCTGCTACTTTTACCACGAGGAAACGTAAATAAGTACAGCCACATCAAATACTTAATCAAATTTTTTTTTGTCGTTTTTAACTTCTCTTTAGCAATTTTTCCATTATTAAAAAAAGCTAAATAAGCTTGTGCATTTTATTTAATTTTCACGTCTCTTTAAAAATGAGACAGTGAATAATTTTAGTGAAAGTTACAGTAAGCACAGAAGTTTTACAAAAAAAAATTTGCTTTAAAATAATTATCTTTCTTATTTTATTTTTTTATAGAAGTTTAAGGTATATTAACTTGAGATGGTTTACTTGTTTAATGACAATAGACCAAAGTGTTTATCTTCGTCAGGCAGTCCTAGATTTTACGATGATCCTTGATCTTGAAAAAGTCAAGACTTTTTATAACAAGTAGCTGTTTTATGTCCTACAAATTGTCAAGAAGGCAGCCGTAAAATGTACATTCTTTTTACGATATCGACAACCCACGAGACTTTGAAAATTCACGACCGTCGGCTGGATATACACCCTTAGAACTTTCAGAGAACCTAGACATATATGTCTATTTTCATTGTAAAAGTTGGAAATCATGAAATGAACTTAACTTTTTTTTAAAGTATCTCTCTTGAGTACTAACACTGTCAAGATAGGAAAATGAAAATATCCTCAACAAAGGTAAGAATGTATGCCTATGAAACCAATGAATAGGATGCTCTTCATAAACTTTGCTTCGAGCAAAATCTAGTAGTTACACGGGAACTGCATAACTGCCGAAATGTGGATGTTCAATTAGGTGCACCTCTGCCTAACCCTTCGGGGAATACAGGCGTGATGTTATGTCCATGTTATGCTTCCTAAATTGATACATTTTTAACTTATGTTACTTTTTGTGATGCTTTATTTACGGATATGACATTTTTCCAACCAGATGCAGCTGAGTATCCGTATTATACACAAAGCGAGTGCTTGTCTGAGCTCTACAACCCAGTAACTGGGTGACACGGTACCTGACACGAAACAAGATTCAATAAAAGTAGCAATAACTTCCTGCAAATTAAACGTTCCACTACATTTAATTAAGCGAAGATTGCTACTTTTAGAAGCTTCAAATAAGCGAAGACATAAGTGTTTATCCTCAATATCGATATCTAAGTCATTTGGAACCGAGGCCTTTTTATTGTTTAAGGGGGAAACCTTCAAAAAGCGCCTGGACTTTGTTACTTAAATAGTAATCGTAAAATCTTTAACCAGGCTTCCGTGGGGTGGGGATGGTACAGTGGGGTAGCCCCCTATTCCCTTTCCCTCCCCCTCACCCCGCCCCTTTAATAAATGGACATTTATGGCATTTTTTATACTAACCTGAAAACTTTAACCATGGATTTCTCCATAACCATGGGGCTCCAAGTGGTGAGGATAGTACAGGGGGGTAGACAAACCTCCCCCTTCCTCCCCCCACCCTCCCCGCGACAAAAATTAACGGCCTATAATGGAAATTTTAACCGGCCATTTTTCTGTCTCTGCCAGCATGGCCCTCACAACTGCTGGCAAAGACAGGACTCGCGCAATCCTGGCGACCAAGACCTGCCGCCCCAGGCACACGCAGGGTACTCCTCGAGCACACGCTCGCTTCGCAGAATCAAGGTTGCCTCGCCTCAGCAGTGGTGGCAATTTGCCGTGGTCTCTCACCCAATCCTATTCAGGTTCTCTCCGAAGCAACCGTGCCCGGTCAGTACCTGAGTTAGGCTGTAGGCCTCTAAGCCTAGCCGTGAGTAGCACACCGCCGTCCTATAGCAAGTTTGCCGCTATCTGACAAAATCATATTTTGAGTTAAAGATTTTAAACACATAAAACCGCGCAAAAAAATCGATGCTGTTTATCCTACTAATCCTACTATTATTACTCGTATAAACGTGATAGTTTGTGAGGATGGATGGGTGGATGGATGTTTTTTACTCTTTCACGCAAAAATTACTAAACGGATTTAATGAAACTTTATAGAAAAATAGCTTATACATCAGTATAACACATAGGCTATCATTTATAAAGAAATTGGAAGAAAGTTAATGTGCATGGTATTAGTATTTAAAACTAGTATTATAAACCTTTAGACAGCGAACTTACTGTTGCCAACCGTAACGAATCTAGAGGTCACCCATCGTTAATAAATCCTTATTGTAGTGCAATAATAACTAACAGAATTATAAGGTACCTTACGACAAAATATAACTAGATTACAACTCCAAATACACTTAATTGGACGAAAACAAGAATTATTAATATTAATGTCGTGACGATTTGGAAATAACTGGAAGGCGACAGATTTGACTAATCTGTTTTCTGATGTACTCCTGGGCAATAATTCGGAAATGATTGTTAAATCAGTGCGGGGTACTCGAGGAATGAATGTGTATGAAACTTTTATTGTGCTTGAGAAAAGGGGTCAGAAATTTACTGTTAAAGTTTGATAATTAATTACATTAATTGAGGATTTTTTCTGTTGTCATAGCCGCTGAGTCTATGCATCATCATCATCAGCTTATAGCAGTCCACTGCTGGACATGGGCCTCTCCAATTACTCGCCATTTGCTTCGATTTTCGGCAACTCTTATCCATCTGCTCTAGACACTCAGAGCGGCAGCCACCATGCGATGATTATCTCACCACCTAGCTTGAGGGCGTCCTACCTTAAGTTTATCAGTTCGCGGTTTCCACTCGAAAACACGCCTACCCCTACCTCGACCTACGGCTTATATAGTCGGCTCATTGTCATTCCAGCTTGCTTATTCTATAAGCTATATCGACAACTCTAGAGTCTAGTGAAGTGCATAAAGATTTCCTAACAAAAAGACATAGAAAATTGGCCTAACACACATCTTTTCTGAAATAGATTCTGAGATCGCCAATCTCAGAATCTATTTCAGAAAAGATAATCAGCAAATGTAACCGACATATCCCTAAATAAATGGCCTATTAAGTCTTACTATCAAGACATTACGTCAAAGATAAACTAAAACTAGATAAATACCAATACAAATTCATTACAATATGTCATCAATATCTTATCGTTTCCCACCAATTGGGTGGTAAACCAATGTCCCAGTCTATAAACGTAGACAGACAATCAAAGCACATAGTTAACTACCTACAGTGATTGCAGTCAGTGTAATTAGTATATAGGTAGGTACGGAACAAACAATGGTATATGGTGATAGTTTATATGCTCTGGTATGATGAAAAGACAATCAATCTGCACAGCCGTTTCCTTGGAGGGTGATAGATAAACATTAGATTTTCAATAAAAATAATAAGACATAAAATTGTAATATAACTAAAAATTACCCTTTTTACTTTAATGCCTATCGCATTAAAGTAAAAAGGGTAATTTTTAGTTAGTTTAGTAGCAACGCAACTCACAAGTTGAAAAATGAACCCCATATTTTAAATACACTGAACTCATTGAGTCATACATAAGTAGAATACCAATCCAATAAAATCAATCAAGGTGAGCAGAGAATCCACAAAAATAAAGCAGCCTGGATTCAGACCAAATCCCACATTTCTCCACGACAATTTTAATAAAAATTCTGGGCTCGATAGCTACCGCAATGCAATCAAAGTAGCCACTCGACGATCGCATTGTGGACCGGCGGCCCAATGGCCTGGACAAAAAGAATGGCCCGCTTTCTAAACCAGAGTTTTATCACGATTTCACGAAACACGGTTGTCCCGAATCGGGGAAATTATTTTAGAAAATCGACTTCGTTTGTTAAACGTCGCCTTGCAGCACGCAAACATCTGTCTTGGCGCTAAAAATTAATGCTATGAATTTTGTGAAAACCGGGGTTTTCTTGATTCAATAGATACCTTCGGATCACTCGTTTGTTCGTTTGTGTATAGACTCCTGTGTTTGCCAGTGTGTTAAAACGCTTTCATCCATACTTCCTTTATTGATTGTACCTCAAGTTTGACTAACTTGCATGACTTTATTTTATGAACCCAGTATTAAAATAACCGACTTTAATTTGAAGAAATTGAATTTGGGTATTTTAATACTGGGTCGCGGTTAATACTAATTGCGCTTTAGCTGAAATTTTAACGCCCACGAAACAGTGACGCAGGCCAACAATTTAATTAAAAACCAGCATCGAACTTATTTTCTCGTCACTGAACCGAACCTATCCTAGTAAATTGCTTACTTAATGGGAAAATCTTAAAACCCTTTGATTAAACAATGGATCCATTCCATTAGTTCGACTTTATTCTATAGTTTTTACAATATGTTAGTTTTGTTTTTTTAACTACCGGAAAAGTGTTCTAAACCTTTTTGACCCGTTGTAAAATACGCAGCAGGTACAGCAGGTGTAAAAAAGTGCGGCAATTTGTCGCTGCGGGGCGATGAAGCGTAGTGGACTGTTCTGAACACCTCTGGGAAGGCTAGCATTCTATTTTGTATGTCTAACTATTCTAGGTTGGAAAACAAAATTTTTGGCAGATAGTCCGCAGTGCTGTCACAGGATTCTAGACTTTAGGAAGTTTTGTAACTGCGTAACGTAGCACACTTTCTTGCATATCTAGTTGTTACAAGACCATGTACATAATATTTATTTTTAAATCAAATAAAAGTTTAAATTCGGTAAATAGTATTAACCTGGTGCATCAAAATATTCAAGGATTTATGAACAAAGATTTAGAAGTAGAATTATTTATGAACTTTAACAGTATTGATATTTTTTGTATAACAGAACATTGGCTTAAAAGCCACCAGTTATTGTTCAATTTTAATAATCACCAGGTTTATTTATTTATTTTGACTTCATGCACAAAAGGTACAAAGGCGGACTTAATGCCTTAGGCATTCTCTACCAGTCAACCAAGGGTGGTGAAGAGATAACATGGCAGGTGCATTGTTTAATAATAAAAATAGAACCAATTATTATATAGCATACTAAAATAGGTAAAATACACATACATATATACTTAAAATAATATATACTTATATAGAATAAAGTGAGATGACTCTGCTTAGTTGTTTTGAAGGTGAATCTGCAATTTCCGCTTGAATGCATACCGACTGGTGGCCGTCCTGATCTCGGGAGGAAGCGCATTTCAAAGAAGAATGGACTGTATATGAAAGGAAGAATGAACAAAATCAGTCGAATGAGAAGGACAGAGTAAGAGGAGATTATTAGAAGAACGCCGATTGCGAGCATGTGAAGAACATAGATATTGAAAGTTAGGTTGGTAGTTCATTCAGCAGAGTTAATGCTATACATGGTGGCTCATTGATTTTAGTAAGTTACCAGCTTAAATTTAGAGACCGTAAGGATATTGTGAGCCTATCTTTTGAGCGGACAGTTGAAATAGCTTCAATTTAATTTATATGTTAGAAATTATTCTAAATTATTTAAAAAAGTTTGTTGTTTGGCCAAGTCGCGTTATTTGAGCTCGAAGATTAAAAACAGTAGTAATGTTATTAAAACGACTTGGAATATTATTAATAGTGTATCGGGAAGATCTGGTAACCGAAATATTGACTACGGCTTGTCTATTAATGGCAACATCATAAAATCAGACTCACAAGTCGCAGTGGCCTTTGAAAATTTATTTTCAGATATTCCCATTTCAACGACTAAATCCTTAAACTCATCACCTTCTGTTGCTGAGTCTTTGCTAAAAGAAAATGTTAATGTTTGCGACTCGGAATTTCTTTTTGAACATATTACTTGTAAAGACATAATTAAAACCTTTCACACTTTAAATGTTAAAAAGACTGCAGATCTGTGGGATCATTCTGTAGAAGTTGCTAAGTCTATTATTGACATTGTCGCACCTAGTTTAGCTATTATCTTTAATAATTGTATCGACTGTGGGGAGTTGCCTGACCTTATGAAAAATAGTAAAATAATATATAATAGTAAAACATGCTATTGATAGCAAACTAAAGGATTTTACCATGAACGACTACTGCTTTATATTTATTGGAAGAGATGATTTGAGGGATGTCAATTACATTAAAATTCTGGACAACTTAAAAAATGCTTTGAAGAATGCTACGCACACAAACAACATTATCTGTGCCCCGACTTACATAAAAGGTGCACTAATCTATAATTATAAAGTTGAATTATTTAACAATCTGCTCTATTTGGACGTAAACAACAACAAATATGCCTATTTTTTTGATAGCAATAGAACATTAACACATGAGATGTTTTCTTATAACACAGGGAAAATTAACAAAGACGGATGCAAAAATATTTATAATCAGATCATGACTAACATTAAGATAGACTACGAACTATTCCGTTCTTTAGAATATCCAATAAATCTAAATGGTAGAATAAATCTTTTACCCACAAGTTCCGATTGTGAGAATGACAGCCTGAGTTGAGCAGCCCCAATGAGCCCACATTGAGTGAGACTGAGTTTTTTCTTTTATAATAAGATGACAATTTTTCACCAGAACATAACTGGACTTTTAAACAAAGCAGTCATATTACTCATACATATCCAAGAATTGTTAAAGAAAAATGTAGACATTGACATAATATGCATCACGGAACACTTTGTTGTTTCTGGACAAGAGGATCTGATCAATATTCCTAATTTTAAACTCGCCGCAATATACTCAAAAAAAGAAACAAAGAAGAGGAGGCGCCTGTATATTAATACGAAAATGCTACGAATTTAGGGTACTAACAGAGATAGCAAGATTATCCATTTCCGGGGTAATAGAATGTTGCGCAATAGAATTGGTTAAGCAAAATTTGGTAATTGTATGTTTGTGTAGAGTGCCAAAGATGTCAAATTTCAAAGTATTCTGCGAGAGATTGGAATCTTTGCTTAAAAAACTGTGTTCTAGGAGGGATAGGAAAGTGGTGTTATGCGGGGATTTCAACATAGATATTCTTAAACAAAATCGGTACACTTTGGACTTTGAACTGCTGCTTCTCAATCACAATCTGAAGTTAGAAATAAGGCAACCGACTAGACCAAAAAGCAAAACTTGTCTGGATAATTTTGCGCATAACTCTCAAAAAAAATGTTATAGTGAGGTAATCGACCTTGCCCTATCAGACCATTCTGCACAATTATTTAAAATACATGTTAATAAAACATGTATAGTCAACTCGTGGCGCGTTAATAAAAGAGATCTGTCTAATTTTAACATGACTAAGTTCAAAAAACACTTAAAAAATGTATCATTTTCGGAAGTACTTGAGACCACGAATCCTAATGAGGCATATGACAATTTTATAGGGCTATTTCGCCTCTTATACAACCTATGTTTTCCAATTAAATTAATTTATATAAATTCGGACAAGAAAATCAAGTGGATTTCTCGAGGGATTAGAATTTGTAGTCATAAACAAAGACAATTATTATGGAAATATAGAAAATCGCCTTCAATAGAAAACAAAAATAATTTCAAATTATATTCACAACGATTCAAAAAAATTGTAAAACTCACACAAAAAGCACAAAATAACGACATTATAAAAAAGCACCGAATAAGTCTAAAGCCTCTTGGCAAATAATAAATGGTAGTAACCAGACTAAGGATCCCATCAGGCAAATCAATATAGGCAACTCTATTATTAAGGATGCGAAGGAAATTGCAGATTTATTCAATAATTTCTTTGTCGATCAAGTCCAAAACTCTGCAAATAATAATAATAACGTGTTTATTAGGGTAGAGAACAATCCAAACTCAATATTTATGTCTCCAGTAATACCGGCTGATATAATAAGAATAATTGAAATATTGAAAAACAAAAAAAGTTACGGATATGATGGAATAGCAATTTCTGTTGTGAAATTTGTTGCTGATGTTATAGCTCTTCCCCTGTGTCATATAATGAATCTCTGTATAAACACAGGCATTTTTCCAAATAACCTAAAAACAGTAATTATAAAACCATTACATAAAAAAGATTGTAAAGAAGACATGTCAAACTACAGACCAGTTGCCCTTGTCTCGGTATTCTCCAAGATCTTCGAAAAACTGATATACAAATCAATTTTTTCATTTTTAGATAGCAATGAGCAAAAGGGATTCAGAAAGTATAAAAACATTAACATGGCGATATATGACTTAATACATAATATAATGACGAATGTTGACAAAAAAACACCAGTTTGTGCTTTATTCACTGACATGACCAAAGCCTTTGACTACGTTAATCATAATATCCTGCTACAAAAACTTGACAGCTACGGCATTAGAGGCAATGTGTTGAGCCTTATAAAATCGTACCTTAGTAATCGTAAGCAACATACAGAAATCTCAAGAGTATGTGCTAGACGTAAATTGGAATTTAAATACCTATCTGATAGTAGAGAAGTCAAATTCGGCGTTCCACAGGGGAGTATCATCGCGGCTCCATTATTTATTATTTACATCAATGATCTTCAGCGAAATGTGCAACAGCCGATGATAGCACAGGGTTAGTAAAATGCGTGGAAAAAGCAAATTATAAAAAAGATATTAATGACACATTAAAATCAATAATTTATTGGCTAAACACTAATAATCAGTCTACTGGGGATCTTCTAGCGTATGCCATTCACATCTGGAGTGAGGCCATCGAGAGGCAAGGGGAAGCGCTTGCCGTCTCCCTAGACATCTCGAAGGCTTTGATAAGGTCTGGCATGAAAGCCTTATTGCTAAGCTTCCTTCATTCGGTTTGCCCGGTGGTCTGTGTGATTGGATTGCAGACTTCCTGAGAGATCGGTCCATTTGAGTGGTAATCGATGGCTGCTCGTCGGACTACTTGGATATTAATGCCGGGGTCCCTCAGGGGTCGGTACTCTCGGCAACTTTATTCTTGCTGCACATTAACGATCTGCTAAAACCCGGCACCTTTGGGTATACAGACGACAGCACCGTTACTGAGAGATACTTGTCCAACGCTCATGCTACCGGGCCTCAGATCAGTCTCTCCGGGAGGCCATGGTGGAGCGCTTAAACCTGTCCTTGCAGGCAGTCTCCGAATGGCGCGATGCCAATCTGGTCAGGTTTAATGCTGCTAAAACCCAGGCGTGTCTTTTTTCCGCAAAAAAAAGTCAATTTCACCCGGCTCCAACTTTCCGAGATGTGACCGTGCCAATAGCTGACCATCTTGAGCTTCTTGGCGTTACGTTGATAACGACTCTCAATTTTGGGCCATACATTGAGGCAAAAGCTCAGCTGGCCGCCAAAAAGCTGGGGATCCTTGTAAAGGTGAGAAGGTATTTCACGCCAGAACAGTTCCTTAGTTTGTATCAAGCGCAAGTTCGATCATGCATGGAGTACTGTTCTCATCTCTGGGACAGATCTGCCAAATACCAGCTTGATGCACTGGAGTCGATCGAAAAGCGGGCCAAGAGGCTCATCAGTGATGAGGCACTGGTTAAGTCAAAGCTCCAGAGCCTTGAACATCGTCGCCGAGTTGCCAGCTTGTCGGTTTTTTATCGGTTACATTTCGGGGAGTGTGCGATGGAATTGCATGATTTAATTCCACCCAGCCCGTTCCATCATCGGACTACCAGACGCACGGCGATGCGTCATCAATATATGGTGGACATCCCACCCATACGCACTAAACGTTTTGGGAATACTTTTATTATGCGTACAGCTAAGGAGTGGAATTCCCTGCCGGAGTCTGTGTTTCCCGATAGCTACAATCTAGGGGTCTTTAAGTCAAGAGTGAATAGGTTACTTCTAGGCAAGCGTGCTCCACCATCGACCACATCATCGCTTACTATCAGGTGAGATAGTGGTCAAGCGCGAGCCTATATTAGATAAAAAAAAAAAAAAAAAAAAAAAAAAATTACAAAAGACAAAGATAATGCATTTCTTTCAACAGAACCTTTAAAAATTGAACATCATGGACAAAATATAGACAAGACAAATGTTGCTAAATTCTTAGGTATAGTAATTGACAGCCAATTATCTTGGAAACAGCAGGCAGAAGAAGTCTGCAAAAAGTTAAGTAGAGGAGCTTATATTCTCTATAATTTATCGAAAATAGTTAATATAGACACGATCATTATAGCTTACCATGGTCTGGTTGCCTCTATCTTAAGATAGGGAGTAGTAGTATATTTTGGGGGAATTGCAGTGAATGAGAAAGAGTATTCAGAGCCCAAAAATATTGATTGAGATCAATGACCGGCATTAATTCAACAGACAGCTGTATTCCTATGTTTAAGTCCCTAAAATTATTAACTTTTCCATCACTTTATATTCTGGAGGTAGCATTATTTGTTAAAAAGAACCTTAATCTTTTTGAAACAATGATAAATCAATCTTCAAGACTTACTGAGATCCCAATACAAAGGTCTATTACACACAGGTAGTTTCAAAACAGCCTTATTAAGAAAAAATATTATGCATATGAGACCAGTTATCTACAATAAAATACCTAATGACATTAAAAGTGATACATCTCATTTTTTCAAAAAGAAATTAACGAAACTACTAGTTGAAAAATGCTATTACACTGTCAATGAGTTTTTAAATGATAACCTATAAATTTGCTGAATAATGTTTCAATTTATTAAGTTTGTTATATTTTTATTTTTTTTATTTTTTGATATTTTCCAGTGTATTTCACTTTTAAGAATATGACATTAGAAACTTATTACCTGACAATTTTTATTATTATAGATTTGCATTTTATGATTATTATAATGCTAAATGTTGCATGCCATACGGTAGAATGTACTAGATCCGATAGTTTTAACTTTTTTACACCATCAAAACTATATTTTGTTACCTACATTCTTTGCAAATAAATGATTTAAAAAACAAAAAAAAAATTACCTTTGGTTAAAATCAGGTAGTACATCAGACCCTACAAATTATAGACCTATTTCAGTACTACCTACGTTTAGCAAAATATTTGAGAAATTAATTTTAGAGCAATTGCAAAGATTTTTTAATAAACATAAATTATTACATAGCAAACAGTTCGGTTTTACAAGGGGTCGTTCAACTACTGATTGAATTGATTGATTGTGTTGAGCTTTTAGGACATATTTATAAAGCATGTTTTTTTTTTGATAAGTGCGATGCCTTGGGAATCTTTTGTGATTTGTCCAAAGCATTTGATTTTGTTTTTCATGAAACGCTAATCAGGAAACTCCGCCACTACGGGATCCGGAACAGCGCTCTGGATCTTCTTACTTCATATTTGAGTAATATGATTCAGACCGTTGACGTTAATGGAAATAGATCTCCTGGATCTATGGTAACAATGGGAGTCCCGCAGGGCTCGATTCTTGGTCCTTTCTTGTTTCTTATTTATATTAATGACTTGCCTTACCTCATAAAGGATAACCATGATATAGTGTTGTTTGCGGATGATACTTCACTTTTGTTTAAAGTTAAACGTCAGCAGCTGGTTACTTACGATGTAAATAGCGCGATCTCAAAAGTAGTTCACTGGTTCAATGTTAATAATTTACTTCTTAATGAAAAAAAAACCAAATGCATTAAGTTTACCCTACCTCACGTTAGGCAGGTGAAAACCGATGTGTTGATAAAGGGCGAAGAATTGAATCCTGAAAATAGCACAGTATTCTTAGGCTTAACTTTGGATGCAAAGCTTCAGTGGGGCCCACATATAGATAAATTGTCAAAGAAGCTAAGCTCCGCAGCATACGCTGTTAGAAAAATTCGTAATTTAACTGACATAGAGACAGCCCGTTTAGTTTACTTTAGCTATTTTCATAGTGTAATGTCGTACGGTATTCTGTTGTGGGGAAATGCCGCCGACATCCAGACTATCTTTGTTTTGCAGAAAAGAACTATTCGATCAATTTATAAATTAAGCCCGAGACACACTCTCAGAGAGAAATTTAAGGAGATTAATGTAATGACTGTGCCTTCTCAGTATATTTATGAAAATCTTTTATATGCCCATAAAAATATAAAATTGTTTAAAAAATACAGTGATATCCATAAAATAAATACTAGGAACAAATACAAATTTGTAGTACCTACAACAAGGCTCAAGAAAATAGGTGGCTCGTTTAGATGTCAATGTGTACGCTTTTATAATAAGCTTCCAAGCCACGTACAAGATCTAAGTCTTAATAAATTCAAGTCTTTCATTAAACGTAAGTTGTGCCAGAAAGCGTTTTATACAACAAAAGATTACATTGAGGACAAAAAGGCTTGGGATTGAGCTGCTCCAATTAATTTTATTTTTTTATTATATTTTGCACTATGCATTTTGTTATTATAAATATTTTTTTTTTTTTGGTTTTCTTGCAATGACAAGAATATTTACTTTTTAAAGTATTATATTATTTTATTTTAATTATTGTGAATACGAAGACTATGTGGATCATTCTTTTTTGTTTTCTTTTTGTTTTAATTTAAATTTATCTTAGTTTATAATCATGGTCTGGCAGTTTGAGCAGTTTATGCGGCCTAACCGAATGTCCTTTCGTTGGTATTGTTCGTCGAAACGTTGAGCTCCTTAAATTCTGGGTTGAGCTGCTCGGTTATTGACAAATGCGTGCACTGACTGGAAAGGTCCACTCAATCTGGCTGGTTCTTTCCTCAAAAGACCATTTCAGACATCAGTCTACATGGTCTTCACATGATCTAACCAATATTTTGACTGGACTTTAAAAGGGACTGTGACCTCTGAGTTTGTTTCGGCCTTTCTTCTCAGAGTAGTCAGATAGGAAACGCCGACCTCATCTAGTTTTAAAAAATATGTTCGACATGTAAAAGTGTTTGTACAAACCAACTTACAAAAATAAAATCATTTATCATTAAAGACTGTATTTGCCATCGACACGCTAAGAAGACAGGACCATATATGCCAGTTTGTGTAGAATATTCAGATGACATGGTTCCAATAGTAACTAAACTGTGCCAGCCTAATAGCCTACAAAATGTAGTTTCCAATGTGATCAGGGAGGAGTCAGGAGATCAGGAGGGTCAAGTGCATCAAACTTCTCCAATACCAACACTTGAACGTGACTTCGAAGTTACGAGTCACTAAGTACTTCGGTAACACTCAAGAATAACTAGGTAGGTACTATGCATTTAAACATAAATAGCGAAATGTGAGTGTACTGTAGATACTTCTCTGCATCCACATGGGGAATATACGCGTGATTATGTACTATGAAGTAGGTTTTAATAGTACTGAGCTATATCCTGAGTATGAAAGGTAAATATTTTCGCAAAAAAGTATGGCTAAAAGAAATCAATACCAACCAATTACCTATCTTCCACAGGAATCCAATCAATAATGCCAATTCGTAAATACTGCTCATTGGGCAATATATTACATACGCGGTTAAATACGCAATATTAGGGAATGATACGGAGCAATATTGCCCAATTGGTTCCTATCGGAATTCCGGAATGCTAGATACTGAGGAATAATGGATTTGTCTTGTCTTTTCGCAGATATCCTGAGGATCTCTTAATTCTAATGTTAGCGATCTTTAAATTTAATTGAGCACGTCAAGTGATTTTTCTTTGTAGCTATACATTATTTGATATTGCCATACCTTTTTTACATAATTATATAAATAACTTGTCTCGTGTCATCAAAGGCAGTTAATTTTTCAAGTGCGAGATAATAATCTTAGGGTAAGTGCTGCTATTACATTAACATTAATTTCTATAAACTATGTTTTATTAACTGTGGTAAATAATTGCTTTTCATGTAATTGTGTGTTAATATGAAAATACACGTGGGTGAGTAATCCCTTCCTAAGTATTTTTATTTACATCGCTATACGAACTGAAATACCTGCACAGGTTCTTTTAGTTATTAGACTACAATGCTAATTACCTAATAAGGGTTTTATCTCTACTAAAAGGGTTAAATTAAATTATTCTTCCATGTCTATTTAATTGAAAAGGTCATTGATTTTTTTAATGTGTTTTCCTTTTGGTTTCTAGTTTATAATCGTTTAAATCTTAACATCTAACCTGGATAGTTAAACTAAAACTTCTTTGTATTTCATAGAATTGAAAATTCTTTGTGATCCAATTAGTAAAAAAAATTCATAAACAGTAAAAAAAAACTAACAAAAAAAAACAAACAAAATCTAAACTAAAGTAAATACTTTCTTAAAATCTTAAACTAACTTTATAATTACAAGCATTTATTCATTCAGGTTAAACATACCCGATCCTTTATTCACCCTAAAAATTTCCTTAATGTTTGTTCAAAATTAGCACACACAAGGAACATAAAAAGAACTATCACTCAAACCGCGGCATGCTGATTTTTTTCTTGTTCACTTCTTTTTAGTTCGCTTTTTAAGCAGTCGGGTGTTTTGATTTTTTGAATTAATTTTTTATTTAACACTTTTTAGTTAACATTTTATTCGAATAAGGTACATTTGAATATATAAGTATTATATATTTTTTGGAATCGCCTCTTAAAACCCTTTAATTTGATAGCCCACACGATGGGAATGTATGGAAAAAAAAATTGGCCCCCACAATATGGCGCCCAAAAGCCGCCATTTTTAAATTTTTCAATTTTAATGTAGCCAGTGACACTTGCAGGGTTAAGACGCATCGATTGACGTAAGAATCATCAAAATCGGCCAACGCCTTTGGACTCTGGAACGCCACATAGGAACATACATACATACATACATAGACTGATAAACACATTACCCTCCTTCGGCAGTCGGGTAAAAAAGACGATTAACGGGTTACTGCTTCAAAGATGTTACTATACTCTAGACGAGTTTATTAATGACAAATCTCTTTAACTGTGACATAAAATATAGTTTTTCCTTATAATATATTAATCTTATATTTTTTTCGACCTCGTACTTTAAATTTTGACATGAAATGAAATTGATTATGAAAAATAAAATTTTACTTGCATGCGTATTAATACAATCAGGTACTCAAATACGTAAATAATTATATTGTAGTCAATTTATATTTTAATTTAACAGTACCCACTCATATAATCGTATTTCTTTTTATAATTTGTATGTCAATTGGCAAAACATAGCGCACTAATTTTTAAGATCTTGCATGTAATTGTTACCTATGTTTTACAAATAAATGATTTTGTTATTTTTTTTTTGATAACAGTATAAGCGTAACTGGATTTAGATTGTAGTCCAAGGATGTCTAATGTCTATATACGGGTTGATCAGTGGTAAGCTTAATTTTGATCTGCATAATTAGTACACTAACATTAGTGTGTACCCGAAGCAAAATAATGTTTGTATTTGGTTAATCTATTTATGCCCACTGCTGGACTAAATGGCTATGGCCCGGCTAGAATAAGAGTTAATTATAAGCACATTTGAAGGCACGCCTTTTTCCCACGAGGGTAGACAAACTACAGAACGCCATCTGTTATTATCCTTATATACCTTTTGTATCGTTTACGTAAAAACATAGTCATACACAGATGCTGGTTATGCGAATTAGTTTTATCCATATTATTGAGAATATGGCGACGAGTAAAATTAGATGGCTATAGCCTGGCTGGAATTCGAGTTATTGATATTGCTAATATGGAAATGAGAGTAGCACACGCCGTGAAGCTCGTAGTGTCGTTCAGTCCGTGAATAACACTAATTTGTTCGATTTTGCTTCAGATGCAGGGTGATCTTGCGGTTGTGGCGTGGATATATTATTAAAACGAAGCTTACTTTTTGTGTATCCCACTTCTAAGTAAAACGGATAAAAAAAACCGGGCAGAGCTTTGTTCAGATTTTGTATTCACAATCGAAAGAGACAAATAATTGACAGGCAATCGCTTATATTAACTCATCCCGCAGCTTGACATGGCTTGACCGGAGGAGAGGCTTGAAAATGACGGCTTAGCTTCGGCGGGCTCGGCGGGCATTGGTCGGTTGCACGTAGGCTGACGTCACATCCGTTACATTTCTTACCTATGTATATCTCTGCTAAATCTATATATATAAAAAACAATGCCACTTTTCTTTGTAATTTTATAGCTGAAGAACGGGCTTACCTATCCAAACCAAATGTTTAGGCTTTGTTCGGACTATTTAGTAAATGGTTTATGTGAAGTTTGCACAACTCACAACTCTAATATCTATCGTTAACTTTAATCTGTAGCATATGGGACGCTATACATTACTCGCTGACATCGGGTTAATGACGAGCAAGTTCAGTCGGTACGCAATGGATTGCAAACATAAATCAGTGATCGCACACGATTTAACAGATGGCAATTAGGTGGGAATCGAACTGTAACCTACATTACTCGGAGAGGTTATTCAAGAGCTCGTTTGTGTGAGTGTGTCTGTGTGTGTATCATCAGTGGGCTTAGTGCGAGTTTTTGATCTTTATTTTTTATTGAACTGTATAAGCGCCCTGGTGACAATAATGGTAAATGTTTTATTGTACTCAAATTGCCATAAATCGTTGACGTTAACGCGATAGAGTGAGTACTTTCGGTATTGGGCGTAATAGGCGTGCTATTGCAATCTTTGAACCATGAATATTTCTTTATACAATTCTGTTCTGGTTTTTGGTGTTGTGTTATGTCTGTGTCGAATAAATGTTTGCTATTCTATTCTTGAATTAGAAATTATTTGTTCCTTGTTCCACGTTCCATGGGCTATTTTACACCTATATAATCTTTAGTTTATATGCCTATAAATAGGTACAAAAGTTGGTCAGGTTTAAAGTTTTAAGCGCGCTATGATTAGCAAATTAGAACAAAATGGAAAAGATTTTTACGTTTTCATTCATTTCCAAAAAGTTTGAAGACCATTCTTGCATGCAGGGGCTTAATTAATTCATATTTCAAATAAATGCTGCATCACAATATGACGACCTATTTAAAATACTATGAAGCATGTTATAATATCCACTCTATCTCTCTCAAAAAATGCAGTATTCAAACATTCCACATTTTAATAAAAGCTTCGTGCTTGGCTTAATTAGTCCGTCGTTATATTTATTCGACAGTCGCCATTAGGGATCGCATGTGTTGACGAAAACTTGTAATTATTTTTCGTAATATTAACACTTACGTCATGTATGTATGTGATTGTCTTTTATATTCCAAAAAAAGTGGGCAGACTGCCTGAACTACTGGAATATGTAATTGCAAAATCGTTTGTGTGTGTGTAATTTGTTGAAAAAAACTCTTAACATCAGACATTGAGTTTTAGAAGCAAACACAAATCTGAGGCGACGCTGTACACAGAAGAACTAACTATATTCCTGTTCTTATTTGTGTGCTGATGGTAAATGAATTAATATTGTTTATTAAACGGGTTAGGGCAGGAGTGTAGACAGATTGTGCATGCAGCGGCCAACTTGGGTCTTATTAATTGTAGCGAAGTGTAGAATGTATAGATTCAGATTTTTACGAGTATTTGTAGTTTTCAAATATTCAAAAATAAAGAAACAAAATATCATGAAAAAATAATGCTATGTTTAAATACATACTAGAAAACGGTAAGTAATTTCAAGAAATAAAGCAAAACGTGTGGAATGTGTTGTGTTGCGCAGCAGGTTTATTGAAAATATTATGTTAAATATTACTAAAGTTTCCGGAATTTCATAATATTATGCGACGTGGAGATTCCTGAGAATGTTTTCGTCCGTAATAGGTGGCAAGTATGAGCAGTATCTGGAACTGGAACGGCAAGAAGTGCTCACATGCCACCTCGGGTGAGAGCTAGCGACGAGGTTTGAATGCATCGAGTGCCGAATAAATATACAATACCTGGAGAATATTTACGAGTACAATTTTAAACATGCACTTTACTTGTTTTGTGGTCCAACTATATAACACAAAATCATGTTTTAGTTCACCATGGTGCACCTTTGTATAGTGCAAGTCCACAAATTCCTGACGTAATAACCCTATAATGTCTTGTCCTCTTGAACCGAACCCAGGAACCTCATGATCAACAGCAGCAATTGCAACCACTGGACAAACGAGGCACCACATAACTTAATGAATAATTTTACCATCGCCATCTCCGCTTCGATCTCATTTAGCAGTCAATACTCGTAATTACAGTATCGGCAATTCAACATGATCTTACTTGTTTCTTCTACTATACGCACTGGAAATTTCTGTTTTTTAACAGAACGAGTATCCATATTGAGTAGAAAAAAAACACTCAACCGAAAATATCCACAATTTGTTATTGGACGTGGACGAGGATTGCCGGTTTAAGCGCTTCGCATAATTCGTTGTTGACAATACTAGTAAATTCAAATTGTTACAAAATATTGTTCACTATCAAGCATTAGTCACACTGAGATCTAAGCTAACTTAAGCTGCCTACACATTACTGTGTCGTCGCATGTGGAATCTGTTCAAGCGTCATAAGGTGCCACGCCACGACACCACACATAAGTATGTTTCCACCTTTAGCTTAACTCTCATACTATCAATGAATAATGTTCTTCGTAGGCTCTTGACAAGGTAACATTCTACAAGCGATGTTCTAAGGGCTTCAAGGTGGTGAGTACCTCTCTTGATACAAATGGAAAATAATCCAGTCAAACCTAGATAACTGGGACATTGGGGGATCTGTAAATCTGTCTCAATTAAAGAGGAATTCCCCTCACCCAGTGTCTCAGATATCCAGCTATAATAAATATCTGTCTCATTTACATTTTGGACTTTCCTCCGCGCGCTCGCATTGGTTATTTGTCTCATTTACATAGGGTTCTATTGGTTATTTCAGTTATAGAGGCTCAAGTTCAGAATATTCTGATAAACATTCACGTTTTAGTTTTCCTAGTCCTCTGTAACTATGCCTCTACACAAAGTGGCATTCTATCACCCTAACGATCGTGAAAAGACAAAGTCATTCTATAAGCGATAACGATTATCGAAATGCCAAAATGTTCTCTATTCAAGATGAGTCTACATTTTCGACTTTTTGTCAATTTTATCATTATAGCAAATACACATGGCATAGTGTATATGACATGTTTTTTGCCATATACACTTTGTACTGGCTGTAATTCTAAGCTTAGTCCACCTGGCTCGCGGTATGACCAAAGCTTAGTGAAATATAATCAAATGGCATTTTCGCCATTTCCCAACTAGAGCTGAGCATTCAAAATTCAAACAAATGAGTAATTAATATCGCTGTCAAACCATGAAAGATCATTTTCAATAGTGGTAGTAATTTATTCTCTGATGTTGCCTTTTACTGGGCATTGGTTAAATCGGTTTTCGTGGTTGCTTGAGCTCGTTAGGGATAGTTTCATTGGCATTTACAGGGGTTTCGCTGAATGGCTGCAAGGATACTAGTTTCTACGAAACGATCAGTCACTAAAGAATCGGATTCTGTTAGACATTAAATACTAAAACCATTTGTAAAAAGATTACTGTCTGCATTATTTTTGCGTTTCTTTTTGTTATACCTTTGTCTTACATTTATAAGAAAGGGGGTAAATGACATGTTATGCATTTAATTGTAATTGTTTCATAGTAATACTCACAACAACGTCAACATGTAAAACGGGCAATTAATGGAATACTAATATTGTTTAGTGAAATCGTTTAAAGAATAGCTGAATAGCTAGTTCTTTTTTCATTACGTCAAGAGCTATTATTTAATCCACAGAGTTTATCCTACAATTTGTGTTAGCATGAGAGAATTCCAAATTTAGAAATCCTCGGCACTGACGGCTGCTGTTTCATCATTTCAATGGGATACAAATAATTTGAATTTGATACACAGTATTTGGGCAGTAATAATTATTTTGTGAAACGAGTTCAAAGCAAAATTTCGTTGGAACGTAGCCAAAAGTGGGTGAATTGGACCTGTCGAATGCAATGTAACATATTAAGGTAGAATCGTATTATTTGGTGGCGGAACGATAATAATTGTTTTTAGATACAAACATTTTGTTTGGAGCAAAATGTTTGTGTCACGGGTGGAGTTGTAGTCACCGGAATAGAATGATAAAATTATTGATGAATGATGGAAATGATGAATTATGCTCAGTTGCAAGCGAAAAAGAGAAATGTTTTATGGCAATACATGCGAGCCCCTACTTCTAAAAATAAACTTTTATTAATGCAATATACTGCTCGTTTAAAGAAAATAATAGCATTGACCCAAAAATCTCAGAATGACTTTCACATAAATTCGGCCAGGAATAAATCTAAAGCGACTTGGAGCATTATTAATAAAAATAAAATTAACTATCCCAACCTAATTGTTGTTTACCTAATTGACATATTTTAAATTGATTTATTTTTTTGATGTAATCTATTGACATGCCACCTTCATTGTATTATTTAATTTATTATTTATTGTTGCTTGCTTATGTTAATTTTGTACGCCAGATATTGGCAAAACATAGTGCACATATTGTAACATTATACCAACTGTAACCATACCTATGTTTTACAAAACCAATAATTGATTGATTGATTGTATGGATACTCACGTTTTAAATACTGGTTTATAAGAGCTAAATCACTGGTGAAGAAACATATTTACAAATGCATGAAGTGCGCTCGAATTAATTCCACAACGAAAGCACAAATAATGGGAGAATTACGTGTGGAGAGAGTAACACCAACACACGACCCCTACAAACACTGGTATCTTAAGGAAGAGGCAACAAAACTAAAAAGACATATGTGGGCATTTTCATATGTATTTCCCCCAAAGCAATCCACATAGAACTAGTTGGAGACCTCACTTTAGAGGCATTTATAGCAGTTTTTACACGTTTTGTTGCCAGAAGGAGGTTCTATAACTAGGAGAACATAAGTTATGTGCATTGCCAGTGTATACTACTTATAATTCATTTGAAATAATATGAAACATGTTTCCAAATCTTTTTACAGTCCGTTCAACCGATTTTGAGTTCTATCCCGTAAACATAAGGATGACATAAAAAGTATACCAAAACCAACTGTTGACTACAGCTATCATTTGTCGTAACACCAACGCAATAGACGTCAAAATCGGTTGAATATCTAATGTTATCGCAAATGGAGTTTAGCTTCCCTTGAATTATTGTGTGAGATATTGTTTATTATTTTAGTACGTTTAGTTAGAATTTATTCAGTTATAGTTGTAATATTCTTCTCTTCAGACTGACAATTTAGAGTCAGATACTTGATTGTTTTGAGGATAATTTGTTGGAACTTACTTGTGATTATAAAAGACTGAAGTCCTTTTGGTGGGCGGTATGTTGGATCTAAAATTGTCTTTGTAGCTACGTAATTCTTATATCCACATACCTAAATATGTATATGTCATGTCGTCTTCAAAAGCATTTATTATTATAGTATTAAGTTAGTCGCCAATATACTTGCGTACAAACAACACGTATCTAATTTATCCGAAACCCTAACAAGCAAAAGTGAACCTTGATACAAACACCACCATCATACCGAGCGCTCATGTGCTTTTCAAATCCAGTTTATTATATCTCAAATTAATAATCCTGAAAACGTTATTTATAATCTAAATAGTGGCATAACTTTAGGAAATACAAATATTTTAATAAGCGAAAAGGTTTGCTTCTGAAGATTCTTATGTGAACCTCAATTAAAGGATAGGTAAATAATGATACCTAAACCTGAGGCTTGCAGTAAAGGCATGTAGAAAAAAAACTGTGTGCGGTTAGGAGAAACCTGAACTCACACATTTTTAACTCCAAATGGAAATAAAATCCGTATAAAAATGAAACAATTTGACGTAAATTTTCGCCCGAATCACTGCTACCGCAAGTAAGCAAGGAACTTTGTATCAAAAACCTTATTAATTTCAATTCCAACCAATCACTTACTTACAATTTAATGAGTCCATGAAACAAATTCTGATGTCAAAAAAAACCCTTTTCAAAAAGAAAATGCTTAAGTAAACATAAAAATATTAATTGACAACGTTTCGAACCCTTTCAGTAGTCCTTGTAACTGCCTGACCGTTGAAGAGACTTGTCCTCGTTTCCTCTTTGTTATATGACGATGACTTTCTGTCAGTAATTAAAAACAAAATAACAATACCTTTTCTTTTATTTACAATACTTTTAATTTGATTTTGAGGACGCTGTAGAATTAAGATGTCAGTTTGACGTAGTAACAATTATGTTTTTGTGTAAATGAGATATATTTTTTTTTGCACAGGGCCGGTCAATGTGGTGACACCTGAGTTGACAATTGTTCAGCAGTGGACGTCTTTCGGCTGAAATGATGATGAAACCAGATTTTCCGTCTTGAGACAAAATATCACACACCAATTACATATAAGATATTTAGTTACTAAAATCGATTATGTTTAGTAGATTAGTTAATGTGGTGTACAATAAAGTATATAATAATAATAATAATAACAGGACGGTCCTTCACTATCCAGGATGTCGACAGATTCAGAAAAACAGCGAACCTATAAGGATCGAGCGCGGAATATTTCAGGGCGACAGTCTGAGTCCTCTGTGGTTTTGTTTAGCCCTAAACCCTCTCAGTACACTGCTGGAGGGTTCAGGTCTGGGCTATCGGTTGAGGAGAGGTGGTCTGGTTATATCACACCTCCTTTACATGGATGATCTGAAGCTCTTTGCCCCCAACAACTTGCAACTGATGAAGCTACTGAAGGTAACAGAAACCTTCAGTGACGCCATCCGTATGGAATTTGGTGTGGACAAATGTGCAGTCATGCATGTAAAGCGAGGGGAGATTATGGAATCCGTGGGAATACAACTCTCGGATTCCATACACCTTCGATCCCTTTCCTCAACCGAAACTTACAAGTATTTGGGTATGTCGGAAGCACTAGGCATCAATGCTACTGACGTGAAACAGTCGTTGAAGGAGCGCTTCTTTGGCCGCCTGAAAAGAGTACTAAATAGTCTTTTATCGGGCGGTAACAAGGTGCGCGCCTTCAACGGCTGGGTCATGCCGGTATTGATGTATTCTTTCGGCATACTCAAATGGACTTAGACTGAACTTGACGCCCTCGATAGGAGGGTCCGCACGCTGCTTAGGGCAAATCGTATGCATCACCCACGTTCATCGGTTATGAGACTGTATATCCCTCGGAAGTGCGGGGGTCGTGGCTTTTTAAATGCTAAGACCCTACACAACCGCGAGGTATGCAGTCTTAGGGAATACTTCCAGGCCGCTGACGTGGGTATGCATCGAAATGTGGTAGCGGTGGACAAGGGACTCACCCCGCTCTCCTTGGCTAACGAGAACTGGCGCAAACCTATAGTATTAGATACTAATGACCGCAGGGAGGTATGGCAGAGCAAGGAGCTTCACGGACGCTTCTTTCGGGTCCTACATGGGCCCGATGTAGATCTTTTAGCGTCCGTGGCCTGGCTGCGATTTGGTGACCTTTTCGGGGAAACCGAAGGTTTTGTCTTTGCGATTATGGACGAAGTTATGATGACGAACAACTACCGGAAATACATTGTGAAGGACGGCACGGTTGACATCTGTCGGGCATGTCACCGGCCGGGTGAATCAATCCGTCACATAATCTCCGGTTGTTCTAGTCTGGCTAACGGAGACTATTTGCATAGACACAACCTTGTAGCCAGGATAATCCATCAGCAACTTGCTCTTAAATACAATCTTGTGGAGTCGGAAGTGCCTTACTATAAGTATGTGCCCGACCCAGTTCTCGAAAATGGCAATGTCACGTTGTATTGGGATCGGTCTATCATCACTGACAGGACTATTGTTGCCAATAAGCCTGACATAGTGGTGATAGACCGACTTGAGCGTCGCGCAATGATTGTTGATATAGCGGTCCCACATGACGAGAACCTCGTGAAGGCTGAGCGAGATAAGAAAAGCAAGTATCTTGATCTGGCTCGCGAGGTTGTCGACATGTGGGACGTGAATACAGCGATCATTGTGCCGATAGTCGTTACGGCCAATGGCATAATAGCCAAGAGCCTCGACCAACACCTTAGGAGGCTCTCGTTGGGCAGCTGGATCAAGGGCTTGATCCAGAAAGCGGTACTCCTGGACACGGCGCGTATCGTTAGGAGGTTCCTCTCTCAGGAGCCCTGACCACCGGTAGCTTGGACCCTGTTCCCGATACCGGTGGGCTACTATTTTTGTATTTTTAAATGTTTTTTTATTTTCTTTTTTTTATAGAATAATATTTAAAAATGTAAAAATATGTATATAAAACGAATAAATGGAATAATAATAATAATAACGTTTATTGGTTCAAATAAATTATGTTAACAATATGAACACTGTCACTTAAACTAGGTTATGATACCTGTGCTATAAGCAACAGTAACAATTCGTGGTTGATCTATTTACTTAAAAACAAAATAATTGTGCAACAATCCGTTACTATCATAAATTAGTTAATTAGATATTACGACATAATTAACTATACAGTTAGACAATAAAAAAATAAAAGTAACTAAAATTAGAATATTTATATGAGACGTGTGTATGCATGTGTGTGTGTGTATCTGTGCGTGCGTGTGTATCTGTGTGTGTGTGTGTATGCCTGCGTGTTATGGAATGTATATATGAGTGAGTGTAGGTAAATATATAGGTATGTAACATGTAGATTAGAAGTTGCTTGGATTACCCAGAAACACTTAAGAGGTTTTCAGTTTCTTGATAATTTAATACAACTAACAAGTTTTTAACTACCTTTTTAAAATTAAAATGCCTTATTTTCATTAGGGACACTTTTTTACTAATTTTATTGTAAATATAGGGAGCTATTATATAAGGGAATCTTTTTGCAAAAATTGTCTTGTGTGGAATGGTTTTGAATACAATATCTTTTCTTCTTCTATTATCTATTTGAGTGCTGTTATTCGGTAAATGGGTGTGTGCATAAATAAGATTGCGTAATAAAAACAATTGACGCACAGTGAGGACATCAAATTCCCTGTAAAGTCTTGCAGTAGGATATAGCCTTGGTTTGGACATAATTACTTTGATTGCCGCTCTTTGCGCTCTTTCAAGCTTGAGAAGAAATGTCTTGTGAGCCCCTCCCCATACAGAAATACAGTATCCCAATACTGACTGACAAAGTGAATAATAAATTATTTTCAGAACATTTAAATCCTCTATATGGCGTAGCTTTTTAAAAATGGGCATTAGTTTCCGAATTCTATTTGTCAGAAGTTCAATATGGTGATGCCAGTTAAGATTTTCATCAACCCAGACACCTAGATATTTAAGCCTATCAACTCGATCGAGCTGAGTACAATGGCACAAAGTGCTGCTGTTACTATGGCAGGTGTGGGCTCTTATTTTTATTCTATCTGTTGCTGGCGCCCCTGATTATGTAATAGAGAAGGTGAGATATTTAGTTTTATTAAGATTAATAGTTAGCGTATTTTTATTGAGCCAGTATAGAATCTGCTTAATGCCACTTTCTGTAACGTCAGTTACTTCTTCCCAAGTTTTACCGTAAAATACTACTGCCGTGTCATCTGCAAAGATAACAATTTTAGCATTATGAAAATGAAAGTTGCACAGTTGATTAATGTACATCAAAAACATTGTGGGGCCAAGTACACTTCCCTGTGGGACTCCATATGTTATTTGAGCTTCTTCACTTACATATGAGCCAATTTTTACACGTTGGGTTCTTCCATTTAAGTAACTAGTGAACATATCCAAGGCTATACCCCGTATACCCATATTTTCCATCCTAGCAAGTAGTTTGGGATAGAAACAGTATCAAATGCCTTCGCAAGGTCCAAGAATACTCCAATACATTTAGATTTACTATCAAGTGATTTAACAACAGTTTCAGTCAAAGTTCTTAGAGCATCTTCTGTGGATTTACCAGGAATAAATCCAAATTGATTTTTTGACAACAATTTAAAAGTTCTTAGGTAATTTGTTAATCTTTTGTTTAACAGCTTTTCGAGTATCTTGGACATCGCTGGAAGGACTGATATAGGTCGATAGTTGTTGACACTGTCTCTATTCCCCGACTTAAATATAGGATGAATGAGCGCTGTTTTGAAAAGCTTGGGGAATACCCCCAAGTGGAGACTCAGGTTACATATATATGTAATAACAGGAGTCAGAACACTACTCGCAGCTTTTAGTAACCCATTTGAAATACCATCTATTCCTACAGCGCAATCATCTTTCAGGTTCATTATAATAGACAGTACTTCTTCTTCGTCAGTGTCAAGTAAAACAAAGGAAGTTGCTGATTGTTCACCTGAGTCTTGTTTCGATATTCCATTACCATCCATGTTGTCTATATTTTCAGCTAGTTTCTGTCCCACATTTGCAAAGAATCTATTGATTATATTAACAGATTCATGGGGGCTTGGGTCAATTTGTAGTAGGGATTCATTATTATCCTTTTGTTTATTTAGAGATGCTATTGTTTTTATTAATTTCCAGGTTTTTTTAGCATTATTTTTAACCTTTTTAAATTCTAGGTTTTCATATGCAAATTTTACTTTTTCTAGAATGGTTTTGAAGAAATTTCTGTATCTGGTGTAAATAAGTTTAATTTCCAAGTTTTCTGGGTTCTTTCTAACTTTAGAATGGAGCTTATCCCTGTGTTTAATGCAGCGTAACAAACCCGGTGTAATCCATGGCTTAATTATCTTTTTTTTATGACTAGTTATTTTAGTTGTAGTGTTGTTATTTATTATTTTTGTAATAGTATCTATAAGAAATTTTAATGCAATATCTACGTCAGTAAAACTGTAAATGTGATTTAAGTCAGATTTTTCTAATTCCGAGATGACTTTAGGATAGTTAATATGGGAAAATAATAAATAAATATAGCATGGCTTTTCACGCCAGAATCATGATGGTTATACGACGTCATACTAGGGCCCCCGTTCCTAACTGCGCTTCCAAGAAGTGACTGACTGATACGATGACTGACACCGGAATATGTGAAGATTTTTTCATTCAATATTTTTATGTTATATCAGACCTATGCGGCACAGATCTGTACCGCATAGGTCTTAGATTATGGGTATTATTTATATTATATGTGTATTATTTATAGCATAACCTAGTTTTAATTATCGACCAGATGTAACCAGATAACGCTAAATATAATACAAAACCCACACTGAAAAGGCTACCTAAACTAATCCCCAAACAGCACTAACATGTAAACAAACCACACGAACTATGTTTTATAAATAAATTGGGATCAGAAGCGTGAAAGGTTTAATATTATGGAATGACCAGACCAACTCGTGATAAAGTTACACGATATTTGGGAATCCGCGTCAGCTGGCGTGTAGGGACTTTTACGGCTGTATACGAGTATAATAAACGAAACCACATCGAAATTGGGTCAGTGTTTCTGGACTTGCAAAGTGCCAACCAACTGTGTTTTATGAAGGGTGTTGTGTGTGAATTACTTAATGTGTTAAGCTAATTTTTTAATATTACGTCTAAATTGCATGGCTAGGGAAGTATCACACAAATGGGAGATAACAAGGCTGTCAATGATAAATATAATGAACGGCATAATTTACACACTCCGTACTTACCCAGCTAGAAACGTGATAGTCAGGATGGCTGGACCAAGAGAGATTTTGGAGGTTTGAGCAATACCAAGCTTTTTTATCTATTTTGTACTATTTGGTACCAGACATCAAATTACTAGTACCTCGCTAAAGAGGGAAAACTATTACGAGGAAAGTGGCCAGCCATTCTGACTTCAGGATGGCAGGACCAAGCCGGTTTCACCTAGTTGTAGGCGTTATAACTAGATCATCTTTTCATTAAAATATTGTACCTCATCAGTACCTCAACATATGTTTTTCTTATATTGTTTCGATAAGCCATAAATAAGTTACACCTACAAGAAGAAGAACTCGCAATTGCCCGATTGTTTTAAAGCCAGTAGATACTTTATAACGAAACTAAACATGTTTAAAACATGTTTTGTTGTATGGGAGGGCTCCAAAAGTGATAAAAAACAAATATTTAAGGGGGGCCCCTTAAATATTTGTTTTATTCTGTTTTTTAGTATCTGATGTTATAGCGGCAACAGATATACATCATCTGTGAAAATTTCAACTGTTTAACTATCACGGTTCATGAGATACAGCCTGGTGACAGACAGACTGGCGGACAGCGGAGTCTTAGTTATAAGGTCCTGTTTTACCCTTTGGGTACGGAACCCTAAAAACAGCTTTTACATATACAAGTTCAATACCTACTCGACCAAAAAAAAGAAATAGCATTTTTTTTGGTATTACAGGGTTGGTTTCTGAATATGTTAATATTCATGGGTAGTAACACCCTGTGATTTAGTTAATGATTTTAAAATAGTCCTGTATTAACTGCTCATTAGTTAATACAAAGGTATCCTTACTTCCGCAAAACTTCTGTTATCTATTTATAAAAAAAAAAAACATTTCAGACAAAAAAGTCTACAGACAAGGCAAGTATGTTATGTAGTATTACTCAACATAATTAATGATTAATTATTAAACTACTGAATACGAGCATTTATTTTTGCATTTGTCATTCAACTTTCAACTCAAGTTAAATTTGTTTTAGATGGTAAAACACATCAAACATTATTTCTAAGAAAAATGTGGGTATACGTAAAATATTTGCACCTGTTTTCATAATTATGACAATAATTTTAGTTCGTACTTTGTCATCGTTATTACATAGCTACAATAAATTTATTTTAAAACGTTGTTAGGAAGTGATTACGTGATTAGTGTTTATTTTCCATATTTACAAGATGAAAAGAAGAGGTCGACAATGTGTAGTTCCGTTAGAAAAACAAAAGGAAATTTTTGTGAAGTTTGAGAAGTTTTTTCGTAATAAAAATGATATTCGTTCGCCTTGTGACCCGGTATTTAAAGATATTAGGCAAGAACTGTCGTACGAAATGTCGGAAAAATCACTATACTTATCACTTATAAGAAATTATGAATACTTTAATGACCACTAAGAAGATACTGAATCTGAATCTTCAGAAGAAATCTTAATAAAAAAACCATCCGACTGCAAAACATTCCAATTTTTCTTGATATTTATCAATGGAACAAAATTAAGCCCATTGATCGTTGCGTGAAGCGCAAACGCTTATCTGATTTTAGCTGTAAAACGTTGCTAACAAAGCACCAGTGGGCTGACCTTCTAAGAGAGAAAATTTGGAAACAAATACGTTCCCCGTGCAGTTGGACATTTAAAAACTACTCAATTAAAAATGAGGTGAATGCGAAGTGTTTTGGTTCTTGTAGGCAGTGCAAAGCAAAGGTGGAAGTTATAATTAATTGGCCAACGGAAAAAATCGCTCATTGCATTTGTACCATACGCGATTGTGATGAAGAATTCAAACACAATTTAGCAAAAAAAATTAAGCTGTCACCCATAAAACGCTGTGAACTTAGTGACGAATTAAAATCGGAATATCCTGTAACGGTTCGAAATAGACTGACTGACCTTATAATGGACGTTAATGACCCAGAACCGGGTCACTTACCTACAATAGGTTGCTTAAAACAAATTAAATATGAACATCGAAAAAGTTCATATTACGATCCTAATCCGGTAATTGCTTTATGGATTATGACACGATTACCTCCATATGATACACTTATTAGATTCATATCAGTATTTCCTTTTTGTATTTATTATTGGTCTCCTGCTCAAGAACAATACTATAGCGATTATAGAAAAAGTGAAAGAACTGTGTTGAGTATCGACGCCACAGGAAGCATTTTCAAACCATTTGGAGCAAACAGAGATCTCATATTAACTAAACAGATGTTTTTATGTTCATGCGTGATGATGTCCGTTTTCAATGGAAGTAGCGTGCATATATCGCACATGATATCAGATAGTCATACTTTAGACTCGATATATAAATGGCTTGATACTTGGTGTAACAGTCAAAATAATGCTACTCCGAATGAAGTCATCGTGGATGATTCCTCGGCATTAATTGGGGCTGTAGTAAAATCATTTACACAATTTAAATCCACCGCAGAGTACGTTAAAGACTGTTACATCTAATTAGAAACGAAACAGCAAATACCTGGCGAGTGCTACATTCGGATAGACACTAGCCACTTTATTAAAATTATTTTTAACCTTTCTTGCTTCAAACACATAGACCAGAGGGTAAAATTCTTTTAAATTAAATGTTTACAAGAAGTCAAACGCTGCGAAGATTACGATGTAGTGAAAAGAATTGTTATTGATATGAAAACAGTTTGTCTTAATAAATATGATGGACAAGATGAACAAGCATTATTAACAAGATGTGAAGAAGCTAAGATTTGATTAAAAAAATTGGCCTGTTTTCAAGACACCTCCGATTCTGAAATCGAAATAGAGGATACAACTAAATTGACGCAAGTATCAGATGACTACAAATCTGTATGTGCTGAGACCGAATTAAAAGTCAATGATAATAAAAGACATATTGTTACAAGTAAAGGTCCTAAATGGTTTCAGGATGCTATAGAACGCGAAAAATTATTGCTTACTCTTACCGATGGTGATTGTAAAACACACGATAACTTATTTTACTTTCCAGAATTTCTAACAACGCTAACGCGGCTAATGGGACAGCTCCCTCTATTGTCAAATATAATGAAAAGATCTTTTGATTCGGCCATATCAATCCCTACTTCGTCAAATGTCGAAAGTTATTTTAAAATGATGAAAATATACTTATGACAAATAAATACGAAAACAGACAGATATCGTGTAGATGAATTTATTGCAACACATTCAGAATCTATTTCGGGACAATTGAAAACGGCTAACAGTACATTAAAACAAGGTGTTAAAAGGAGAAAGCCAACTGAAAACAAAAAGAATATCATCATCATCAGTAAAAAAAAGGAGCGCACATTAAAAATTCTGCAAAAGGAATAACTGATGAATCTGTTTTTTCTGATACACCTTCATGGATAGAAAACTGTAGGGGTTTAGCTACAAAGAAAAAACAGCAAAAAAAATAGATAGGAAAACAAATTATTAAAGTAACTTTGTTGAGAAATGGTTCGATTACACCGTTTGCAGATAAAAATACTATCATCTCAAATACCTGCGCTTTTGATTCAGTTGCACAAGCGATTGCTATTGGAGTTATTGATGAATACACGTTAAGTAGGAAGCCGACCCCAATATAGTTGTGAAAAGGCTAGGCAGATGATGACACGTTAAGTAGAATCATAAGAAGCAATGATGATGAATATTATAAATTTATAAAGATGATTATAGACAATGATACCGAAAACGTTTACAAACTTCGTTCAGATATATTAAAACAATATTTTGAAATAGTATATGATAGTGATAAAGTTTACGTGAACTGTGAATGCAATGTTGCATATATATTTGAAACAATTTTGTTAGATAAAATATATAGTGCAGAGATAAAAGAATCTTGTACAAATTTCGACTGTCCTTTAAATAAAGTTAGTAGGAAATGTGCCTTTTTGCCACTTGACTTTAACAAAAACACCTTAAGTGAGTCTGCAAATTCAATGCTGACTTTCTGGTTGTCATGGAATAAGGAATAATAAAATGCTTAGATTATAATTTAACAGATATTGCTGCTTTTGAACCTAATTCTGACGTCGAAATTTGCATTAATGATTTACCCAAAAACATAACATTAAAAGGAATAGAATACCACCTTTTGTCTGTTATAGAATTTGTGCCACCTCCGACCCCGAAAGGTGTGGGACATTACAAATCACATTGCCGCAGAGGGTCCAAATGGCAACGTTACGACGACTTGTCAAGTAGAATCACAATTAGTAAAAACAAAATGTATGCACACTGTTATTTATATGCAAAAAAATATTAATGTGTCTATTAATGTGTCAATCAATGATTAAATACACGTAATATTTATGTGTGTTTTGATTTATTTTCGATTTTTTTTTTGTACAAATATAAACATAATTACCTACCCACTACCTACCTGCTACCTACCTACTACCTACATTCTACCTACCTACCACCTACAATTACAGTGTAAAGTTTTCTTAAATTTTGTAATTTCTATTTCTGAACGCACGCATAAATAAAATTGTTGCTTTTTCGATTTTCCATGCAACTTATTTATGGTTTCTCGAAAAAATATAAGAAAAACATATGTTGAGGTACTGATGAGGTACAATATTTTAATGAAAAGATGATCTAATTATAACTCCTACAACTAGGTGAAACCGGTTTGGTCTAGCCATCCTGAAGTCAGAATGGCTGGCCACTTTCCTCGTAATAGTTTTCCCTCTTTAGCGAGGTACTAGTAATTGGATGTCTGGTACCAAATAGTACAAAATAGGTATAAAAGCTTGGTATTGTTCAAACCTCCAAAATCTCTCTTTGTCCAGCCATCCTGACCATCACCTAGAAACTACGTAGTTGCATCAATGATTTTCTACCGTCTTCAAATAGAGCTCTTAAATTCATAATATGATTTTTTATGATCATGAGTCATAGATTTTCTAAATTACCCGGATATACTTTAAGTGTTAAATGTAATTTTGCCTAAAGGCTTGACCTTTAGGCAAAATTATTGATTATTTATTTTTAAAGCCTGTTTGTCAGAGTCTTAACTCAACCCTTTATATCATCATCATCATCATTATATCAGCCGAAAAACGTCCACTGCTGGACATAGGCCTTCTCCAAGCGTCGCCGCATTGTCCGGTCCCGTGCTTCCCGCATCCTGCGGATCCCCGCACCCTTCACCAGGTCATGGGTCCACGTGGTGGGAGGCCTTCCAACGCAACGTCTTCCGGTTCGCGGTCGTCGCTCCAGAACTTTTCTGCCCCAACGGCCATCCGTTCAGCAATGTGCCTGGCCCACTGCCACTTAAGTTTGGCAATTCTTCGGGCTATGTTGGTAAACCTGGTTCCTGCGGATCTCTATATTTCTGATTCGATCGCGCAAGGACACTTCGAGCATGGCCCTCTCCATTGTCCTTTGGGTGACAGTAAACTTTCTGAAGAGGCCCATGAAACGGTTTATGCTCCTACCCTCTTCCAACGTCCCTAGGGATAAGGCGTGAAATAAGAAGAAGGCGGAACCCATTTACAAATATATTTATTTCCCAAAGCCAAGTCAAGCCGGAGGGGCAACAGTGGTGGTGTTCGGGCCGTTCTACAATTAGGTGCTGTATTCTATTTATCCCTCAGTGGTCCAATAATGTCCTGAGTCAAGCCGCAGGTGGAAGCAGGCGCTCGGCGAGTAGTCTGGAGTAGGGCGCAGGCTGGTCGCTGGTGAGTCCAGCTGGAAGCGCCGCCGAGTGGGGTATTTTTCTAACCCGGACCTTAAACCCTGGAGCGCGTCAACAAATAAGGGTGTTACGGGGCGTTCTAGAAACTCCTGTGAGCATCCACGACTACGGCGTGATGGGGGCACTAGGCTCGTAGTAGTGATGCCGTGGATGTTCACAATCCGACACGGAGATTACAATGTAATGAAATAATAATATAAATTATTTTAAAATAATGTGGGTAGAAATTAAAGATGCCATTTCACAGTTAGCTAAATAGACCAAAGCTAGATGACAATGATGTGCGAAGATTTTTAAATGTAGCTACTATGAAAATGAAACTAAATTACATATCCCCCCCAGACTAGCCCCTCAGAGGCCTTCACCCTGGGGCAAGCTGAACCACCAAAGTGTGGCTCCTCAGTCTTGCTCCCAGCCGATTCCAGCGCTGATGGCTACTCCCATCGCAGCGCCAATTATTATCCCCGACTCAATGCCCCCCGCCGCCCCTATGGCCGCCCCTATGACCGCACAAAGCCAGAAGGTGGCTTCCACCACCCCTGCTGCTAAGTGCCAGCCCCCTGTCGCCCCCTCCGGGCAAAAGCCATATGTATGCGTCGCTAAAAATATAATTAGCGCGTACTCCATTTTCATGACCCCTCAAGCCCGTGCTCTGGATACTGAAATCCGGAATGCGGGCTCTCTCCTTCCCGCTGAATGCGCCAACCTCTTTTCGAGGTATGAGTCCATCACTAAGGAGCTCGATAGCCTTGTCTACAAGGACGGTCAGTGGGTTCGTAAATAGTACGAACCCGCCGTTCATACAAAATTAACTTACATATTCGTTCCGTCCTCACCGCAGAGGCTCGTCGCGTAATCCTTTTCGATTCTATAAGCTAGCCCGCGTGCTGAGCCATAGTTAAATACCAGTCAGATATTATTGGAGTTTCTTGTCCGTTCTTCTCCACGTAGGCTTTTCCGAACGGATGGTAGAATCACTTTATCAGATCCGGCCTTTGCCATCCCCCAAGCGACGCCCTGAGCCGAGGTCCGACCCCAACTGGGGTAGCCCTTAGTGCTGTCGCTTTAGGTTTAGAAACTTTAAGCCTGGCCGGAGGCTACATAGCTTAGTCTCCACAGGTTAGTCCGGTTAAGCAGAGGACGGCTACTTTGGCCGAACTGCGAGACGCCACGAAGTACAAAAAAAAAAAAAAAAAAATTACATGTTTTATGAATGTAAACAAACAAGCTCTGAAAGTCAGTAAGTGACGATGATATCATGATACAATATAATAATGTGCACCACTTACCCAAGTTGGGGTTGGAAAACCACTTATGAATAACTACTTCACAATGTATTGCGAGGCGAACAACTATATGTGACGGTTACGCGCGAAAAAAGGAATAACTTTTGGCTACGTAGCAGAGACCGTCAAGTAGGTATGGGCGTTCGTCTCTGCAGCCGGGTGGCGTATGTCTGTCGCTCAGGTGGGGAAAGGCGGGTGCGGGCGCGGTCCGCCTGCGACCGTTATCTATGTGGCGGGATCAGCCAAAGCGCAGACAAAAGAACGTGATGTTTGCGAATAGGTACTCATCGAACCCAAATAGTATGGCGCTTTGTATTGATGAATTTATGTTTTACTCTATTTAATTACAGATATTAATTAGGATTAAGATTTAATGTATTTATTTTTTGTAAAATGGTAAAATATGGAATTATATCAAAGAATGTACGTATAACGTTACTCCCATTGTGAGCGACCACGAGTCACCTTTTATATATCGATACATTTTTATACCTATATATCTTCATCTTTTCGCAACTTTCCTTTTTGTTTGCTTTATATCTGGGATTACTTTTATATTCATTCAAATTGGTTAATGGTAATGGTAATTTGTGATTAAGCTGACTCTTAATTAAAGCTTTTCCAGTAATTTGTTAAATGTAAAAATTATGTTGCGTATTATTTTTTCTTTTCATCTTCGCAAATTAGTTCCTGTTGAAATATATTAATAATCAGTGGTCGAGTCTTATCGCAATTTTTTTTAATGATTTGGATATTTTTAATTAATATTCTTAAAGTTGTCTGATTCAGAGCTTCAGTCAAAAGGTATTTGACTAGACAAACTTCAATGAACCCGAGATTGGGGAACATACTAAAAAATCAAGATCATTGATTGATACTAGAATTCCATTTTCCGTATTCGGGTTATTCTTTCGGTTTAAAAATTATTTCTCACACATTCTGTCATTAAAAAATATAAATATAAGACTTTATTAATTACAATTTCAACCAAAAGCCTGAACAAAGTTGTGAATCTTCCGATCGTGAGGCCACCCGTCGGACTTAGTTTAACTTCGTGGGTTCAACTCTTGGGGTATTGGCGAAGTTTCTATAACATCGAGCCAACAAATGTCATCTCTGAACTTCACTCTAAACTCTAGTGTTCATAACTGGTAGTTACGAACACTTGGGGGCAATTAACAATTCAGAGTTGAAGTAGTATTAATTACTGAGATGTTCGTGAATATATTTTTATCATTTTAATTTGAGTTTTTGTGATTCATGAGATTGAGGTCCATATTTCAAATAAGCTTGAAGGTATTCCAATTGAGTCACCATTGTCATTCAATTGTCACAACTGAATTGAAATCCCTCGATTTATGGCAATAATTAACAAGCTACAACTGTCAATTTGAAGATTCAACGAGAAATTGAGTTGGAGGACATGACTTGGTATACAGGGGTTAAAGAAGAAGAATGAAAATAGTTATTTATGCTACAAGTGCGGAACGTAGGTGATTCCTGATGAGTGGCCGAAACGAGTCGGGAATCATCTTACATACATACAGCTGCAGAGAAACATCACCTACTAGAAGTATATAAAAAGCGACATCTATGGGCAGAAGGATATATTACGACTTTTAAGTGCGCCGCTTGCGTGCCATCTCTGTGACCACAATGAAGTTAGTTTTCTGTAGTTATTAACATCGATTCCACAAGAAAGCTTGCAAGATACCCGATTAACAAAAAAAAATTACGTTATTGATACAAAATTGTCATACGCTAACCAACATCAGCATATTTAGGCAGTCGTGGTGGTATACTAAGATGTTTACGGCATTTATGTGATATCAATGAAATTAGATTTCTTTAGTTATTGACATCGATTCAAAATTGTCATGCGCTAACCAACATCAGCATATTTAGGCATAGAGGGGTGTTGCGGGATGAGGGGAAGTAAGAATGATAAAATTTAATAGGTATATACTATTATTAATTAAAAAAATAAAAATAATGCAGGTGCTTAAAAGGCGGTCAATCAAAATAAAGAAGATTCACTTATATACGTTGTATTATTTATTATGTCTTTTATTTAGTTTCTATCTTATTTGTTACATTTATAAATATTTTTATAAAACACAAGAAAACATATAAAAAATAGTAGCCCACCGGTATCGGGAACAAAAAAAACAAAACAGTATTATTTATTATTCTTATGGTATTAATTAATATAGTAACCCAATTTATATTAACAAATATTTATTTACTGAAAAAACTGATATAGTTTTGAATATTTCAAAAGAGAATCAACATGTTACTCACGTTTGAAACAAACAGAACAACAATTTACATCTCTTGAAATTTTTCAAAACTGTTTACAAAAAACTATTAACTACAAAAAACTTATCTGTAGCTTATACTTATAACGGAGAAGGTAACCTTTATTTTCTATAACTTCTAATCTTGATCTCATTCCATTTACCATATTATTAAAACAAATTGGAAAGGTTGCAAATCTTATCCTGGCTTGACGATGAGCTTCGGTTAGTTCATATTTTTTGGCAGGTTTAAATTTATAGATAACAGTTGCATGTAAATGTCTTCGGACAATGGTAAGCGAAATGCCATGTCTTATAGCACCAGATCGGGTGGTTGCAAAAGAATTCGTGGTTTCGCTATTCACAATGTCACGCTGACGGCTGGATTGATTTGTATAAACAATCGGACGTGGCCCTTAGCTGTTACACTTCACTTCACCAGTATCTTGATACCGTCGCACTCATAAACGAACTGTGTTTCCCTATAAAGAAGTAAATTAAAAAGTTAGATTTCTAATGGCAAAAAATTAAAATATAATTCGATTATAGTTCAGATACACTTACGTTGACATTTAATTCTCGAGCAATACTCTTTAAACTTTGATTTAGTTCCAAAGGACGACACTTTTAAAAAGTTACTCAATCGAGACATCACGTTATTGTTATTATATGTCGTTATTCGAACAATACAAGCAGACGAGTAATTATGCTATGATGCTATGTCATGTTTTACTTAACAAAATTATAAGCTTTCCCTCAATCTTCTTCATAATCAAATTAATATAATATTTTATAAACGTCACGACCGACATGAATAATGTGATGTATGTTTGTTTTTTTTTTTTTTTTTATATATTCTACCGCGGACATGTGGCAGTCCGCGCTCTTTTTTATTGTGTATATTTTGTTTGTTATTTTTTTTTTCATAATTATTACAATTGTTGGATTCCTACGTCGGATATTATTTTAAGGCTTACTTAACTAACTTAAATTTACGTGAGTTCATCCCTCACTAAATACTATATATATATTACACACTGGCATTACAATTTTATGTTTCTATTATTCTTATCTTTATGTTATTAACTATTTTGTTTACTTATTTCTATTAATACACTGCTTATGTTATTACAATATCTATTGGTACACTTTGTGGGAAGATGCATGGCAGTGCGAGTAGACCAGCCCCGGCCGACGGTTCCGGTTATAGAACCCCGTCGTTATGACGTTAAGGTGAGTATGACTGACTCGCTCCACCATGCAGCTTCACATGTATATATATAGTTTTCTTTAGACAGGGTGATGGTTTAGGGGTTTGGGTTGGAGTTTTTGGATGGGACTTGTTAGGTTGTGTTTTGGCTGCTGACCAGGGACTTCGCTAGCGTGAGCAAGGCCTCTATGACGACTACGTCTCGATGCTGCATAGTTGTATTAAGATTGTAGTTGACGACCGTTTTAGTCGGCGCATCCATCTCCCTCTTAGCAAGGCGGCCTGCGGCGTCATCGGCGTCGTCGGTGTAATAGACGCAACTGACTGTATGTCTGGACACCACCACTACCGCGTGGGAGATGCTGTAGTGGACCTGAAGCCTCCTGGACTTGGTGTTGATGATGATAACGCTGTCTTAGGTCGACCCCTGAGCCTCATGTATGGTTAGCAGGCGCGACCCCTCGCCGGATCCAAATCCCTGGCTCGCAAGAGAGGCTTTCTCCCCCTGCGTATGAACCAGGAACAGGGTGTTTTGGGCAGTACCCGGTATTTGCGCCCCTGTGTAACCTTTCACCTTCAGGGAGTGGACCCGCGACAGCGACGACTTGGAGGAGTATATACCGGGGTATATCTCACTCAGTGCAAACGCCAAGTCTATTGGATTGCGGTGTGTGCAGAGAAACTCCTGGGTGATGCCAGCCACCAGGTCTGGACGGGTATACCTAAGCTCGAAAAGATTCTCCCTGTCCAAAAATGGAAGCTGGTTAACGTCTCCGACGAGGACAAGTTCGCTCGCTCCAGACAACTTTACTGCCATGACTATGGCCCCAAAGTGGTTCATAAGAGCCTCGTCTACCGTAAGACGGTAGCATTTGTCTTGGCTCTTGAAACCGTTTGCTAGGATTGAGGCCATAGTGCGCACTTTGGTCTTTGCTCGGTTTCCTAAGCGGCGCGCAAGCTTTTCTCTAAGATCTTTGGCAGCTTCTGTTGTCGTGGTTGCTATCACGTCCCTGTCCTCTTCGAAGTGCTTTACCAGCCAGGTTGTCTTACCGCAACCCGGAACTCCGTTAATCCACCTGATATTGGGTACCGCCCAACTTTCCTGTGATGCCGGGATACCGGAGGTCCCCGAAATGGAGTGTGCCATTTCCAGGATCTTATCGTCCGGCATGATTTTGGTACATTTGGCGGTAACCACTATCGGGTCGTCATTTGGCACACTGAACTTCAGTTTGCCTGAGCGCTCCGTCTCCTCCTTGTCCAGGGCCACAAAGCCACTCCTCGCGCTGTAGGCTGCCATATAGGACCCCGTCATTTCCCCTTTGATGACTTGGGATGTGACGTTGTCATACACCGCTGCCCCTGCTTCCTCGAGCAGTACCCTTAACAGACCCTCTGTGTCTCTCTGGAAGGTCTGCAGGATCTTCCTGCATGTCGTAAGATTGACCTCTCTGGTCGCTTTTACGATTGCTACGTACTCGAGGAACGCGCTCTTTACGTGGTCTGTGGTACCCGACTTTACTGCGAGGGTCGGCGGGCTGACTTGCCCTTTGTCGGCTCGTGTTGGCTTAGGCTTTTGCTGGGTTGGTTCCTTTGATGTTTTTCTGAAGCACCTCTCCAGTGCTGTCTCCTGCTTGTGAGATGGTGATGCGTAGCTGGTGCTTGGGAGCAGTGCACTGAGGAAAGTGCCAAACGCTTTCAGGCGACTCCTCGACCAGGCCCGGTCCTCCGGGTTTATGGTGTTACACTGCACCTTTGCGGCTTTTTCGGCTGCTGCCTTCTGCTGGGCCCTCTCCGATCCGCTTTGAGTGGTGGGGCTTGTTTTGGGGCTCATTGCGCTGGCTATTGGTTGTCTGGGGGCTTTGAGGAAACTCAGGGTTTCCCCTCTGTCCTCGTAGACAACAACCTCATGATGTTCTGAGGCCTTTAAACAGCCAAAGCGGTCTGCGACGTCTCCTCTCTCTCCTCCCACCACCATTGCGTCCACATTTATGGTTCGTGCCGTGGCTGACGTGTAGTCTCCTGCCTCCCTAATCTTCTGAAGCAATGAGCTTGCCTGAGCAAATGGAGTAACCTCTCCCCACTCGAGTAATGCGATTGTTTTCCCTTTAAATCGCATTAGACGGCATCGGTGAGTGGCCACTTCCATTTGAGGTAGTGCAGCATACTTGCTGCCTGTTATGCTCGTTTTGGTGGTGCTTCCGTTAATCAGGGCGGCAAGGCCCGGTAAAAGGTCTATTCGGGCCGCAGCTTGACTTGAGCCTATGCAGAAGCCTATGCCTAACTTCTCCTGTTCCCTGTTCATGAACAGAGCGACGCCTCGCAGTCTGATGCCAGGGACTCCGTCTTCTCCGCTTGCCAGGAATTGTGTGGTAGTCATGCTAGGGGCTGGTTGTAGGCTGGCTGTTGCTGCTACCGCTGCTGCTACCGTTGGTAATGGCCGTTGGTTAGATTGTGTGTGTGTAATTTGTGTATCAGTCAATGGTGTACTTGTTGTTGTTTGTGTAGTTGTGGTTGTTGTTTGTGTGGTTGTGGTTGTTTGTGTTCGATAGTGTGGTCGACTTCGCAAGGTTACGTCCGTTTTGTTGGCCTTTGCTGCGATTGTGGCGACTTTGCTCGCGAATGCCAAGAATGGAATCCTAGTAGCCGGTCTCCCCATGATGGTGTGGAGTGTGGACTGGCTAAGCTGGGTTTCGAATTTTACCTCGAGCTCCATTCTGTCTTGGCTGAACCTTGGGCATTCGAACAGCAGATGCCAGACTGTCTCTTCACAACTCGGGTCACAGACGCACGAGGGACTATCTTTGAGATGGAAGCGGTGGAGATACGCTGAGAATCCGCCGTGTCCTGTAAGGACTTGTACGTGGACCGGTGTGAGCACTGCGTGTCTGAGTGTCCTTTTCGCCGCTAGGACGTCTGGAAAGAACGCTTTCGTGACCGATCCTGTACTCGAAGACTCGTACCGCGCTTGCCACTTCCTTATAGTCCCCTCCCGAATCTTCTTCCTCACGAACGAAACGGAGACCTTGCTGTATTCTGATGTGAGTTTTGTTAGGGCTGCCTCCTTGGCCAGTTCATCCGCCCTCTCATTCCCGGCAGTTCCCACATGGGCCTTGAGCCAAAAGAGCCTCACTTCTCTGCCCTCCTCTCTGATTTCACGGACGCTTCTCTTGATCTGGAGTGCCAGGTGGTGAGTGACAGACGGTCTCCTCAGCAGGTCAAGTGACGATCTCGAGTCACTTAAGATGCTTACGGAGGCCGCCTTGGATTCTCTTGCCATCCTGACAGCTCTGAAGAGAGCGTACATTTCCGATTGGAAGACTGTGTTGTGAGGCTCCAAGCCAAAGGTGCTGAACCATGACTCCGTCCCGTTTTCCCACCAAGTTAGGGCAGCTCCGACTTTCCCCTCTATCTTGCTGCCATCGGTGTATATTTGGGGGCCGATTACTTGGTGGGTGTCCAGGGTTTCGGGAGTCAAATTCTCTAGGCATTCATACTCGGTTGTTGTGAGTTGCGCCGGGTGGGGGTTTTTGGACGTTGCACTCCAGCACGCGGCCCAGCGGTATAAACTCTTGGGAATGTCCCTTTTTGATCTTGAAAAGGGTTGCCGCCTCGATTACCCGGAGGTCTAGGGGGAGTTGGCCTGACAGGATAAGTGCCGATGTCAGAGACACCGTGCGGTATGCTTTGCAGATTTTCTGCACGAAGCCCTTCTGCAGTGAGCCAAACTTTTTCCTTGTCATCAGTTTCTCAGCTGCGGGGGCCCACGCACTCGCTGCATACATCACGATGGGCTCTATCACCGACACGTATATTGTCCTGATTAATTCTCTGTTCAGACCCCAAGTCACCCTCGCCGCACATGCCAACTGCTTATAGATGTCTGCGGCCTTTCTATAGGTCGCAGACACGTGCGCATTGAAGGTGAGTTTGGAGTCTATCGTGAGACCCAACAGTTTCACTTCCTCAACCAGGTTTAGCCGCGTGCCCGACATATGAAGTACCGGAACGTCGTACTTTCGCTTCCTCGTTAACACCATCGCATTAGTCTTGTGCGCGGCGAAACGTAGCTTATTTTGGACGCCCCATTCCGATACTTTGGCTAACGTGCTGTTGGCTGATTGCTGCAGGGGACCGGCTGTGAAGTCAGAGAAAACCAGGACAACGTCGTCCGCGAAGGCTTGGCAGTATACCCCCATACTAGCCATTTTGTGTAGGAGTGGATCTAGGATAAGGTTCCAAAACGTCGGTCGGGCAATTGAACCCTGGACGCATCCTTTCGTGGTTCCCTTCTCGCTAGTCGCTCTGGCGTAGTTGACCCTGACGTTTCGGTCTTCCAGGTATGAGGCGACGAGAGTGTAGATATTAGCTGGACAACTCTTGGCTACCATCTGCTTCTTGAGTGCGGGCCACCACGCGTTGTAAAAGGCTCCCTCTATGTCCAGTAATATCAAAAGCACGATCTTTTTGGCTTTGATTTCGGCTCGTAAGTGGCCCACTAGAGCATAGAGGGCGTCCTCAGTCCCGCGCTGTGGCATGAAGCCGTATTGGTTTGTGTGTAGTGTTGGGAGGAAGTGCCACTGTAGTCGGCCCACTAGTAGTTTCCACTAGATTTTTCCTAGGACCGAGAGCAGACCTATAGGCCTGTACGACTTAGGGCAGGTGTAGTGGTCCTTTCCTGGCTTGCGGAGAATGCATACATGGGCGACCTTCCACTGCTTCGGGAAGTGTGACAGCGACAGACACTTGTTTGTTATCGCTAAGAACACCTCCCTATCGCAGTTTATTGCCGCTATGCAGATGTCTGCTGTTAATCCGTCGGGACCGGGGGCTTTTTTCGGATTTTGGTTCTGGAGAACCATTTCCAGCTCCGCGGTCGTGAAGGGCGGATCGTCTGCAGACAGACCCTGGGGGTTTTTCTCCTCCGCTAGCCTCCTTAACGCAGTGTGGTAGGGTTGTTCGGCATCCGTTGAGTCGTCGGGGTAGAAGGTTTTTGCCAGAAGATCCGCAGATTGCTCTGGACTGAGCGTCTCGCCTGCGTTGTTTCTCAGGAGTGCGTCTTCCTTTCTTCTGGCCGTCTTCCTTATTACCCTGTAGATACCGTCCCACATGCTCTCTCGGTCCTGCTTCGTGCAGAACTCCTTCCAGCTGGCTGTGGCTGCTTCCGTTGCTGCTGTCGTGTAAGTTTGTTTGGCCAGCACGTATTCTTGGATGGTGAAGTTTCTCCGGCTTGCGGCTGCGTTCCGGATCCTCCTCTTCTTCGTTACGGCTTCTTTTTTGAGACGGTCTAGAGAAGGACTCCACCATGGGGGTTTGGCGTTGTTTTTGGGCGACCCGAGTTTTGGAATCGCTTCCTCGCATGAGCGGTGGATGTTCTGAGTATAGTTTGAAATGATTGTCTCCAGATCTTCTGGGTTCGATGCGTTCGAGACTCTGACTTGGGTGATGTCACTGTCTGCTAGGCTAGTCTTCAAGTGGGTGTTGAAGTCGGACCACTTGGCCTTCTTGGTGTTGTAGATGCGCGTCGAAATCGGCCGTAAGGGTTCCAGGGCCTTTTCTAGGCGCATCGAGAAAGTTATAGCGTTGTGGTCTGAAGTTGTTAGACTTCTTTCTACCTGCCACTCCTCGACCTTACCTAGTAGCGACGAACTGCAAGCTGTCACGTCAACGATGCTTGTGCACCACCTGTCATTTCTGTATGTCTCGAACGTTGGTGTTTGGCCCGTATTTAGGATGTGGAGATCCCGCTCATTAAGGAAAGAACTGTACGCCGCCCCGCAATGGTTTTCGGAAACACTTCCCCACGCTCCAGGCGTTCACGTCTCCTCCCACCACGATGTTGTTTGTGTTCAATTTGTGTGTCTTGTATTGTGTTTCGGATAGGTAAGGTTCGATGTCCTGGTCACCCTCAAAATAGACCGACAGTACTCCAAAGCTGAGCTGACCCGCCTTTAGCAAGACAGCAGCAACGTTCTCGGTCACAAGCTGGGGGTCTTGGATAACCTCCAGGTTGTCACCGAAAACAACAATCGCTGCTTTAACTGGCTTTTTGCGGTTGAGGCTGCACTGGATGACTTGTGTGCCGGGTTTTTGTTTCATCACACCTGTTCTTCCTACGTAGGGCTCTTGAACAAGTGCTACTGAAATTCCCCTTGCCTGGGCCGCCATGTGGAGTTCTTCTGTGGCCAGCTTGGAGCGGTGAAGATTTGCTTGGATGAACCGCAATCTTGCTGTCGGTCTTGAGGCGATTTTGGGGGTGACTGGTTGGTTTGTTGGTGTGCTTTCGTTGCCCTTAGCAATAGGATACGCGCGATCTGGCTATGCCGTCCCACTTTTGGCGTTCCTGGCAGTCTTCGCTGAAAGCTGTGTATGCCAGGTTGCTGCCCGTCCCGTGTGCTACCTTGCAGTTTGCACATGTGGGCTGTTTGCCGTCCGCTAGAGTGACGCAGTCCCTGATATTGTGCGGTCCACTGCAGTAGCCGCAGACTTCTAGTGCAGCCCTGCATATGGACTTATTGTGTCCATATGCAAGGCACTTTGTGCACTGAACTAGTGGGGACTGGTCCTCAATCGAGCAACGCTTGATGCCCACATGGACTTTTTGGACAGAAGTGTAGGATTTCCAGAGCTCCGGGGAGAGCTCCAGAACGGGGTGGCACTCGTGGAGGTTTCTCGCGCGCTTCCTGTAGCGCATCTTGATGGTCTGCCCCTCCACAGCGACGTTTTGCAGAAGGTGTTGGTTCTGCGCTTTAAGGAGATCTACGATCTCCCCGTCGCTGTAGCTAGACAGCACACCCTTGATGCAGACTAAGGGATTTTGCGGTTTCGGCTCCTGGACCTTGAGCTCTGAGTTCGACTGGACCTGGTCTTTAATCTTCTTCAAGTCCATCTTACTGGCGCACCTTAAGACCACTTTCTGGTTCCCAGTGTGCCGGGGGTTCGTCGACGAGACGATCAGGGTGTGGTTGGGTTGTGTGGGTGGTTTGGGGGGCTTTGGTGTACTGGCGACCTGGGCAAAGGTTTTGGGGCCCTGTTGTTGTGTTTGCGGTTTATCCGCTTTGCCCAGGTCCGCCACCCCTTTCTGTATAGTTTGGAGCGTCTTCTTTACCTCCCCGACTGCGAGCTCCGTTTCCAGATTCAGCGCTGGGGGCACCTGGATTTGTGGCTCTTTGTCGCGCAGTACGCGGAGGTCCTCCGAGACAAGCTCCAGCCTATCCGATATAGGTTTGAGGTGTTCGGATATGTTTATGGGTGTGTGTGGTGGTGGGGGTGAGGCTACAGGCCTGTTGGCGATGGTCTGCAGCTTTGCGGTTAAATTCGCCATCTCCTCCTCGAAAGCCGCGGTCGTGAGTAGGCCTGTCTCGCGGCTACTCCGGTCCGTCTCTGTGTCACTTGGCCGGTTGAGGTCCTCTTTGAGCCTTTCAAGAGTTCTCCGGAGGACGTCCAGCTGGTTGGAGATGCTTATGTTATGATACGATGATTTATAAACATATCGATGAATTTCACAAACATGACAAGTGTCAGAATGGTGGGGCGGTATAGCAGCACGAGTCAAGTGAGTTATAGGGTCCGTGTCCGGATCTTGCTTCGGCCTAACGATTTTATAATTTTAAAATTATGTTGTGAGTTTTTAGAAATCTGTAAAAAAGTATAATGTTTGATAAACATATTTGGAAGCTTAAAAATATCAATAGGTAGGATGCGATGGATATTAATTACCTAGCGGTCGCTTGCATGAGCGTTGTCAGTTTTTTTATTTCTTGTTAGAATATCTTAGCAGTTTCATTGATATCACAGAGATGGCGCGCAGGCAGCGCACGTAAACATCGTAGTATATCCTTCTGTCCATCGATGTCCCTTTCGATACATTTCTAGGGGTGAGGATTCTCTGCTACTGTATGTACGTGTATCATACAACATTTTACTATGCATTGTGCGAGGTTTTTTTTCTTTAATCTTCTTTTATTTAGGGGCTTTTAGTCACAATTTAGACCATGCCAGCCCCATCATAACCTAAACTTATACACATACATAAATATACACTTATTCTAATTTATCTATTATTTTATAAACTAAAATGGCTGCTTCCGACAGAGGCGCTGACAGGATACTTTGAAAATTTCCTATATCTATTAATTTAATATTAAATCTATTCATCAGAGCCTCTCTCCCAGCTCTGGTCCTTACACAATCCACCAATAAGTGGTATACGTCTTCCACAACACCACACTTGGTACAGTTTGGGTTGGGTTTTATTTTCATAAGATGCCTAAACTTATTGCAAGGAATGTGTCCAGACCGGAGTCTGTGAGCTATTATGACAAATTTCTTATTAATTACACTGTTGGCAAACCAGGGAACACGAGGGGGTTTACTTTGAATCGTTCTATACCAGATTCCTTTTTCTAGCGATCTTTCATTAAAATACTCTTTCCAATAGTTTTGGCATACAGTCTTAAATTTAGTTAAAATTTCGAAATAACTTGGAATGACATTGGTTTCAATTCCATCTGCTAAGACTTTTCTTGCTAAGCGGTCCACTTCCTCATTTTCCGGTAAGCCAACATGTGACGAAACCCATTGAAAAACCAACTTAACATTACTTAATGTGAAGTGATAAATTTGCTTAAGTATGGAGTAGGCTATCGAAACACCTCTGTAACCAGAGGCGCATCGAGCCATATGCTGGAGAGCACTCTTGATATCCACGAAAATAACACATTCATCACTTCCAATATTTCGAAAATATACAAGAGCTTCTGATATCGCAACAAGCTCCGCCATCATGATACATATTTGACTTGCAGATGTTTTAAACATTCCAGTAACTTTATGTTTTGAGTCGTAAAAGGCGGCACCAAGATCATTATTTATTTTCGACCCATCTGTATACAATTTAAGCCAGCCGTTATATTTATTGTGTAAGTCCTCCAATACATTATTTTCGTACGATTTCTTAGGTAATTTTACACTATCAATCTGATCGTTAATAACGTTTTCTAAATTTATATTTGATAGCCATGTATCTAGGCCAAACATTTCTAATGGATAACTAGAAGATAAAGGTTCCTCTTTAATTTCGGTATATATTTTTATCGGTTTTTTTTTATTTCGCCAATAACTGTTGGTAGTATAATTACTTAATGAGTTTAGTAGTACATTTGTCAAATTATTATCAAAAAAATTAGCTTTTAAGCAATATTTTATGGCCAAATATTTTCTTCTTAAAGCCTGATTAGGAATACACAATTCGGACTCCATAACATGGATAGGTGTTGTACGTATGAAACCTCCAATTATCCTCATGGCTTGATTTTGTACTTTGTCAAGCTTGCTTAGGTGAGATTTTGCGCAATTGTCGAATATAAAGCTTGCATAATCTATCCTACTCCTAATCAGCGATATATATAATCTGCGAAGATGTTTAGGATGGACACCCCAGGCTGTCCCCGATAGTACTTTAAGTAGACTCAAGAATCTTTGTGTTTTCCCCATGTCTCATTCAAGCTTTTACCCCACCGCATCGTTCTATCTAACCACAGGCCCAGATAATTTATATGTTCTACTAAAAAAAAATATCTGAGCCAAGCCAGAAATGAATAAAATGTCTTATTTAAGCGCGCTCAGCATATCCACAGATTAACTATAAGTTCCTCAGGCATATTTACTGCGCATGTGCAAATAGCTGCCACGTCGTAACGCAAAAAGGCACGAGCAAAATATACGTTCTTCCAAACATATTTAGTGAATATTTAAAATTAATTTAATGATCAAATCTAAATCTAGCGTAATTTAAATCGCCTTTAATGAAGTATCTATACTCTGTACTAAAGAGAAAAGATTAGTATTTTTGTATGTTTGTATTTTTGTATGAAACGAATAAACTTAAAAACCACTAGACCGATTTCAAAATTATTTTTCCTTTGGGAAGCTACACTATCCCCGGGTGACATAGGCTGCTTTTATTTCCTGTTTTTCCACGAAAACGGGAACTACGTGGATGAAACCGCGAGGCGTCCGCTAGTTAGTTATATTTTATCTATGATAATCTGTACTTAACTAATTTGTAAAACTTTTCTTAAATAATAAAAACTCTATCAGTCTTATTACAAAAAACGAGATAAACCATGGTTTAAACCTGTACTATCAAGTCCAGGCTTATCTGCAAAACCATGGTCTAAATTAGTTCGTATTACAAAACTCAAAAAAACCGTGGTCTTCTTAGTACCGTAATTTGAACCATTGTCTATACATCAACCACAGATTAATACAAATATCATTCGTTCACCATAATATCATTAAATTGCAATGTTCCGTATGCCCAGAAATGAAAACGTTTTGATAATACGATAAGGATTAAATTACGTTTAAGAGTGTTAAAAATATTGAGACTTTGTTATTTTACATGGATATAAACAATTGTTATTTATCGATTGAAGTTTTGTTTAGATTTAAGCAAATTACATAAATTATTAATAATTACTAATAATACATCTACGCACGTGTAACGAAACGTAACAGTCTCGCGCGTTATATGAAACCATAACATTAAACAAAACCATCGCAAGCTGAACAAAGATCACTAAGCTTTAGAATTTTAAGTTATCGAAGTCTCTAATAGAACAATTGCCTCTTTGTTAATAATATATATAATAATATATTGTGATGGACCAACATAAAAAAGCGATCTGAGAATTGGAGTACCGAAGAAAAAGTAATATCCTCAATAATTAATTAAATCAACCATGTTAATATCCATTTTCGGGTAAAAACAACACAACACAATAAAAAAGATGCTATAACCTAAAAGAGAAACTTTGACAGATACGACTTAGACCATCGTTAAACTAGGGGCCGCCGAGGTTTAGCGTTAGACCATGATTTGGACTATGGTTTATCGCTAAACCATTATTTGTAATATAATTTTTGTGTAAACCACAGTTTATAGAGATTTAAACCTGGGTTTTTATTTAAACCGCTTTTTGTAATAAGACTGTATGCGTCTGGCTGACAACGGCGCAGCACTAAAAAAATAAAAGAAACAGAAAAGTAAAAAGCTCTAGTAAAAAAGTGACACTTTCCGCACAGTTTAGCTGCTTGGAAAACGCTCTTTTCGAGGACATGCATTGTAAAGTATTTATTGTAACAGAAACTGAAATTGGAGACGCTATATAAAATAGGCATCCACATCGATACTTTTACTAATTCAGGTACAATTACTACTATCACTAAATAACGCTACGTCACTGTTAATTACGTAAAGGGTAGGGTTTGCCCTACTTACTAGGGGTCTTTGGACCATTAGTGACATAATGAATGGAATAAACTTACATTCATTGACAGGCTAATAACCATCTTTCCATTGACGATTTTAATTGTGTTGATAAAAAAAAAACCTTCTAGACAACATCTGCGCTATCTGATAGTAATAGTGTAACTGTGATACATTCGTCAAAAGTTAATTGTAATCAAAAGTTGCAGCAACATGTTTTATGTACGTACTTTCAAAAAAAAATTTGGGAACATTCAAAATCATGCAACATGTTTCCAGCAACACAAAAACACGTTACTGCAACAATGATGTAATACTTTGTATGAAACAAGGCTTATAATGTAGCATAATAATAAATAAATCAGCTGCTTATAATGTCAGTTACGAATCGCTCCTGAACAAAGCAATCATAAATTATGTGCTATGATTATTCTAAGCGTTATTTATGTTTATTATTGAAGGAATTATCGTATTAATTTGGACGACGACCGTTGGAGCCATAACTCTATTAATAAAAGCGAATATCATCATATAAGATCGTTAACGTTATAGCCTCCTCATGACCATAACCTACTAATTAATGGTCTATAGGAAATCGGGATAATGACTATGTTCGTTGGACGGATTATTATTTCGATGTAAACCACAGATTTACACGTAGAAGGTAATTGTCAGTAGTTCATTTACCAGTTTACTGGCAGTATTTTTATGCAGTTCCGTATATCTAACGATTACCATGAGCACTTGAGCTTTAAGAAGATTAGATATAATTTTTCTTTATCTGAAAAAGGAAAGTACATTTTTTTCATAATTTTTAACTTCGTGGTATTTGACTTTCGTTCCTATGGTCGTTATGCTAAGCGTGCTGAGAGCACACACAGAAGAACTTGTTCTTTGGGATCCTAAAAAAAATTGTTTGATGGCCTGCAAAATCTCATTCAGAGAGTCATTCCCGTATTAGAGGATTTTAGATGACATCATCCTCTTGTGTATAAAATTATAGATCTATTATTATTAATCGAACTGCCGAAAAACTGCCGTTCTCAAACAGACAACTCACTACTAATACCCTGTTAATACCTATTCCCACCTCAAGCATAGAGATAAAATAATACACTTAGCTATTATCTTACTACTTTTATTACCCCATCCATTACAGAGCAATGGATTCTTATATTTATATTTGTTCACTTATTTTCAAGCATCTAGAACCTGCCAAGTCTAAGTGGTTCTATCTTTATGTGAACTGGAATATCGGTTAAATAGGACTTTAATGAATTTCCAAACAGAGTAGATGTAGTGATTGGAAACGAAAGATACGATAGAAAATAAATATGAAAAGATTCCTTTATATTTTGTGTAAAATAAGATCACTAAGGCCGGTATTCCAGAAGCTCGTGCTCATGCTCAACTCAACTCAAATTTGAAATGGACAGTTGTAATTGGTTGGCTTGTTTTTGAGGGTTCCGTACCTCGAAAGGAAAAATCGGAACCCATATAGGATCACTTTGTTGTCCGTCCGTCTGTCCGTCCGTCTGTCCGTCCGTCTGTCCGTCCGTCTGTCCGTCCGTCTGTCTGTATGTCAAGACCCTTTTTCTTAGGAACGCGTGGAGGTATCAAGCTGAAATTTATATCAAATACTCAGGTCTTATGCCCCGTAAAGCTGTGAAAACGACACTCGCAAGGGAATCAAAAGCTACAGGGTACTTCTCGTGAACTTAGAATCTAGAAATTTGGTACGAAGCAAAGTCTTATAGCACAGATAAAGGAATAATTGCGAAAACCGTAAATTTTTGTTAAATCATTTAATAAAAATATTTTTATTAATTTTAAACTTACTACCCCTTTCCTCATGAACGCGTAGAGGTATTAAATTATAATTCATATCAAATACTCTGTTCTATAATACCTTTAAGCTGACGTTTGTACAGAACCCTCGGTGTTCGAGTCTGACTCGCACTTGGCCGGTTTTTTTTACATTAACGTGCTCAAGTCCAAGATTATAGACGCCCCAAACTTTTCCAAATTCTTTTAACACAAAATCAGTATAATTGAGTAGTGTTAGCTTGTATTTGGAACGTACTCGTACTTGCTAACTTGGACTTTCATTTTCATTCAATAATTTCATCACACATTTTGTGTCGAAAGAATTCAGTAAAGTCTGGGGCAACTGGGCTCTTGCTCTATTGAGTACACATATATATTATTATGTCAAGCTGAAGAATCATATAACAAACTCGACAGTTGTGATTGGTTGGCAGTTGATTGATAGGTGTGACCAATTTTGAGTTTGATTCGAGTATGAACAACTGGAATACGGGGCCTAATATGATATGGAAAAATATAAATATCATAAAGGCCTGAGACTCAAGACAAAGATTAATTATATCGTCAATGCCAAATTATAAGGGTTTGAACACGAAAGTACGACATTTACGATAGCGCGTGTCAATCCCGTACATATTTGACATTTAACCTACCACTATCGCGACATCTTCCTTGAAAGAATATCACTTGTCTAGAGCATCTGGACCCAATATCAATATCCTGTGCCGTAAAGTCGTACTCCGAATCAACCACAATGTTATGTCAGCAAGTAGTATTTACCTACTATCATTGAAAAGTGTTAGTAGAAAGTAGTGTAGAGAGTGTGTGACTAGTGGTATTAGAAATTATGAATGAAATTAATCATGTATTCGTCTTTGTTTCAGAATAAATCAATCCTAGTGGTGCTGTTGTACAGTTGGAGAATTGGCGTCAATGCCAAGAGATATAAGGAACTGGACGACGTTTATTATGGTATGTACCTGCCACTATTTATTCGAATGTAACCATGAGCTGGCTTAACGGAGTAAAGAGTTTCTATAAACACGAGACCAGTTCCCTACTATGATGTGCCAAAGTCATAATGATTCCGTTGAGTCAGAGAGACGGAGCAACACAGGACGAATAGCACTATCCCGTATTCACTACGGTGTTATGACGGCAATGACACTTCATAGTAGGGGGGCCAGCTTTTGCTAGTTTGATTACCACCGACGTGTGGCCTACTACACATAAACGTTTTTGTAGAAGAATGCAATGGAGGTTGGAAACCATACTCAGGAAGATCATACCTTCTGTAATGTCCCGGAAATATTATATTCTATTTATAATCTACATCGATATTGACACTGACTATGGTACGGGTTTTCAATCAAATTTATTTCGTACATAACGAACGCATTTCTCCCTCTAGAACAGTCACACGAAATGTTGCCAAAACATTGTAAAGGAGCTCAACATTTTCATTCTTCGTCTGTACGTGAACACAGTAAATTAAATTATGCAAAAGTGGTTTCAATTTTGGTATACCCGCTTACATTTCTTTATTTCTTAGCAACAAATATACACCAAATGAACCAACGAAATCAATTAAAAAAATGAAAAAAAGGCGAAAAACGTCCAAAACTTTGTTACTTTGAACTAACAACGGTCTAACTATCAAAGAAAACCTATTAGGTGAGTGAAAAACCTTGGACAAAAGTTTATTTGTGTGTTGGGTGATAGGTACCCAATTAATGATGAATCGCACTTGATTTGTTTTGTTTTGTTTGAGATGAACATAATTAAATTGTAAATTGAAATTGACCTTTGTCTGAAAGAACTTTGAGAATCTCCGTTTTGTCAACTGGCAGTTATCATTTTTCTATCCACGGCACGCCCATTCTATAATCACGACGGTGATGACAAGTAGACCCAGTAATAAGATGTATTGTTTGATGTATTCTGAGCTTCCAAACATAAACAATAAAACTGGAATATTTTCACGTAATATCAAACAAAAACAAAATTCATGAAAATACAAACAAATACTCTAAAACAAAAGCGATTGTTTCCCAAAGTTGAAGTGAAGAGTGCCCCACTAAGAAGAAGAAGAAGCATCCGATGAGACTGGGAACCGAACCCAATAAGTTGTGAAAAGGCTAGGCAGATTGGTACCTAGTTCCGAATAATAAAAAAAAACACCGGCCAAGTGATAAATGATAATGATAAATGATTTTATTTCTGTAAGTTGGTTTATACAAACACTTTTACATGTCGAACATATTTTTTTAAACTAGATGAAGTCGGCGTTTCCTATCTGACTACTCTGAGAAGAAAGGCCGAAACAAACTCAGAGGTCACAGTCTCTTTTAAAGTCCAGACAAAATATTGGTTAGATTTGGTCAGAAAACTCCCCACAGTCGATACAATTATTAAAAACCAAAATCAAAATCATTTTTTTTTATTTCACATAGACCTACATGGGCACTTATAAAACGTCGACAAAAGGTGCACGGTTCGGGTTGGTCGTTTCCTATGGAGAAGAACCGGCAAGAAACTCCATGGTTACTCTTTTAAAAATGGTTTGGTTTTACAATATTTCCATGTTACAGCATTAGTACTTAGATATGGGGGGACAACGCAGGCCCGACTTATGACAATAAGTCTTAAGAAACTAAAAAAAATAAAATAAAAAGATTATATATTAAATAAAAAAGTTAACAAATGTTAACTAGCATCAAGAAGGCCTACAATGATCACACATTCACAAAACAATCAGTAAAAGAATCTATACAAAGGTAAAAAAAAAATAAGTGTAACAAGACTAAATTTAACGTGTGGCACAAATGTTGTTATCAGTGCTGTAACTATTCTTAGCAAAGGACTATGAAGATGATTGAAAACCATTGTAAAAAGTCTAATTAAAAGAAGGAAAGAAAAAATGAGATTGAGAATAGTTAGAGACATCCACTTATTTGTGCCGTTTACAAGTTACCAGGGAAGCTGCATGCGCAGAAGGAGCTAAGGCCAAATGTTTTTATCTTCAACGTAGTCCTTGATTTTATAATATGCTTTGTTAATAAGGATACGTTTGATGTAGTTTTTGAACCTTTGACTTTGACTTTGGCAACTTGTTATAAAAGCGTATACTGTTTATAAGAAAAGACTTGCTAGTTTTCGTTAATCTGAATTTGGGTATTACAATTTCGTGCTTACTGCGTGTATTTAAATTATGGAAGTCGCTTCTAGTTTTGAAAAGCCCCCGTTTTTTACGGACATACAAAATACATTCCAAAATATAAAGTGAAGGTAAAGTCAGTATATCGATCTCTTTAAATTTTTCTCTGAGGGACTCGCGAGGACCCATTTTATAGATTGCGCGGATTGCCCTCTTTTGTAGGATGAAAATTGAGTCAACGTCTGCTGCTGATCCCCACAGCAGAATGCCATAAGACATAATATTGTGGAAATAAGCATAGTATACTAACCTAGCTGTAGCTACATCGGTTAGCTGCCTTATTTTCCTTACTGCATATGCAGCCGAATTTAACCTACCCGAAAGAGTTCTAATGTGCGCGCCCCACTGCAATTTTGAATCGATAGTAATCCCTAAGAATACAGTTTCCGTTATAACTTCAAGATTTTTGCCGTCAAGATTTAAGTTTAGGTCATGTTGTGGTACATTTGGTAAAGAGAACTTTAGACATTTTGTTTTTTCGCATTCAGTAAAAGATTGGTAGCTGCGAACCATTTTGAGAGAACAATCAGACTTTCGTTGACATTTAAGACATCCGTATCTTGCCTATCTATTTTAAAAATTAGTGAAGTATCATCAGCAAATAGAATTATATCCGATAATTTGGCCATCATAAAAGGGAGATCATTAATGTAAACAAGAAAAAGGAAAGGGCCGAGAATTGAACCTTGGGGCACGTCCATCTTGACTAGAGACCCGGAGGACGTCGCCCCATTAACATTTACTTTTTGCTGTCTGTTTGATAAATAGGAAAGCACGAGATCAGCAGATTTTCCACGAATTCCGTAGTGGTGTAATTTACAGATCAGTGTGTTGTGGTCGACGCAGTCGAAAGCTTTTGAGAGATCACAGAAAATGCCAATGGCATCCTGGGACCTCTCCCAAGCCTCCAAGATGTGACTGATGAGTTTTACTCCCGCGTCCGTTGTCGACCGACCTTTCGTGAAACCAAACTGTTGACTATGCAGGATCCCATTTGAATTGAAGTGAGACAACATCTGTTCCAGCATGATTTTTTCATAGATTTTACTCAATGCTGGAAGCACGGATATAGGTCTATAATTAGAAGGATCACTCTTAGTCTCTTACAGCCTGATTTGAAAATATTAAAGATAATAGCTAAACTAGGTTCGACAATGTCAATAATAGTCTTAGCAACTTCTACAGAATGACCCCACAGATCTGCAGTCTTTTTAACATTTAAAGTGTGAAAGGTTTTAATTATGTCTTTACAAGTAATATGTTCGAAAAGAAATTCCGAATCGCAAACATTAACATTTTCTTTTAGCAAAGACTCAGCAACAGAAGGTGATGAGTAAGGATTTAGTCGTTGAAATGGGAATATCTGAAAATAAATTTTCAAAGGCCACTGCGACTTGTGAGTCTGATTTTATGATGTTGCCATTAATAGACAGGCCGTAGTCAATATTTCGGTTACCAGATCTTCCCGTTTCACTATTAATAATATTCCAAGTCGTTTTAATAACATTACTACTGTTTTTAATCTTTGAGCTCAAATAACGCGACTTGGCCAAACAACAAACTTTTTTAAATAATTTTGAATAATTTCTAACATATAAATTAAATTCAGCAGTGTTTACATAAGTCCTTTCACTGTACAGCTCATAAAGTCGTGTTCTACTTTTATGAATACCAATGGTAGCCCAATCACTGAATGATGCGTTACTATTAACGGAGATAGTCTTGGGAATAAAGGTCAAATTAAATTGTTTACAGTATATACTAAAAAAATCATTATATAGATGATTAAGATCAGCATCAATTGACAAAATTGGTAATTTATTAATGAGTTTAACTTTAAAAGCTGCCAAGCGACTTGCAGTTTTGGGGTTAACAGTGATATCCTTTTTAGCCACTTTGTTGTTTTGGTTTGGTATAGTAATCCTCTGCCCGCAATGATCAGAATCTAGTAAATTTATAATTTCTTTGTGGACTGGTATAACATTAGTATAAATATTATCTAAGCATGTAGCACTAGAAGGGGTTATTCTTGTGGGCTCCAAAAATAGGTTTACAAGATTGTAGGACTGAAACAGACTTATTATTTTACTACAAGAACCTGAGTTTTCTAATAAATTAACATTAAAATCACTACAAGTGATAATGGATTTATTCGAGTTACAAATCTTGTGTAACACTTCATCCATTACCTTTTCCAAGCAGTCATACAATCCTGAAGGGGGTCTGTATACTCTTAATACAATAAACTGCTCCAATTCTATACAAGCTATTTCAACTGTCCGCTCAACAGATAGGCTCACAATATCCTTACGGTCTTTAAATTTAAGCTGGTTACTTACTAAAATCAATGAGCCACCATGTATAGCATTAACTCTGCTGAATGAACTATCAACCTGGTGATTATTAAAATTGAACAATAACTGGTGGCTTTTAAGCCAATGTTCTGTTATACAAAGAATATCAATACTGTTAAAGTTCATAAATAATTCTACTTCTAAATCTTTGTTCATGAATCCTTGAATATTTTGATGCACCAGGTTAATACTATTTACCGAATTTAAACTTTTATTTGATTTTACTTTGCAATTTTTATCCTGTATGCTTTTGCAAGAGGTTGTCCCTATTGTCCTAATTTCTAATTTAAATTACTATCAATATCAATTTCTGATACCAAATTATTGGCTGAATTAAATAACATTCCTTGGCTTTGCAATAGAAGCAAGTTGTTTAGCCAAATTCTTGGCTGTAATAGAAAAATAATATGATAGCGACACAGCTATCTGTCTTTTATAATACTTTGAAAGAAAGTACCTATCCATGAAAAATTTATCTTTTGTCAAATAAAAGTGATTACCAACATAATTGTTAGTGTCAATTAAATGGAATAAATTACTACTATATGTTAAATTATGTAATGTCCTATTCAATTCATACCTAAGTATGTTTTCTTCCTGTGGCAAACTTTGGCTGTATGGGAATGTGAACATCACAATTTTATTTAAACTAAGGTTGCACAAAGAGCTATAATGTTGGAGTAATTCTCCTTTGTTCACATTGCCCCTATTACGAATAAATATTAATAATGTTGTATCCTGGTTAAATTGCATTTTGTGTTTTTAAAATTGCAGTGAGTGTCGGACTTCGCATATTTAGGGTTCCGTACCAAACCGCGAAATCAAGTTGGTTGTAATAGGAAAAAACGGCCAAGTTCGTGTCGGACTTCGCACATTTAGGGTTCTGTACCAAAGAAAAATCAGATTTTTCAATATATTGGTATCTGTTACTAAATTATACGTAAAAGTAAACATTATCACTAAATTTCAAGTTCATAGGTCAATGGGAAATTAAAAAATTCTTGGAAAATAAATTGTGTGACAGACGACGGACAGAAAGACCGACAGACACGTGAGTGACAGCAATATTTATAGTAGATCCTTCGGGTACAGACCATAAAAAGAAGGAAACAAATAATATAGAAAATTGAGAAGGGCGTTTTCTACGCGTGACTCGTTACAAAAACAAATAGTAATTAGTTGGGCATCATAATATTATTTTGGTTTTCGTTCTATTACGGCTAAAGGTAAAATGATACTAGCATGTTGATACAAAAATAACGAAGGATAAATTGGGTTTTGATTTTCTTTTGCCACAAACTTTACCGATGTTATTCGAAAGACATTAGTATGGCGTATTTTTGGGATCGAAAACACAACACCCTTTCTTTCCAAAACCTCTTTCCCCTTTCTACTTTTAGTTGGTATCTGGTGATTTGACTTCTTTTTAAAACAGGCACATCTGACATTAAAATTATTTTAGGGGTTTTCAGTTTTCTACGCTGAGTTGAAACTCAACTTAAAAGATTTATTAGCGCAATGGACTAAAAATTCAAACAAACAAGTTAGAGTAACAATCATTTTCAAAAAATATTAAATTCACTGACAGAAAATAAACAGACGAATCAAAGAATCTCCTAATCCACTGGATCTAGAAGCATACAATTTCACTCAAGGTTGCCTTATACATACAACGAAAGTGAGCACTAATGAACATTCATTTTTAGGGAACAATAATTCAAAAAAATTATCTCCTGTTTATATAAATAAGGAATGTTTGTACCTATTGAAGTTCATAATTTTGACCGATTGGGAATCCCATCGCAACAGAATGCCACAATACCACATGAATGAGGCACTAAATGCCCCACTTTCACTTCACATTTTAAACTTAAACACGAGCTTCCAAAGCTTTATTTAATTGCCTATTGTAAGTAATGTAGGTTAGGAAAGGACTTATGTAAACACTGCTGAATTTAATTTATATGTTAGAAATGATTCAAAATTATTTAAAAAAGTTTGTTGTTTGGCCAAGTCGCGTTATTTGAGCTCGAAGATTAAAAACAGTAGTAATGTTATTAAAACGACTTGGAATATTATTAATAGTGAAACGGGAAGATCTGGTAACCGAAATATTGACTACGGCCTGTCTATTAATGGCAACATCATAAAATCAGACTCTTGTGAGTCTGATTTTATGATGTGGCAGTGGCCTTTGAAAATTTCTTTTCAGTTATTCCCATTTCAACTACTAAATACTTAAACTCATCACCTTCTGTTGCTGAGTCTTTGCTAAAAGAAAATGTTAATGTTTGCAATTCAGAATTTCGTTTTGAACATATTACTTGTAAAGACATAATTAAAACCTTTCACACTTTAAATGTTAAAAAGACTGCAGATCTGTGGGGTCATTCTGTAGAAGTTGCTAAGACTATTATTGACATTGTCGCACCTAGTTTAGCTATTAGTTTAATACTTAATAATTGTATCGACTGTGGGGAGTTTCCTGACCTTATGAAAAATAGTAAAATAATACCTTTGTTTAAATCAGGTAGTACATCAGACCCTACAAATTATAGACCTATTTCAGTACTACCTACGTTTAGCAAAATATTTGAGAAATTAATTTTAGAGCAATTGCAAAGATTTTTTAATAAACATAAATTATTACATAGCAAACAGTTCGGTTTTACAAGGGGTCGTTCAACTACTGATTGTGTTGAGTTTTTAGGACATATTTATAATGCATGGGAAGATAAGTGCGATGCCTTGGGAATCTTTTGTGATTTGTCCAATGATTATGATTGTGTTTTTCATGAAACGCTAATCAGGAAACTCCGCCACTACGGGATCCGGAACAGCGCTCTGGATCTTCTTACTTCATATTTGAGTGATAGGATTCAGACCGTTGACGTTAACGGAAAAAGATCTCCTGGATCTATGGTAACAATTGGAATCCCGCAGGGCTCGATTCTTGGTCCTTTCTTGTTTCTTATTTATATTAATGACTTGCCTTACCTCATAAAGGATAACCATGATATAGTGTTGTTTGCGGATGATACTTCACTTTTGTTTAAACTTAAACGTCAGCAGCTGGTTACTGACGATGTAAATAGCGCGATCTCAAAAGTAGTTCACTGGTTCAATGTTAATAATTTACTACTTAATGAAAAAAAAAACAAATGCATTAAGTTTACCCTACCTCACGTTAGGCAGCTGAAAACCGATGTGTTGATAAAGGGCGAAGAATTGAATCCTGAAAATAGCACAGTATTCTTAGGCTTAACTTTGGATGCTAAGCTTCAGTGGGGCCCTCATATAGATAAATTGTCAAAGAAGCTAAGCTCCGCAGCATATGCTGTTAGAAAAATTCGTAATTTAACTGACATAGAGACAGCCCGTTTAGTTTACTTTAGCTATTTTCATAGTGTAATGTCGTACGGTATTCTGTTGTGGGGAAATGCCGCCGACATCCAGACTATCTTTGTTTTGCAGAAAAGAGCTGTTCGATCAATTTATAAATTAAGCCCGAGACACTCTCTCAGAGAGAAATTTAATTAGATTAATGTAATGACTGTGCCTTCTCAGTATATTTATGAAAATCTTTTATATGCCCATAAAAATATAAAATTGTTTAAAAAATACAGTGATATCCATAACATAAATACTAGGAACAAACACAAATTTGTAGTACCTACAACAAGGCTCAAGAAAATAGGTGGCTCGTTTAGATGTCAATGTGTACACTTTTATAATAAGCTTCCAAGCCACGTACAAGATCTAAGTCTTAATAAATTCAAGTCTTTCATTAAACGTAAGTTGTGCCAGAAAGCGTTTTATACAACAAAAGATTACATTGAGGACAAAAAGGCTTGGGATTGAGCTGCTCCAATTAATTTTGTTTTTTTATTATAATTTGCACTATGCATTTTGTTATTATAATTTTTTTTATTTTTTTTGATTTTCTTGCAATGACGAGAATATTTACTTTTTAAAGTATTATATTATTTTATTTTAATTATTGTGAATGTGAAGACTATGTGGATAGTTTTTTTTTTTTTTTTTTTTATTTAAATTTATCTTAGTTTTTAATCATGGTCTGGCAGTTTGAGTAGTTTATGCGGCCTACCCGAATGTCCTTTCTTTGGTATTGTTCGTCGAATCGTTGAGCTCCTTAAATTCTGAGTTGAGCTGCTCGGTTATTGACAAATGCGTGCACTGACTGGACAGGTCCACTCAATCTGGCTGGTTCTTTCCTCAAAAGACCATTTCAGACATCAGTCTACATGGTCTTCACATGATCTAATCAAGATTTTGTCAGGACTTTAAAAGAGACTGTGACCTCTGAGTTTGTTTCGGCCTTTCTTCTCAGAGTAGTCAGATAGGAAACGCCGACCTCATCTAATTTTAAAAATATGTTCGACATGTAAAAGTGTTTGTACAAACCAACTTACAGAAATAAAATCATTTATCATTATCATTTATCATTTACAAATACCTACTACTTATCTAACAATAGTCTAGACATCTTTTTGTGGCCAAAGACTGATAAGGAATGGTCTTGAAGGATCTAACTGTAATTATTTAATTTATTACTTAGTATAAGATCTGTTGTCTTACTTTCACTGTGTGATATTGAGGTAATGAGACTGTTAAAAAAGTGGATGTCGTAGAAAGAACATTATTAAAAGTAATGCTATTGTTTTCAAAGAGTTCATGTTTTATATAAAATTCGAAACTTACCTTTTCTTCATTTCCTTTATTTCTGTCAGCTGTTGTAACTTTGTGCGTGATGTTTTGAATAAATGAAAACCTAAATATTTTCAAACTATGGTATTTACAATGCAGGCATGAGTGGGAACGCTGGGAGGACATACATAATAGACCTTATGGGTGAAGGTGATGTTCTTCAGTAAGGCCAAATGCGTAGTTCTCATAACATGTGCTTGTATGACTAGATGTATTTACGTGACTGAATCAAAATAAGTATCTAAGGATCGTAGCAGGTGGCGTTCTGTAGTAAGATTTTTTCAGATAGATGCATTTGTTCCAGTTTATCCTGCACATATAAACTAACTCACAAAATAATTCGCAGTCTCTCTATACAATCTTTGAATTTTTATCACGACAAAGCAATGGTTCTCAAAACTTTCACACTTCACTCCCGAATTCTCGAGCGCACTTGAATTCCCAAATGCAACTCAACTTTCAAATGCAATACAATTCTTACGAGTGCCGCTTGTCTACTGACTTGCCTTCTTTGCCATTTTCAGGTTTAAGTAATGTAACGATAGAACTTTTGAGGACGTATTAAAGTAAAATGTCGTTATAAAGTTTATCTTAGTACTATTATAAACGTGAAAGTTTGTGAGGATGGATGGATGGATGTTAGCGTTCTTAGCCTACACCCATGGTAAAAAATTACTTTCGTATGTATTCAAGCATGAATTTCATTACTAGGTAATTCGAAAAGTATTTTTTACCATTCACTGAAAGATCCTTTAGGGCCTATAGGATCTTTAAGTGCATAGTTACAAATACTTTTGTAACCATTCACTTTACTCATTTAACTTTGTCTAAAGTTAAGGTAATTAAAGTTAGTATAACTGACTTAAAAACATCAAACGTTAAATACTTTATTGGAAATAAAGTACTTAACGTTAAACACTGTAAAAAGATTTATTGAAAAGCATAATCGAAGTTCAAAGATACGAAAAATATCAGCTTCTTGGATAAATCAGACCTTGAATGGCTTAAGGATAGAGGACTTAGAAATACGACAGATTCCTCGTAAAGTATTTACAACAGTAACGTAGCAATATCTCTGAGTCCATATAATCAATTAATCCTTGAAAGAAACGAAACTATTGTTTTGAGACCAAAAAAATCGAGACTATTCTTTCAGTTCATAAGAGATTGGAACTCGTTTTTTATTTCATTTGGTTTGTCCTACAAAAAACCAATCAGAATCTAACTTGTGGGAAGAATTTAAGCAATTACTTTAAGAGGAAAAAACAACATTCTTATAATGTGCTCTGAAGAAAATAAGGAAAACCTCACAGGAAGTATATATAATACCTATAACAAACAAAATAATAAAACACTTGTGGCTGTTTTCAGTGAAACATGTAAACTTGAGCGTAAAATCCACAAACAATTCAAATCAATCTTGAAACAGTGAACTAACATTATTTTATTATACTTACTTTGAAGTAAGTGACAACGAGCTCCACAAAAAGATATTACAAAAATAATTCCATGTCAACCGTGGAATTATTTTTGCTTCTTCAAGCTAAAAAAAAATCTCAAATTTCAGATATCTTCATTTTCTTTTTTTTTTCTTTATATATAGATAATAATAATAATATATAATAATTATTGATAATAGATCTGGGGGAGGCCTATGTCCAGCAGTGGACGTCTTTCGGCTGAAATGATGATGATATAGATAAGAAACATAGGTACCTATTCTTAATTTTGTACCTAGTCTTATTTGTGAGTTAAATGAACTGATTTTTTTTACAGTCAAGTCATAATTGTAAAAGCAAAAATATATGAAATGTTCGTTAAATATCATAACAGTTTTTATTATAACAGATGGGACTAAGAATAGACAAATTTAAGTAGAGCCAGGCTCAGGTGTCGTGTAAAGGTGACTTCAGTAAGACATACATTTGTTTGCAAATAATAGTAGCCTAAGTTCAACCATTTCATGATGAACTACAAAGAGTCTTAACCATATATTTCCTAGCAACGTATATCCAGGAGATATAAATTGTTTACACAGAAATTGAGACATACAAAGAATTTAAATCCTGGACAAATTTATTTTTATCCAGGTGAACTTAGAATGTTGATCACGGGAGTTCTAGAAAGAAAATTTCTTCAATAAAATCAAAAGGAAGTTTTATAGCTACTAAAATTATGGTTCTGGCTCTTTTATCGAATGATTGGCACCCGTCACAAAAAGCTCTATTTTAAAATTCACTTTATTAATTTAACAGCCCAATAAACTCACTTTTACCTTAAAAGATCTTCAAATTCGTCGGTAATTCTCGGCAATATTCGGGAGACCCGAAGTATCATCGTCGAACATAAAAAGGGAAAAAGGAAACTATTTCGTTCATATAAAAATAAGTGAATGAAAGCAAAATTACTGAACGAGTCAATTATGAAAGATTCACTTCGGCTCTCCGAGGATATTAATCGTAGAGAATTATTCATTAAGATTTCTAAGATTGAGTTGCTGAGAATACTGAGTGCTATTCTCTTTCATAGTTGTTCTTCACTTAAGGGTTGTGAAAGTGGAAGGGAATGGGTGCGTCTCCTACGTTCATTACTCTAATTTATTTTATTCTTTACATTTGAAGTTCATATTTGAATTTTAACGTGTAGGTACCCTAAATATATTTGAGCTGTGACATAACTATAATGTAGGTAACATTTCTAGATATCATTTATAAATTATGTCTCGATAGTTATTTTCATAAAACCTACACCTACACCTACCTTAGTCAACTCATAAAAAGCGTTTTAAAAATAGCTTGTTCCTACCCTTTTCCTTTGTGGGAAGCGTTCAGCTGATACATTTTATTTAAACACCTTAATTAGTTTAATTAAACTCTAACCAATCTTATCTCTTATTAATGAAGAAATACTACCACTGTTTTTTTGTAACAAAAATGGTCAAAATATAACTTACCCAACTAAATCTTTCCACAAACACTGACCCTCAAATAAAGGGCGTGTTTTCCAATAAAACCCAAAAGCACGTAAAAATAATACTTGAGAAAATCGCACGTTTTATTAGAAAAAGCAACCTAACCTTATCCATATATCAATACAAACGCTGGCCATAATGTAAACATTGATACCAAGGTCGTTATTACCAAGAAATATTGCCATATTATTCATGCTGCAATTTGATTCGTTATACATTTATACATTTGTATATAACTGTTGCCACTTATTGCGATCCGATTGAGCAATGTATGCTAACCGGATGATAAATTTCGCCATATTTCTTCGCGATCCAGGTATCGCTAAGGAAGTGCGATATAGTTTTCTTTTTACATTCTTTTGTTCGGAATTTGGAGTAGACGTGGCTTGGAATAAGTTGCGAATGTGTTGCGGGTAAATTAATTTCCAAGATTCGAAAGCTTCTATTTGTGTGATCTTTATCGTTGAGCTGTGGCAATTTATTAGTTTGGAGTGACAGGTGCTGACTTACGTTCGTACCTTCTTTGTTGAGTTTCAATTTATATGTGCGAATAATTAGGGGTTGTTAAAAATCTATTATAATAGTAATGTCAGTCAGGTTTTCTCAGATGATTTTCATTTAGTTTCCTAGGTACATGTTAGTAAGTGCAAGCCAACAAATTGTATACTCGTTTCCTTGGATAGTGAGAACAAAATCAGCTACTTAATTGGGTTGTTTAAATAAAACTAAAACATCGATTATTTTATCTATTTTAAAACTATACATAATATCTTCAATTATATTGTCGTTGTGAAAAACTCTTAAGTATTTTTTTTTCAATTAATTATAAGCAATTGGAGTGAGCAGTGTTGGCCCAGTGGTATCAGCCGCGACTTACAAGTTGTAGGTCGTGGATTCGAGCCCAGGTGGGCGATTTACTTTGTGTAAATTATTTCATCACCACTGCTCTCTCAAAACGGTGAAAGAAAACATCGTAAGGAAACCGGCATGTCCTAGAACCAAAAAATCGAAGACATCCACCAATCCGCACTGGGCCCGCGAGGTGGATTACGGCACATTACCTCTCACTGAGAGGAGGCCTCTGTCCCAGCAGTGTGAACATTAATAGGCTGATGATGTGATGTGATGTGAATTGGACACAGTTTTTTTTTTAAAGAATCACGTAACTACAAACGCGACACGAATAGTCGCCATATTAGTGACGTCATAATGATCCAGGGATTTCACGATAGTACAGTGACAACTAAACGTGAATTGACTAAAAATTGCCGAAATTTTGATAAAAATTCGTACAACAATCCAATTGCATCAATACAGGGCCAAACACAATCGGAAGAATTTTAAAGGAAATTTTTCATCCATTAGCACAGATACGAGCATACTATCAGCCTTCGATGAAAAAAAGATGAAATTCAAAGACATATGACATCCACCAACCCGCACTGGGCCCGCATGGTGGATTACAGCCTATTCCCTCTCACAGAGGGGAGGCCTGTATCCCAGTAGTGGGCACATTAAAAAGGCTGATGATGATGATACAGATGCCTCATCCATACAAAGAAACCGTGCTGTGCCTGTATTTTTCTAAGAACATCGATTCCGTTCCACGGATATAGATAATGTTAGCAGCGACTTGCAATTAAAAGGGTTAACTCAGTTTGTGAATGCTTTTTTTAAATGCAGTGACGATTTGTTTTATTGTATTTTTTGCACGTTTCTACAGTTTTATTGTAACAACAATACAAATTAAAGAAATCGAGTGGATGCCTCAGAAATTTATAACCGCGCAATCTATTGGAATAAATTTTAAATGATCCATTAAAATAATATTTGCAATGTGAATTGAGAGCCCAATATTTCTTGATTTTGTGCTTAGGACACTTAATTAAACAATAACATAGTTTTTATGATCGTCTCTAGAAAATCTTAATATTTCACAAAACTCAATAACAAATCGCATCTAGTGCAATTTATTTGAACCAAATTTTCTTTCTTCGCGTTGTGTGCACGTCTTCAAAGTTTCCTACGATTGTAATATTCGTCTGCTCAACAATGTAAACTACGTTAAGAATTTTGCTGAATTGTCAAAGTAAAAGGTATTTTCATTGATCGTCAGTTACGCAATAAACTGCATTATCACGTACCTATGGAAAGTCATCATCATCATCAGCTTAGTAATGTTCCCACTGCTGCTACACAGGCTTCCTTTCTGTAAGGGGGAAGTATGGGTAGTGATGGCCCTATATCTCCATAGCTTGCAATTATTGTAAAAGCTACCTAGATTATTACTTCTACAAAAAAAGAGACCTAACCCAGATACATTTGTAATAACTATGGAGGAATCTTTTCTGCATTTTTTCGCAGTTGTATGCGTTAAAGTGGGCCACGGAGCCACAGTGAGGCGTTGAGGTGAACGAAGGGGAAGCCGTTATCAAGATAGTGAGCAAGCGACTTTATAAATGTACTGTTGGTTTTTCTTAATGTATGTGTTGCGTGAGTACCTAAATGCATTATTTTATTCCGAGATTTCGTGTTGGAAAGTGATTTTACATCAGATGATAAATTGTATATATTTCTGAAAAATTATGTTACAATCTCTTTTATACCACGATTCTCTTTCTATCTAGCCTTTTGTATTTGTGTGGTGTCACATGTGTAACATGTGGGGTATCCTCGTCATTATAGTGTGTTCGCCAGACCTGTCTATGTCTATGTATAAAGACATCCAAATGTTCAATCAGTCTCCCCTCCATATTCCTGTTAAATTTGGATGTCATGTAAGTACATACAAAGGGGATGGTCAGACGTGTATGAACGTCTGACCATCCCCTTTGTATGGTTTTAATTAATACTAGCGACCCACCCCGGCTTCGCCTGTGGTAAATTATATACAATCCGTCCAAACATATCCGTTCAGTAGTTTTTTAGTATATCCCGAACAGACGCGACGGGGGCTTTGTTTTATAATGTATAGTGATAGTGATTAGAGATCACCATTACATGATATACATAACAAAAACCTCAAAATAGTAATGGTCATTTTGTTCAAAAACATTAAATTTAATAATTCTATTCACACTTACGCTATCCATGTAGTAATCATTACACCTAAATAAATATTCTCGAATATTTTATTAATCAATTACATTCGGTTGGTAACCGCACTCGACAGGTAATCGAATACGAGCTCCACAAACAATATGGTGGCATAATCTACATATATTATAATGGAAAATATCAACACCACAATAATTTCATATTTACTGTACGTTAACGAGAACTAATTGGACGTTTTAAACTAATTTACTTTGCTAATTAAACAGTTTGAAAAGCGTAGTTATTACGTGGTTACATAATTTGGCAACTAACGTTGTTGTTATTTTTCGAATTGGTCTAAATCCTGGAGAAAGATTGAAATATTACCTACCATATATACTCCAGTAGACGTGTGCGATGGGAAAATGCGACAGTTATTTTGTATACCAATTTTATTATTCGCAGAACAATTTTGAGTCTTGCCTGTCTGCGGGAAACTTAAGCCTGAATCGTTTGAGCTGTAATTTTATTTTAAGTTTTTAGAGATATACTTACAGAAAGAAGACTCAACCATTAAATATGAGTAAATATTTTCTACAAAAATAAACTATTGATAACGTAAAACTATTTGAGAGCAGAATTGAAGCCTGAAGAATTTTGTTTCACGTTCGCTAACTTGATTATTTTCCTTTCGGAACAAATCAGCTCCGCTGAAGCCTTGAGTTCATTTTCTAAATACAGTAGCAGAAGCGCTATTTAGTCCACACAAGACTATAATTGATCAAGTTTACGATCCCAACACACTACTTTTATTACTAGAATTTACTAGCCATAAATTTTATCTATTATTGACACTTTCTTTATTATTAAACGATACATCAATTTGATGTCGTAGTTGATAGATCATTAGGTATAGGTAGGTGGGTGTACCACAACTAACTATTAAACGTGGGAAACTATAAAGTCACACATTTTTTATTATGAGCTCTGTTAAGATGTCGAACTTAGCTCTCTGTTTCAATTTGCCATGCCTGCCTGCCATTGGTCTTTTGTACCTGTATCAACTTTCTAACATACAAACTATATATTCAAATGAGTTACAAATCGACTCACGCATGTTGTCGACAATTTTCGCGGATTCCTGTAGCAAGCGTGTACTACGAGTATCCTAATTGTGTAAATCTCTTAATAACACTGATAATGACTCAGGTTTGCTGTCTGAGAACCCAATTATGAGTTAAGCTCGCCTTTGTACATAAGTTGTCCTTCTGTATTTGTATATGTTTATTTTGTGTACAATAAAGAATATGAAGCATCTAGAGTTTGCTCACAAAATTAATTTCGCTTTGTTCTTCGCAAGGTCAATTGAGCCTCAGTAACAGACACAACCATAAACAATAGCATGAATAAAATAACTTAACAGAAAAAATTGTCCAAAGACACAAGCACTCAGTATAATAATAGAGGTCTGAAAAGACTCACTCTCACTCATGCATAACTAATCGAAAGTTATGATGCTAGTTTCAGACAAGAAAGATTCGCTCTCAATTAACGTGAAATGTGCCAAAGATTTGCCTCATTTGTTATGAAAGTAAATGAAGAAAGTATGAAAGATACCTACAAAATGTTTAGTTTAATATTGAAATTATTTTGTATAAAAGGTTACGTTTTATTGCTTTTTTTTTGACTTATTATTATTTGTTGTCATTTTCAGGAATACAATCTCTGAACTGAAAATACTCCCGAGGGGTTATTATTTGTTGAATTGGATCAACCCTAGCCCCTCGAAGTACAAAGGCGTGATGTTGCGTAATGTTTGTGTAATCAAATTGTTTTGAACATCCCATATCCCAACATTGGATACATACATGGAACTTGGGGTCGGAGCAACACGTTTTCATCTTCCATACCGTCCTGTCCCCTGTCACGCTATCAATTACTTCCTTTTCTTTCAACTTTTCACACAGTCCATCCATCTTTTCTTTGGCCTTCCTCTCCCTCCCCATCCATCCACATATATATTGTAAAAAGCGTTTCATCTCTCCTCATCACATGACTATACCAGGACAAACGGTTTCCTTTCAACTTTTCTGTCACTGGTGCCACTTTCAAACTTCCTCTAATATACTCATTTCTCACTTTATCCATTCTCGTCATTCTGTTCATCCATCTCAACATTTTCATCTCTGCTACATGCAATCTCTTTTCATCTATCTTTTTCACATCCCAACATTCTGATCCATACAGAAACAGGTCTAATCACGGACTTGTAGATTTTCCCCTATAATATAAGTTAGTTAACCATTTAAACGTAAAAGATGTGTTATTTTTGTAACCGGTGTTAAAATATTCACGGGCTCTCCATATGTTAAGCGCAACAGGTCAAAAATTTATGAGTAACAGAATGTGAGCGGTCTTTTGCCTCCAGTTCATTTCGGTAGACGATGAGTGGTTCCGGCAAAAGACTTTCTATATTTAGTGCCTTTTCAGCGTTGAATTTCAGCGGATGTTACACTTGTTTAAAAATACAGACGTTTGAAATAAAAACAATTTAATTTAAATATGTAACTGAAAGGATTGATTTTCAGAATTTATTCTAAGGCCCAGTTTCAAGAACAAAAAATATCGCAATAGTAATGAATGTCAATTGCCAAAAGTACATGGAGAAGCGCCATGGCTTCTTTAAAATTGAAATAGTTACATAATATTCATATTTTTATCAGATTGTGTTTATTTAATTTACATCCATAAATACCTATCCAACAAGAAAATTTTAGTACTGTGCAACGCTCACTTATCATTGGATTCGTTCAAGAGTTGTAACCATCGAGCTCAGAGATGGCGTTAGCAGTCGCGTTTTGATGAAGTGATTGGTCGCGAATGCCTCGACTTCGCTCTGTGATCTGTGGTGGTGTCTGTGAATCTGAGATACGAGTCGAGTCTTGTTCAATTTGAACGGACGAGAGCTTATGCTGTGAAAAATGGACACATCCTATGTACAAGAGACATTATAAACTGTTCTGTTCCTCTTATTGATAGCGCGGCCGTGCCTTGTGAGTTTAATTTAGTGGACATTGCTGGTGGTTATTAACTTTCTCTGCTACGCGTCATTTGGACTGTTCGCCGGCGATTTCACGCAACTCCTGAGTCCTGCTCATTCTCGTGGTCTTCTCTCGAGGAGTATTGGAAGCGACACTGGTTCGATGACAAGGTGAGTGAGCGCATTTAATACTGCACTTTGGAAATACTGATGTTTCTTGTTGGATACCTTTAGGTTCACAGGATAGCCATTTTATAGGCATTTCCAAAAATTAATTTAGTACGCAAGTAAAAAAAAACCGGCCAAGAGCGAGTCGGACACGTGCGAGAAATGTTCTGTACCATTATCGCAAAAACGGCAAAAAAATCACGATCGTTGTATGGGAGCATCACTTAAATATTAATTTTATTCTGTTTTTTTGTATTTTTTGTTATAGCGGCTACAGAAATACATCATCTGTGAAAATTTCAACTGTCTAGCTATCACGGATCATGAGATACAGCCTGGTGACAGACAGACAGACGGACCGCGGAGTCTCAGTAATAGGGTCCAGTTTTTACCCTTTGGGTACGGAACCCTAAAAAGGTGTTGGCTATTTACACGCCACACCAGCACATTAGCTGCTATGATCGGTTGAATAAATATTCAATACCTGGATTGACGCATCAGTTAACTTGCAACGCGATAGTTTTTTTTTTAAACCAAGTGTAACAAGGGCTTTTCACGTTAACGGGCTGAAATGATGTCACCAGTTGACTGCGGCAGATCATAACAATACAGCAAAATATTAAAATATGTAGCCGGGGAACGAGAGTAAGTGAAACGTAGGTGCTTGGGAGTCATACTATAATCAAATTAATCACACAGATACAACGTTCTCCAAATCACATTACGTCACACTACGTCATTGAGGTCTTATGTTAAAAAGGCGCTAATATTAACTCCCTCACTCCACTCACGGGTAGCTTAGATCTCACAGACTGCCAACATCTCCGTTAAGGTCTGTCCACACATATCAGGGCCGTGGCCGGGTCGTGGACGGACTGTCCCTGACGGGGAATTTTTTATTTATATATATTTTTATATATCCTATAGGCTCGCGCTTGACCACTATCTCACCTGATGGTAAGCGATGATGTGGTCGACGGTGAAACACGCTTGCCTAGAAATAACCTATTCACTCTTGACTTAAAGACCCCCAGATTGTAGCTGTCGGGAAACACAGACTCCGGCAGGGAATTCCACTCCTTAGCTGTACGCATAATAAAAGTGTTCTCAAAACGTTTTGTGCGTATGGGTGGAATGTCCACCATGTATCGATGGCGCATCGCCGTACGTCTGGTAGTCCGATGGTGAAACGGGCTCGGTGGAATTAGATCGTGCAATTCCATCGCACACTCCCCGAAATGTAACCGATAAAAAACTGACAGGCTGGCAACTAGGCGACGATGTTCAAGACTCTGGAGCTTTGACTTGACCAGCGCCTCGTCGCCGATGAGCCTCTTGGCCCGCTTTTCGATCGACTCTAGTGCATCAAGCTGGTATTTGGCAGATCCATCCCAGAGATGAGAACAGTACTCCATGCATGATCGAACTTGCGCTTGATACAAATTGAGGAGCTGCTTCGGCGTGAAGTACCTTCACACCTTCGCAAGGATCCCCAGCTTTTTGGCTGCCAGCTGAGCTTTTGCCTCAATGTATGGGCCAAAATTGAGAGTCGATGTCAACGTAACGCCAAGAAGCTCAAGATGGTCCGTTATTGGCACGGTCACATCTCGGAAAGTTGGAGCTGGTTGAAATTGGCTCTTTTTTGCGGAAAAAAGACACGCCTGGGTTTTAGCAGCGTTAAACCTGACCAGATTGGCATCGCCCCATTCGGAGACTGCCTGTAAGGACAGGTTCAAACGCTCCACCATGGCCTCACGGAGAGACCGGATCTGCGGCCCGGTAGCCCGTGCGTTGGACAAGTATCTCTCAGCAACAGTGCTGTCGTCTGCATACCCAAAGGTGCCGGGTTTTAGCAGATCATTAATGTGCAGCAAGAATAATGTTGCTGAGAGTACCGACCCCTGAGGGACCCCGGCATTAATATCCAATTGGTCCGACGAGCAGCCATCGATAACCACTCGAATGGACCGATCTCTCAGGAAGTCCGCAATCCAGTCACATAGACCACCGGGCAGACCGAACGAAGGAAGCTTACCAATAAGGCTTTCATGCCAGACCCTATCAAAAGCCTTCGAGATGTCGAGGGAAACAGCAAGTGCTTCCCCGTGGCTCTCGATGGCCTCACTCCATATGTGAATGGCATACGCTAGAAGATCCCAAAAAAATAACGGTGTGTACATTTTATATGAACTTGTTCACACACGTCCGAGCACGGGCCGAGCACGGGCCAGTGACGGAGCTCTAATGAATAAGCCCGGCCCTGTCACGTCCCGGGCACAGCCCTGATATGTGTGGATAGACCTTTACTATACCGTGGACCCCCTCCTACCGGCGGGCGGGTAACCATTCTGCGTTGCCTGTTTATAATTTACCGCATGCTATAAATACAATGTTTTTTTTTTTATCCTCTATAGGCTTGCGCTTGATCACTTTCTTACCTGAAGGTAAGCGATGATGTGGTCGTCGGTGAAGCATGCTTGACTAGAAAAAACCTATTCACACTCCCCGAAATGTAACCGATAAAAACCGACAAGCTGGCAACTCGGCGACGATGTTCAAGGCTCTGGAGTTTTGATTTGACCAGTGCCTCATTGCCGATGAGTCTTTTGGCCCGCTTTTCGATCGACTCTAGTGCATCTAGCTGGTATTTGGCAGATCCGTCCCAGAGAACGCAGGAGAACAAAAGTTCGCAGGAGAACCAAAGATACCGACATAGCCCGAAGAATTGCCAAACTTAAGTGGCAGTGGGCAGGGCACATTGCTCGCAGAACGGATGGCCGATGGGGCCGAAAAGTTCTGGAATGGCGACCGCGAACCGGAAGACGATACGCTGGAAGGCCTTCCACTAGGTGGACTGATGACCTGGTTAGGGTTGCGGGAAGGCGCTGGATGCGAGACGCACGGGATCGGTCAATGTGGCGACGCCTGGGGGAGGCCTATGTCCAGCAGTGGACGTCTTTCGGCTGAAATGATGATGATGATGATGTCCCAGAGATGTGAACAATACTCCATGCACGATCAAACTTGCGCTTGGTACAAGTTGAGCAGCTTTTCCGGCGTGAAGTACTTTCTCACCTTCGCAAGGATCCCCAACTTTTTGGCAGCCACGTGAACCTTTGCCTCAATGTATGGGCCAAAATTGAGTGTCGATGTCAACGAAACACCAAGAAGCTCAAGATGGTCCGTTATTGGCACGGTTAAATCACGGAAAGTTGGAGCCGGGTGAAATTGGCTCTTTTTGCGGAAAAAAGACACGCCTGGGTTTTAGCGGAATTAAACCTGACCAGATTGGCATCGCCCCATTCGGAGACTGCCTGTAAAGACAGGTTCAAACGCTCCACCATGGCCTCACGGAGAGAACGGATCTGCGGCCTGGTAGCCCGTGGGTTGGACGAATACCCAAAGGTGCTGGGTTTTATCAGATCGTTAATGTGCAACAAGAATAATGTTGCTGAGAGTACCGAACCCTGAGGGACCCCGGCATTAATATCCAATTAGTCCGACGAGCAGCCATCGATAACCACTCGAATGGACCGATCTCTCAGGAAGTCCGCAATCCATTCACACAGACCACCGGGCAAACCGAATGAAGGAAGCTTACCAATGAGGCTTTCATGCCGGACCCTATCGAAAGCCTTCGAGATGTCGAGAGAGACGGCAAGCGCTTCCCCGTGTCTCTCGATGGCCTCACTCCATATGTGAATGGCATACGCTAGAAGATCCCCAGTAGACCGATTTCGGCGGAAGCCGTATTGGCGGTCGCTAAGGATATCGTTAGTTTCTAGGTATGCCAGGAGCTTAGTGATAAGTACACGCTCGCACGGACGATACAGAGATGAGTCTGTAGTTGGCCGGGTCAGCTCGACTGCCCTTCTTGGGCACGGGCTGTACGTTGGCTTGTTTCCAAGCATTCGTCAATTTTTTCAGTCTCATATGAAAGGCGGAATAGGCGTGTCAAGATCGGAGACAGTTCAGGCGCACAGGTTCTAAGAATTTTTCACAAAAAAATTAACTTCAAGAGCAAAACACTAAATAGTGCAAAATAACTTTCGTTTCGGAAGTCGGTGTCTTTGGTACTTCTTTTTATCCATTTTGGACACCGGCTTCCGAAACGAAAGTTGTTTGTGTTTTGTTTTTGAAGTCGATTTCCTTTTTTGTGAGAAAGTTTTTATTTCTCTCTTTTTAGTTCTAGGACAGTATCACTAAAAAAATGAGCAAATTCTATAGTAAGGTACCTAAAGGATTGACAAAATACTCATATTAACTCAATTTACTCATTCGTGCTGTTTCTGTGGAGTTTGGTTGTATGTTCTATATCTGCTGAACCGATTTGGATGAAACTTGCACTATTATCGAAGTTGAATGATAACTAATCCAATAAAAAAGAATGACCACGATCCGAAAAGAAGCTTTGGAAAAGTGCATGGACAAACATACATAAATACAAACAAACATACATACATTGTAGCGTAACGTAAGCTCAGACAAGGACAGGTGAGCAGACACCAAGACGATCTTTCAGGCACACGGTTTGGAATGGAATGGAATGGAATGCAGTTGTGTAGGTATACAGTAGGTAGGAAGGCAGGCAGCCAGGAGTGAAACGGATAGTAGTCGGATACGTAAGTAAAATCATACACAGTATATCACTCACAATATTTATATTTTAGTGCACTTCAGATATTATTACTGGATATTATATACACAAGCTGGATATTAAGGTTTAAAGAGTTTTAGATTTAAAAGACCACTTCGTATTACTCAGTAAATAAACCGACATCCGGCGTTAAGTCCCGTTTCAAAACTAAAAAAAAGCTGACGCCCGTTTTTCATCGTTCTGTCATATCGTCTACATTTTAAATTTAAATTTCAATTAAGAAATAAAGACCAGAACGAATAAAAACGGTTCACAACGGGGTCAAGCTAAGCTGCCCTTACAATAATGTACAACTAGCTTAAGGAAAGGTCTAAGTAGTCTATGATACCTCAGTTATGTCATAGGGCTTAAGAAAATAAAATAGACAGACAGATGTCATGTCAGATGAAAATGTCACAGTAGAAAAATATTGCAAGAATTACAAATTATCAATACAATTTAAATCAGAGATAACTAAAAATATGCTTTTCAGGTATAAACAGTATGAAAGAAAACATAAAAATGAATTACAAAAGTTGATAAAATATCCACAGATATGAAGGTATGGTTTTTATAGTGTTATGAATTGTAAATAGACTTAAAAATATGTGGTTCTTTTTAGCAGAATACCACAACATACACTTATGAAATTTGGTATGATTAATAAAAAAGAAAATTTTCCGCCCGAACTCAGCAAGCTATTACAACAGGTGCTTTAAAATATTTTTCCCATAACCTCACGTTGGAGATAGTATGCAAGAAAATGCAATACAAACACGTACAAGCCAGGTCAAGTGCATACCGGTATCTAATATTACTGTAAAGAGAATTCTAAATGAATAACGTCACTCTCATGCTTGCTCACATAACCTGAATAGGACGGCAAGATAAAATGAAACCTTATTTATTTAACACTGGGGAAGCTTGAATATCAAGAGTTGTGGACTTGAGTGCTTGTGTGGGTGCATGTAAGTGATGGTATGTGAGTGTGTGTGGTTTATCTTTGCTGAAGTACATAGTGCAGTACAAGCTACATGGCTTCGAACAATGGTTCATTACATTGATATTATGAGAAGAAATAAGACGTATTCAAGACATAATAATTTGAAAGAGACTTGGTAGGTACTGCATTTGTGGTTATCGAGAAGTTCCAGGACAAGAATTTCTGAGTTCTGGACTATACCTAGAAAATAACATCACAGTAGGCTGTCATTATTATCATTTATTATTATTTATTTGTTTACCCTCGCACTGGAACGTCTTGCAGCAATTACACCAATGGAGCACAAAATATAAGTCCAGGTTTCCTCACAATATTTTCCTTCATCGTTGTTAGCGATGTCCAAGATAAACGTATGTATATGTCGTGTAATTTTTGGTGTAAGAAAGAAACTCTGAAGCTTGATATTATGCCTGATAAATGGGAATAGCTAGCCGTGTTGTCATTGTAACACACCCATTAGCAGTCCACAGGTTGTCTTTTTGTAATGGTTTTTTTATTTTTTTTTCTTTAATCTTATTTTATTTAGGGGCTTTTATCAAAGACATGTCAGCCCCATCGTGCCCTTTTACATAAAATTCTTACATTATTTATTTCTACATTACATTTTATATAACATTACTAGTTAATGAATCTTAATTATTCGCGAAGGACCATAATTAAATGGCACAACTTTTTAATTATCTCCGAAGCTGGTACAGATAAGATGGATTGGATTATGCCTACATCCAATTTATTTATTTTTGAATCTTTTATGAATTACTCGCGTTCTACTCCGTTCCGAGCACACTCCATCAGCAAATGTTGCACGTCCTCGATTTGATTGCAAACTGTGCAATTAGGAGAATCGGCCTTTTTCATAAGAAAAAGTAATGGAATAAATCATGACGATCCTGCATTATTTTTCACTAAAAGTCTCTGGTGGAGGTGTAATAATCCTCTGCCCTAAAGGTAATACAAGCGAGATATGTACCAAGAATTTATCTATAATATATTATAACTTACATATCATTAACTATCCCTCTTTATTTCCTCAAACGGGCAATGTCATATCCGCCTCGAGCTACAATAAGGCAGTACGGGACATAAATCTCTCTCATTTTGTCGGAATACGGAGACACGCTTACTCAAACAAAATGGCAGGTTCGAATTTACAGGAGTGGAACTTAACTTTCTTTTGCTGATCCCATACTGCTGAAATAATCAGACAAAGTGATATTCTGTCAATGTAGACCAGGAAAATAACTGTATTTAGTTGACCAGGTGAAATAGCAGTATTTTTCACTGACAGTACTAATGGAAAAATAAAACAGTTTACAACATACTAAAACTGTAAGAAATCATGATAGGAAAATAACTGTAATAGGAGGCCAATATGCGAAAAAAGTTTCTAGTTGAGTACAGTATGGTCACCCCCCATAAGCTCTTAGATTAAGGTTATTTTGAGTGTGTCGGGGACAGATGTCTATGACTTGTATACATCTGTCCCTTACATACATTCAAAATAACCAGTACACAGATATACCAGAAAACGTAAATTTTTGTGTTAAACTAAAATAGCTTAAATTACCATACGCATTACGCATTAGTACAAAAATAAGCACAAAAGAATGTATTTTTGCTCAAACCAAAAAAACTCATGAACATTAGTGAATCTCGACCTTTTTTGTGCATAATCGAACAAGGAATAAACTTGCTCTTACAAAAATTAAGCAAAAAACTAATTGTTCGGTCCTTTGACAGCACAAAGTTTCAAGTCGCGAAGCCTAATAGTCGAGAAAGATATTCCTGAAGTTTCAATAATGTATGTCGAATCATGTCCAAAACCGAATCGGGGCACCCCGACTTCACGTAGTCTTTTGGCTGCTACCCTAGTGTATATAAAAACCGGAGGCGCGAAGGTAGAGCAACCTCCGCAGCTTCGACTTGTAATTTGTTTTTTTCAAGAACGGTGCGTTACCTTTTCATAGGAGTTGTGCCAGGAAAGGAGGGGCCCTCCCACCCCCTCGCCATCCTTCTGCAAGCGATACTAGATTTTTACAACTTTTTTTACTCCCGGCGATTTTTTTGTCACCTATGGTTTTAGCGTTTTGGTAATTTCAAATTTACATTAAAAAACCGGCCAAGTGCGAGTCGAACTCGCGCACGAAGGGTTCCGTACCATTATCGCAAAAAACGGCAAAAAAATCACGTTTGTTGTATGGGAGCCCCCCCTTAAATATTTATTTTATTCTGTTTTTAGTATTTGTTGTTATAGCGGCAACAGAAATACATAATTTGTGAAAATTTTAGTTGTCTAGCTATCACTGTTCATGAGATACAGCCTGGTGATAGACAGAAAGACAGACAGACAGACGGACCGCGGAGTCTTAGTACTATATTAGTACTTCCATTTAGGTACCGCCGTTGTTCCCCCTTTTTTTTTTTTTTTTTTTGGTTGGGAAATCATCCAATGACTTCTCCCGCTCTGGGTGAAGCAGGAGGGCGTGTCAGACTTTTACTGACTAAAACCCACCCGTGTTCCTTCAGTTGCTTTTGCCAGGGCCGCGGTAACTCTCTTTCAAATTTATCCGCGACCCAGACAGGCATCGGCCCTAATGGACCCCGTCAGTTTTGCTGACATCTCTTTGAGGCGCGCGTGGAACACTACGCGCCGTCGACTCAGGCCTGGTCCTTATCGGACGGCGAGCTACCCATTACTCGCCGTCCGCAAGCCCGCGCCTACGGTGGCCGGGAATCGGCTTGCGACTCCCGACGCCAAGGGCGTCTCCTGCGGTGGCTAGGGGCGCGAGGGAGTCTCCGTTGCGTCTCCCTCACGCGTTCCGCCTCCTCCTTCGCGAGCATTACTGCTTCGCAGAAGGAGGTGACAGCTTCCCATGCCCTCTCGCCCCGTACCATGGACTGAACCAGGGCCGGACGCGAGAGGTCGCCACCGCTTATCGCCTCCACGAGGACACGGCGGTGCTCCGCCCAAGCGGGGCAGACCTCCACCGTATGCTCCACCGTGTCCTCCGGGCGATCCACACAATGGTGACACCCGGGCGTTTCCTCCCGCCTTATCCGGAACAGGAAACTCCCGAAACAGCCATGTCCGGTGAGGACCTGCGTCAGGCGGAAGGTGAGGACGCCGTGGCGCCTCTCAAGCCACTCCTCAAAGAGGGGCCTTATCGCCGCAATTGTGGCGTGCCCAGCACTGGGTCGCTCTCTCCATGTCGCCATGAGATCCTGCCGGAGCTCTGTACGCCGAACCGCGATTTGTCGTGGCAGCGGAGTTATTCCCCGGCGTTTCGCCTCCTCGCGCCACTCCCAAATTTGCGCGAGGATTTTTGCCTCCAGATCCCATGGCGGCAATCCGGCAAGGAGGCTCGCCGCCTCACCGGAGACCGTGCGGTATCCCCGGACCAGCCGGATGGCCATGACCCTTTGGGACGCGTTCAACGAGCGGGCTGGTCGCCGCCTCAGGGAACGCGCCCACACCGGTGCGCCGTAAAGGGCCATGGACCGCACGACCCCCGCATAGAGCCTCCGGCAGGAGGCGTTTGGACCCCCTAGATTGGGCAAAAGACGCTTGAGGGCAGCCCCGGCCCGCTCCAGTCTGGGCGCCAAACGTCGGAAATGCTCCACGAAATTCCACCGGCTGTCGAGGACGAGTCCCAGGTACTTCATCGTCAACCCGACGCCGATGTGAACCCCTCCTACCGTTATTTCGGAACCCGGCGGTGGCGCATTCCGAGGACCATGAAAACACATGGCCTCGGACTTGTGCAGGGCCACCTCGAGTCCCAATTGCCGGATCCTCTCGACGACTATCGCAACCCCGCGTGTCGCTAATTCAGCCGCTGCCTGGTGTGACCTCCCCTGTGCCAGGACCAGCGTGTCGTCAGCGTAGCAAATTACGCTGACGCCGCTAGGGAGGTCGGCGCGCAGCACCCAGTCGTACCCGATGTCCCACAGATACGGCCCCAAGACCGATCCCTGTGGGACACCGCACGACATCTCTCGCCGGTTTCACTCTCCCTGGTGACCGGGGTAGATGACGGCCCTGTCCGTCAAATAGGCCTCGACCACGCGACAGAGGTAGGGCGGCATCTGGTGATACCAGAGCTTCCCTGATGCAACTCCAGGGCAGGGTGTTGAAGGCATTGGCGATGTCTAGAGACACCGCCAAGACGACCCCACCCCGGGGACTGCATCCCCCGTCGTGAGGGCTCGCACGCGCATGATTGCGTCCACCGTAGAGCGCCCCCTGCGGAAGCCAAACTGGGTCTCCGCCAGATCCGGCCCCACCCGCACTAGCTGCCCAACGAGGCGGTCTGCAATAACTCTTTCAAAGAGCTTGCCCACCTCATCGAGCAGCACAATGGTCCGGTAAGCGGACGGAGAGTCCGCTGGGCGCCCCGGCTTCTTAATGAGGACCAGTTTCCCCGTCTTCCAGCGAAGTGGGAACTGGCCCCTCTCCAAGCACGCTCTAAGGAGCCCCCTTAGTCGAGGCCCGAGAGCCTCCAAGGCCAAAACCCAGGCTTTCCCAGGTAAGCCGTCGGGTCCTGGGGCGGTATTTTTGGCATTCAGCCTACGTACCGCCACTCTCAGTTCTACCTCGGTCACCTCCGGAGCATTGTCGTCGTCGTCGGCGGTGTGTTCCGCATCGGGCACCGAAAGAGGTGGAGCCATTGGCGGGGGAGTGTGTTCCCCTTGTGAAGGGAACAGAGTGCTCACCACGCCCTCCACGAGCTGCGGCCTGAGACTCTGCGTCAGCGGATGCGCCCATGGGCGGAGTTTATCCCGCACCATTTTGTAGGGGCGCCCCCACGGATCCCTGTTTAGAGTCCCTAGCGACTCCTCGCGGGCCAAGGCCTTGGCTCGCTTGATCTCCACTCGGAGGGCGCTCCTCGCCGCTCTGTACCCTTCGTACAGCTCCACTTCAATGGTCTCCGTATCCGGAGGACGGTTACGGAGCCTGCGGTGCCTTGTGTACCGGCGTCGCGCATCAACGCACGCCTGGCGCAGAGCCGTAAGTTCTGGCGACCACCAGTACACCTGGCGCTGGGCGCGTTCTGGCTGGACCCGGGGCATTGCCACATCACATATCTCGGACATGGCCTCCCGGAACCACTCCGCCTCGTTGTTGATGTCAGCAGGCCTATCCGGTGATGACACCCAGGCCTGCACGATCGAGGCTTCCAGGAGGAGCTCCCGGTCCAGCTGTTTTAGCGCCCACCGTGGACCGCTCGGGGTCTGTCGGACCGGCGCGCTCGAGGTCTGGGTGGAGACGTCGAACCGGATATACCGGTGGTCGGAATAGGTCTCCACCTCCTCCATGACGCGCCAGTCGATTACACGCGGTGACAGAGCGGGGCTATCCACCACCGATTCGCCCTGCATCCGCACACACGTAGGGACAGAACCCCGGTTGAGGATGACCGTGTGTCCGTATATCGGGAACCCCAAGCCACATTCTTGGCATTGAAGTCCCCTAGGACGAGCACAGGGAGGGAGCGGTACCCGACGACGACGATTTTCAACTCCGCAATGGAGTTGTGGAACTCGGCGAGAGTTCGGTTCGGGGAGAAGTATACCCCCACCACGGCTATTTCCCCGAACCGTGCTGCCACGCAACCCTGTCCTCTCTTGGCCGTTGTTCCCCCTGGGCCATCCTTGAGCCGCAAAAATGTTTGTTTTTATATGAGCTATATCGAAAATATCATTATTGCGTTTAAAACGTTTAAATATCATTACGCGTTTATAACATTATGCTTTTAATTCTTTTTTCTTATTTGTTGCATTTTTAAATATTTTTATAAAACACATTAAAAAGAAGAAAGTACATACATATAAAAATATAAAAAATAGTAGAGTACGCTCTTGGCTATTATGCCAGTGGCCGTCACGACTATCGGCACAATGATCGCTGTATTCACATACCACATGTCAACAATCTCGCAAGCCAGATCAAGATACTTACTTTTCTTATCTCTTAGCCTTCACGAGGTTCCCGTCATGGGAGACTATATCAACAATCATTGCGCGACGCTCTAGTCGGTCTATCACAATTATGTCAGGCTTATTGGCAACAATAGTCCTGTCAGTGATGTTAGACCGATCCCAATACGTATTAAGGCATTAAGTCCGCCTTTGTACTTGTGCATTAAGTTTTATAAATAAATAAATACGTGACATTGCCATTTTCAAGAACTGGATCGGGCTCATACTTATCTGCCGATTTCACATTTATGTGCAAGTTGTTCATGGAAAATCCTGGCTACATTTGCATAGACACAAGTCTATGCAAATGGTCTCCGTTAGCTAGCCTAAAACAATCGGAGATAATGCGACGAGTGTATTCCCCCGATCGGTGACATGCCCGACAGATATTAACAGTGTCGTTCTTCACAATGTATTTCCGGTAGTTGTACGTCATCATTACTTTGTCCATAATCGCAAAGACAGAACCTTCGGTTTCCCCGAAAAGGTCACCAAATCGCAGCCAGGCCACGGACACTAAAGATTACCTAATTCAACAAAATAGAACAGTGTGCGAGTCAATTTCATAAAAAAGGAGAAGAAAAATAATATAAGTTTTTAAGCTGACATGGTCACAATCATTAGAATTAATATTTGTTTCGGGACTTTTACCATGTATATTTTGTTTTTGGTTGAGAGCTCGATATTTCGGAGAGCTCTCAACCAAAAACAAAATAAACATGGTAAATATCCCGAAACAAATATTAATTCTAAGAAAAATAATATAAGAGAAAAAAAGAAACTTAACTATAATTAAGAATATAATACAAATTAACCAGTTTGATTTTGTCTACACTAAAGATTGCTCTATGGAGCAGGACCAGCATGTTTCCAAGCATTTTTATCATAAATATAATCATCTAATTTGTAATATGCTTGTTTACAAAGTATGCTTTTAACAATAGTTTTAAATATTCTTTCATTTAGTTTTAATATCTCACTAGGTAATTTGTTATAGAATTTAAAACAGTACCCCATGAAAGATGTGTGTACTTTAGCTAATCTATAAGATGGTTGATCTAACTTATCTTTATTTCTAGTATTATAATTGTGTCTATCAATAATTTTACTAAAGAGATGTATATTTTTCCTTACATACGTAATATTTTCATAAATTAATTGGCAAGGAACTGTCATAATATTAACCTTTTCAAACAGCTCCCTAAGAGATTCTCGTTTACTTAACTTATATATGGCTCTGACAGCTCTTTTTTGCAATATAAATATTGATTCAATGTCAGCCGCCCGACCCCACAGCAAAATATCGTATGACATAATGCTGTTAAAATAACTAAAATAGACCAAACGCGCGGTCTCTACATCTGTCAATTGTCTTATCTTTCTAACAGCTTAAGCGGCCGAGCTCAGCCGACCCGCAAGAGACGTTATATGGGGTCCCTATTGCAATTTATAGTCTAGAGTTATTCCTAGGAAAACTGTTTGATTTACGTAGTCCAGCTTTTCTCCATTCAATATGACGTCGCATTCGCTACTTCTAACATTCGGCAATGTGAAGATCTAAGTAACTCAACTCAAGGACTGTATGTCTAATCCCATAGTGCTCGAGTTTCAACAATGATGTCTCATGGTTAACGCAATCGAACGCTTTCGAGAGGTGGCAAAAGATTCCAATGGCGTCTTGTGCTTCCTCCCAGGCATTAAAGATGTTCTTTATTAGGGTGACGCCAGCGTCAGTTGTGCAACGCCCTTTGGTGAAACCGTACTGATGATCAGGAAATATTGAAATTGTTAAAATCATGCAACAATTGGTCCGCCTCTTTGCAATCCTACTCATATCCTCGCTTCAAAACTTCGCACTCAATAGGGTCAGTAGCTCAATTTAAGCGGAAAATTCGAAATGCGATTAAGCGTAGTGCGACGAAATTATTATTCGATGCATTTCTGGGGTATTTTAGGATTGTAAGCCTGTATGTGTGATGGCACTTTGTGTTTGATAGATTACAAATAACTAAATGGGATAATGTACATAATGGTTTATTTATTTATTTATTATATACTTTATTGTACACCACAAAATATGTACAGGAAAACATTCACAAAAACAAGTGTACAATGGGCGGTCTTATCGCACAGGGCAATCTCTTACAGACAACAAATTTAGTATGTAATAAGCGATTATGTAATTAGTGTGCTGGTTTCTTCTTCATCCGTGCTAATTTATTTATTCGTTTATCCTCGCACTGGAACGCCTTGCAGCAATTACACCAATGGAGCACAATCTTATAATAAAATCAATACAAGTCCACACGATGTTTTCTCTTTCTCTCTAGAGATACAGCCTGGAGACAGACAGACGGACCGCGGAGTCTTAGTAATAGGGTCCCGTTCCGTTTTTACCTTTGGGTTCGGAACCCTAGAAACAATGAGCACGACTCTATTTTTGGAAAAAAAATGGGTCTTCTTGCAACATTACATAACACAACATCACGGCTGCATGGCAAGACACCACCTATATATAGTATGCCCAAAGTTTTTATTGTTATGTCCTTTATTCATTAAATTTCTTATTACCTATATTTTTAAATATTTTTATATAATAAAAACATCTAAAAAAATAAAAACACCTCCTAAGTTGTTGGTCGAGGCTCGTCGCTATTAAGCCATTGGCTGACACGACTATCGGAACAATGATCGCTGTGTCCACATCCCACATGTCAACAACCTCGCGAGCAAAATCAAGATACTTGATTTGTTATCTTTCTCGGCTTTCATGTTGTCACGGCCATGTCTGAAAGATCACTGTCGCTCTCCAATGAACCATATCGACACCATACGAAACACTAGACTCTACACAGTACCAAACAAGGTACTTGTGTATCATTTTAAGTAAACAAATCATGACAAGATCCGACATATGAATATTTGGTATTTGTAAGTAAAATATACGTAATAATAAATATTATCACTAAATTTGAAGTTCATAGGTCAATGGGAAGTAATAAAATCTTTTGAACAAAATTTTGTAAAAAAAGCTGACTTGGTGGCTTCTTATTCCTTTTTTTTTCCAATATTTTTTTAAACAAAAAATACAGTATTTATCTACTCAGTGAGCTCTAAATAATGATATCTCACTAGATAGGGTAATTTTTTTTAACGTTCCTCCCTTATCTTATATGGGAGCCTCCCTTTATAACATTAAAAATATGTTTTGACAATTATTATTAACAATGTATCTATACTGTGAAAATTGTAGCTCCAACCTTTTTGCTGTAAAACCCCTGTGACGGACAGACGGGCACATGAGTGACAGCAATAGGGTTCCGTTTGGACCCTTCGGGTACGGAACCCTAGAAACCCGATAAACCTTTACCCAACGCGGGAATCGTCCGATGACCTCAGCTCAGCCCTAACTCTTGCAACTACAAGACAAATGAGGCTTCGAAGAATTCTAATATTTAGCTATATCTGTCAACTTCAGAGAGGAAATTTCGAAACTTCGAAAGAACATGACAATATAAATCATCTTTTCACATGGGTGTTTTCCCGACACATCACTGAATTTTATCTCAACGTTCGTGAATCCTATGAATATAAAGCGATACAACACTGAACATACCTTACATTATCCGTCTCAGTGGCAGTGACGTTGGCAGACATCTTTTATTTATTAACGAACGCAACCTCTTTTGTGAGGCTACGAAACATCGTTTTACACGATTGTTAACTTCATTTTCAGGAGTTGTGAATTTCTAGTATTGAATGTGGATATTGTTCCTTTGAGTAAAGTCACCATTTTAAAATGTGGACAACATTGTAAAATGGTGATCTTATGTTGAAATGATTTTGAAACTTCATGTACGTTCATACAATTATGGCTATACACGTAGGTGCTGGATCATTGATTAATCAATCATTTGATTTTAGTGCTATAATCTTATAGTAGCACCAAGGCCAAACCATTTAAATAGTCCCGCTATAGCCGTGTAGACACTTATCATTTACTATGCACATAGATCTGTCCGCATAATTTTAGGCTAAATTCAGCCAGCCGCACATTTTCATGGCGTAAACCGCGTGAACCCACAACGTCAAGTTGTTTGGCCCATTATCGTTTGTCATGCCAACATCGAGCTTCAATATAAACTCCTGGCTCATGGAAGTAAACCGGACGATAAACCTTCTATAGTCAAAACTAGACCCAAAATGGTAATGACAATGGTCAAGAAACTATTCAGTATTTAACCAGGTACTGTTAAACACCGCAAACAATTACTGATAATTTGAGGCTTCCAAAAAGATACACACAATTATGCGTTTATGTTTCTCTACTATAAAAACCTTATTACAAAAAAAACATGCTTGCAATAGACAGCGAAATTTTTTGTTACGCACAAAAAAAAACAACAGGAGGCGACCAAATAAAAACCAGACAACACGTCTTGTGTAAATAAATTTCACTCCACATATTTTTATCTTTAAAAACAAACAAACAACTGAAAGCCAAAGTAATAACTTAATAAGCCAATTTTCTCGTTACCAGAAATTCGAGAAAGCCAGATGATTAAATGTATAATACAATAAAGTATTAAGGGGCTGAAGTCGAACAGTTGACAATTGACATCTGAGGTCCTAAGCCACGCCCACTGTCATATATAGCTTAGGTGAAACTTTAAATTGGAGCGAAAAGTATTAGAAAATTAAATACAGAAGGCCGACTACAGAGGCCCACATCATAAACGGACTCTTCCGATGGTTTTTACAAAAATATTACCGCGCAAGTTCTTATTTCAAACTGGCGGCTAGCATCTGACATCAGATCGTTCACTGTTATTTTGCCTATGAATGCAACCTTATTGCTATGAAAATAAAGATCACTAAAATAATAATAATCGGTAAAAAATAATAGGTAATCTGACTAGTGTCATACGAGTCTTTGCCGTACAAATTGAATAAATATTATTATTATGTCTGCTTTTATGCGACTGCAACATATAAGAACACAGTAGTTGAAATTTTTTTATAATGGTTTTATAATTAGTTAATTTTATTTATAATATTTTAATGAGTTCTACTGTACTGAAATAGATTTATTTATTTATTTATTTTATTTATTTATTTATTAAAATCTCCCTTACAACTATCATTACAGGTACCTAATACCTAATGCGATAGCGCGGTCTTAAAATTAACTTCTTTACAATATAAACTAAGAAAACGTAAAACGTCCTTCTACTACACATCTAGCAAAAATAACTTAAAAACTATGTTTCGTAATTATAAAAATACAATATTTTAAATACAAAACAGAAACATATCTACTCTAACACACAATATTACACTACTACTACTATTACTATTCACTGTAACATAAAATAAACAACAGTATTTTTGCGAATTCACTCAAATGGCATGTAAATACATCGATCTTGACGTGAAGATCGTTAAGAACCCGAATTGCGCGGGTCATTGGTGATTTGGCGAGAAGGTTGGTCCTGGCAACCGGCACGGCTAGCAGCGGCGGTCGTCGCCGCCTCCACACATAGCGGTCCGGTACACATAAACTCAGGTGCTGCAGCACTCCTGGGTTATGCTCAATGCCACGAAGTAACCTAACCAAATACGAAACAAGCGTGAATTCCCGTCGTACCCTCAGTTGGTTGTACCCGACCATACCGAGCACAAACAGAGTGGGGTACATCAACGGGTAAAATGGATATACCCCGTATAGTTTCTTGAACAAGTGGCGCGTGAACTTGTTCTGTACGCGTTCCAGCATTCCCGAGTACTTGGCCTCATGTGGAGCCCATATGACAGCACTATGTTCCAGATGACTCCTGACTAGTGCATCATACAGGACCCTGACTGTTGCGATGTTGGTGAAGTGCCTTGTCTGCCTCAGAACAAATCCCAAGTTTCTAAACGCCCTTTTACAGATCCTCGAAATATGATCGCGAAACGACAGTTCAGGAGTGACAACAACCCCCAAATCCCGCACCTCAGAGACTCGTTGCATAGGCGAGGCACCCACTACGTATTCGTGTATTAGAGGGACACGCGCACGCGTAAAACTCATCACCGAGCACTTCGACACATTGAAGAAAAGCTTGTTGTCATGACTCCATTCCACTACCCTATCTATATCCTCCTGCAATCGTTCGCAATCGGATTTGCTATTAACCTCGAGCAGCAACTTAAGGTCATCTGCAAATAATAAACAAGAGCCATTTTTGATGACTTCCGGCAAATCGTTTATCATTATGATGAATTCGAGAGGCCCCAAATTGCTGCCTTGGCTCACACCGGACCAGGTGTAATATGGGTCGGATTCACACCCATTATAATCTACGTACTGCTGTCTATCTCGCATATAAGATTGTGTAATGTTAACCGTGTAATGGAAAATTTTAATTTGAATTGAGATTTGGTGCTTTCATTAGTCAATTTAATCATTATTTACAATAGGAAAGTCCCATCAAATTGTAAAAGACCTTAAATTTAGAAATATCTAGAACTTACTAGGTTCGGCATTGTCTTTTTTAGGCATATTTAAAATATCCAGTAGAATTTAGGACACTATTAATATCATTTGTACAATTCGAAGGTTCATATTCCTTGTTTAGTATTCTCTTGAAATATTAAGATGTCATTTAGTTACTAATACAACATGACTTTCCATAGCCTGCTTCAAATCATAATATATTGTTGCGCTATCCTGGAATTGAATTACTAAAAAATAATGAATGAAACTTCAAAATATACGACAGTCAAGTTTTGCGTCTTGTTATGATACGTTAATGTTGTTAATTGTACAAATGTAAGCTGGTCAGTATTACCGGATTTTTTTTTTGAAGATCACGATAAAAGGCTAATTTGCCATTCAATTGTATCCAGTTTTTTGTCCGTAAACGTGTTTCGGCCAAAACAAAGTTTTCGGCAATATGATCAAGATTAACATATCTTTTTTCCACTGACACATCTTCAATAGATTTGGAAAAAAAATATTTAAAAGAATACCTATTTTGGGAATTCAGCCCCTTAAACCCCACATGCGAGAGAAGGCTGTACATTTTAAAATTAGCCTTCCAGCGAAACAAGTTTATTTGAAATTGATGTAACCATGGTTATATTAGAAAGCGTCGGTTCCCGGTGGTGTTCATAATTCCCTTGATTACAAGGAAATTGCCGAGCTTAGCGATAGAGAACTGGGAAAGTGGCGGGTAGATAAATTAAATTAGGAATAATAACTGTACTTGGTTTACATTTTTATTATTTCATGAATGGGCAGAGTTCTTAAAAGACCAAAACTTTAAAATTACTGTTATAAAAAGTGAACTCTACAAACCAATAAATTGTTATTAATGAGATTGAACAATTTTATTGGACCGTAAAACTCGCGTGGCGATGACTTTTGCATTATTATAACTTCATGCAGCAGCCCCTAGCTGAATTTTATGCAGTGTTAAAACTAATTTTTACAATCTTCCGACTTTTCCAGCCAGTTTCCCTAGCTTTACCAGGGGATACCTCCTGAAAACATATGGTTTAAACTTCCCAGTAAGTCAGATGTTTTCTTGTTTGAAGAAATTGTGGCCTAGGCTCTATACAATTCTCATTCGATGTCAGCGATGGCTATGATCAAAATGCCAAAATGCATGGGATTGATCACATAAATTTTTGTCATTTTTCAATCGCTATCTATATAGAATGTCACTATTCTAGAGCTTGTGGATTTGTTTCTCAGGCATGTTATTGACTTTTATCTTTTTTGCTGAAGAATTATGAAATATATCACGGTGGATGGGTGACGCACGGGACCGGTCAATGTGGCGGCACTTAAGGGAGGCCTATGTCCAGCAGTGGACGTCTTTCGGCTGAAATGATGATGATCACGGGTCGCTTCACGTTATTAAAGAGTAAAAGTCTTGTGATAGTGCGGTTACATAAATTTTGTGTTGTATCACATATCTTTTCACTCTGTCAGCTTTCTATAATGTCAGTCTCAATGAAAAAAAAAATACCTTATTACAAAGCAAAGAAAAGATTATGAAAATGAAGCAATGAAAACCACTTATACCATGCTATTACTTTAAGGTTGCCCTGGTCGACGGCACGAACTATGTTGTGCGCGGGGTTAAAATGCATGCTATATCATCTGACAACTCGAGCGAAAGAGAAGATGCTGTGATGAGAAGCTAGTTCGCCTGCGAATTAGCACTTTTTCAAATTTGTAGTGAAATGGAGGATGATGATTTAGGACGAAAACGAGCGCACGAAATTTTATAAACAGACCTGTGTAAGTAGTATGGATATCATGAAAAAACGACTAAGTGCATATTTTCAAAATAAAATTATTTGCATTGTTGAACTACTAATCTATCCATATATGGTAGTTGTTTTGCAATTTCCGTTTATTACCGAAATTTCATTTTTCTATCATTTGTCGTAATTTATCTTCAATATACGATCCGGTGTGGTCATTTTCGAGTACTTGAGCACTTTATACTAAGTGCTCAAGTACTCGAAGGGAACTTTAAGGCGTTTTGGTCCAACAATAAAATGGCCAGTGAGACTTAAGAGTGATCATGTTTAGGCGGATTTGTTTATATATCACAAGTTCCACTGATACACTCACATTTAGCAAACAAATCCTTTACTTTTTTTGTAACTTTTTCGTAAGTTTGTGGCATTAAGGTGGTTCTAAAATATTTTTATGATTTTAAATTGTACTTTTGGGGACCATGAGGATCTGTAAAATTAAGTCTCTTGAATGCATCACTATCTACTAAAGAATATGGAAGCATATCGACATGTATTAAATCCATGATACCTTTATCAATTCTGCGAGATATTTCATGATCTGGCCATTTTGATGATTTTGAAGCCTGCTTCTGCGCCTTGGCAGAGATTGTAGTCTGCACCAGTTTGCTACCACTACCACTTTAAATGGTGGTTAGTGAGTTTTGTTAATAATATCGCTTTAATTTAGATTCAGATTTGTGCTCGTCGATTTCCAACTGACGTTTTAGATATTGCTTAAGTTCTGTTTCATGGAATTTAGACAAGTGTAGCTTCAAACCGGAAACAGTTTGCCTTCTAGGCTCGGAACTTCCCAGTGAATATAATTTATTGCACTGTTTGCACTTATCTTTAAATAAATCATATGAACTTTTTTCGAATAATTACAAAATGCGATTTAACGATATTTTTCTTTTATCATCGATGATTGAATACTACAACGAAAGAAAGTTTGTCAATTAGGTGTAATCAGTACTTAATGCATTTTAAATTTAGGTATTTATATTCGTTGACTATCATGAATTTTATTGCATACGATTTTAGTTTGGGGATAGGTAATAAGGTTTTAAAAATCGAAAAACAGAAATGAAATATTAATTTTATTATACGGATACATTAGGTAGGTACGTACTCACTTAATTATAAGTGTGTTAATTTTATAAAATAAACAATAAGGGACGTAGGTAATTGTTCTTGCCAGTTTGCCACTTATACCTTTTAATTCTGAAACTGAATCCTTAAATAATATCAACACTAATGGACTAAAGTACCAAGTAGCAAGTAGGTACCTAACTAATGTTTGTTTACACCAATTTTTTTTTTATAGTTGGATTAAACTTGATTCTACTATAATCTATGTATTAGTTTGTTATAATTAATATTTGTATATGCTTACTACCTACTCTTATGCTATATCACGTAATAAAAATTACCAAATTCAAATTAAATCACACGAAAACTCACAAACAAAACGAACTGCAAACACAAGCCAGTCACGAAAGGATTAGGTAGGTGGACGCGGCAAAATGTCTTCGTCGCTTACCCGCTTGGATGGAATTTAACGCGCCGAACAACAACAAATCACCGCGCGAGAACTCCCGAATGCAGTTTCGGTTTCGGTCGTAGTTTCGGCAGGTTTTCCGCCGAAACCGACACTAAACCGCAACTCATATTTTTGCAGAAACTCGACCAAAACCAAAACCGAACTTTCGGTCGGACACTAGTACATATGCCTGTGATATGATTCCAAAATTATGAAACGCATATTCCACCTTCTCCAGCCCATTTCTTAATCTTCAATCTTCCTCCTCGTACTATAATTAAAAACATTACTGTAAGCAACCGACACGAACCTTAATTCGCTAACTTATTACGTAAGAAACAACAATCAGCAATCTTTGCGCGATCAAACGCTTCATGTCATAAAAGTCGAAATTACCTACAGTGTAGGTATGGCAGGTCATACATAATCGTTTGCTAATCGCTCGCTGTTTATTAAATGAACTAATTTAAAAAAAAATCGGCCAGGTGCAAGTCGGATTCGCGAACAAAGGGTTCAGAACAATTATCGCAAAAATATTGCAATAAAAAGGTTTGTTCTATGGGCGCCCCAGTGAAATATTTATTGTACGTGGTTCCCGTTTTTACGCTTTGGGTACGGAACCCTAAAAACCGCCAAAAACTCTTAAACTTCTGTATTAAAGAACAATTATTGCGCAAAATCGCTGTCGTTTTGCTCTTGCAAGATATGTAATAAGCCTGCCGTTAGACAAGACTGTACGTACAAAAAGACTTTGACCCTACTTATGCAGCTCCACGTACTTATGTAACCGCAAATGAATTATACAAAGGAACCTTTTCAGAGGGAATTCCTTGTACATATTGTCTTACATTACCGCCTAAGCTTCGTGTACGAAGAATATTAGAGTGTTACATAAAAATGAGGTGTATCCGAGCCTTTATTCGTATAAATCTCGTAAATCATTGCTCTGATTTTGTTCAGATTTTCGTAATGTAACCTTGCGTAGAGCAGGATTGAGGGATTTTGAGGATTTACAAACATGTATTTGAAGTAAATTTTACTGAGAACCAATTTGAGACTATCTACTTAATATTTCACTCACGATTCTCGTAAAGAGACACTCAGCAAAATAATAATAAATGATCTAGCAATCTAGGCGTACTTATCTACGTATGCTATCTGGCTTAGGGTGTAAAGTATGTAATAAAAACACTTCTTATACCAGCAGACAGAAATACGTAAAAGAAAAAGCTCTCCCCATTGAGCGCACAAAGGCACATAGAATAAGTAGCACATAACCCCAAAATAGCATCCATAAAAAGCGAAGAAGATGTTAATCCTCTCTATATCACGCTAAAAAGTATAGTGGACATCCGCAAAACAATCAAGAGACGTATAAGTGGCGGCACAGTACAGACGCATAATAGTACAGTAGGTCAACTCCATACAACGAGCAAAAACGTACGCATACACATACAACGAGTTTGTCATAGTTGAATGCCGGTCGCGAGTTCACTTGCTCTCGTTGTACGTGAAAAGCGTTTATGTGTGCGTGCGTTTTCGCTCGTTGTATGGTATGGAGTCGAGCTTCTGTAACATTTTGCCGGTGGCACAATGTTGGGCCATTCATCTGCGGACCTAACTCCGTCCATCTCGCGACACTGTTCTTAGCAAACCTTCAGTTTCTACAGCGAATGCCTTTTCTCGATGACGGTACTTAAAATATTTTATACAATATTTTCACTGAAATCTTGGAATTTCTACATTTTTCCCTCAGCTTGCTTGTTGTGAATGAGAGAAATATATTCGCTGGCATCGTTATTTCATAGCAACATTTTTTTTTTTTTCAAATGTTTATTTTATGAACATGATATCGTTCTCAAGAGCCTCGCTTCGAAAGAACTAGGGAAAAATAATGTATTTGTTTTTAAAATAAAAAACAGTACCTGCAGACAACTTCTAGCGATTGCAAAACACTGTTAAAATAGAAATAATTTATGAATGCTGATGCCCATTCTTTTTAATATAGCACTATCACATAGACTGCGCGATTGCGCTACTAACCACGCTCTTTGCTATAACATTAATTAATCATTCAACGTAACTTCTAAACTGAAAACAGCCGCCGTTAACAACTGCCATTAATATAGGCAACCAAATCTAAGCAAGATCATAAACGCATCAGTTTTTACAAATGTAATAACGTGCACGCAAACCGTTATAAACAACTACTCTTCCTTAAAACTTTTAAAAACAAGAAATCAATACGAATAAAATTAAATTCAGCAAACAGCATTAAGAAATACAAATAGAAAGTGCCACGACCATACCTGTGGGGAATGAAAGGTGAAGAATTCTTATTACGAAGCCAGGCTGGGAGACATGTGACGCGTGTCATATATGGTGCGTTGTTTAGGGACGAGTGTAGGGTTAACGCGTTTTGGATACAGGTTACTGTTTACGGGTTAGTTGTTTAAGGGCAAAATGTAGCAGGTTGTGGCGGGTTGTGGGCTAAATTGCAATTTGGAACTCGTTAATTATAGCTTCAAACAAATGAGGTAATGCGTGTGAGTAGGCCTGGTAATTAGATTCGGACCGTAGTTAGGCAATCGCCGAGCGTGTGTCACTGCTGCTGTGTTAAATTTAGTCTTGTTATACTTTTTTTTTTTTTTGTATTTGTATAGATTCTTTTACCGATTGTTTTGTGAATGTGTGAACATTGTAGGCCTTCTGGATGCTAGTTAACATTTTTCAACCTTTTTTATATAATATATAATCTTTTTATTTTATATATTTTAGTTTCTTACGACTTATTGTCATAAGTCGAGCCTACTTTGTCCCCCCATATCTAAGTAATAATGCTGTAACATGGACATATTGTAAAACCAAACCATTTTTAAAAAAGTAACCATGGAGTTTCTTGCCGGTTCTTCTCCATAGAAAACGACCAACTCGAACCGTGCACATTTTGTCGACGTTTTATAAGTGCCCATGTAGGCCTATGTGAAAAAAAAAATGATTTTGATTTTTGATTTTTTAATAATTATTTTGTTCGCTGGAACTTAACTCCGTTGATTCTAATAAAACTTTTGGATGAGTGTTATAATATTTTTCTTCAGAGATAATTTCATTTGTGATTGTTTTTTTTTAAATAAACTTTGTCCCACACTAGGACACCCAGATCCGGAACAACTATCTATAGGCCAAACAAATATATGTTGCGTGAGCGAATCAAACCCGCGACACGCAGTGCACGGTTGGCGTAGTGGTTGAGCCGATCGCTCAACCACTACGCCAACCGTGTCGTCAAAAGTGATCAGTTTTATCATACTCTGAAGAACATGAGAATATAAATTCCTTTTGATGCTAACCTTGACCGCAGTGTACGGTTAACGCGTTTTGGATACTGGGTACTGTTTACGGGTTTAAGGGTTTATTGTTTTAAGGGTTAAAGGGTAGAATGTCGTGGCTGGAATTGGCGGGTTGAAGGTTAAATTCCAATTGGGAATTATTAATATTATTTTAGCTCCGAATAAATTGAATTACGCGTGTGAGTAGGTCGGGTGTGCAGTCAACTAGAATCGAATTCAGACCGACGATTCTAAAAAATAATAATTCAAAAATCAAAAAATCGAACTGCTTAAGGAGCGAACTAAAACGACGTAAACAAGAAGAAAATCATGCTGTGCAGTCGGGGGGACTGCACAGCATGATTTTCTTCTTGTTTACTTCTTTTTAGTTCGCTTCTCCCAAGGGTTCCAGGGTGGGTGATGCGCACTACATGGTTGCATAACAAGAACAACCACTTAACCTCTCCTCACCAACTCCACTCCCACCTACTCGTGCTGAACCCTGTTACGTCGAGTACCCAATCCCTTTGGAGATATAGATCGACAAAAAGACGGGAGAACGGGGGTCTGGTTATATCTCTTCATCAACCGGATGTTAGTCGTTGGCAGCAGGGCGTACTGATTACTTATATAACATCACTTCGGTACAGAAGGCAAGGGGAAACCACTGCACTATTTTCCCAAGAAATCCTATGAAAGTGGACCAAGAAAAGAGAGCGATAGGATGCGATACGGCTACCACCCGGCGCCATGTTGAGTCCAGGTCTCATGGTTGGCAATATGTTACTTGCCACACTGTCGTGACTCACCAGGCACAGTGCGGACAGTATGTTACTGGTGACAAAACAACTGGTCATCGCACACAACTACGCAAAAAGTTGAGATTAGCAACCTGGAATGTTCGAGGAATGATCCAACCAGGGAAACTAGAGATTGTAAACAGTGAGCAAGCTCATTACGACGTGAAAATACTAAGGAACACCGAAACTCACATGAGAGGCTCAGGATATTCCCGCACGGAACAAATATTTGTATGACCTACAGATAGTTGTTCCGGCTCTGGGTGTTGTGTACGTGAGTTTATATGTTTGTTAACGCACCCACGATACAGGAAGAAATTCCTAGTGTGGGGCAACGTTTTTTTTTTAAATAAAAATAATAATTATACAACCCCGAAAGGCCACACTGTATACTTTTCAGGCCCAGAAAATTAAATTAAGAATGGTACGGCTTTGTCTGTGTCTCCCGAGGTTAATAAATCGGTTCTAGGATATAACCCGTAAGTGACCGAATACTAACGAGAACTAAAGGCTTTCAGTGAGTGCTTCAGGACCAAAGCAGTCAACTTTGCCATTAACTGTCATGATAACACCGACAAAAAATGGAACAGAGTTAAAGATCTTATCCTCTCATTACGCAAAGAGAGCCAGAACAAGGCAGCCGACACTCCGAGAAAGGTATGGATAACGGAAACATGGAAGAACATCAAAGAACGAAAGGAACTACACAAGGGCAACACTGAATCCGCGATTGTAGACTACCAGAAAATGTCGGCAAAGATTCAACGTCTGTGCCGCAGGGACCACCTGAATTCAGTTTGTCAGGATATAGAAAACCATGCGCAAAAATTTCAGACAGTGGATCTCTTTATGAAAATTAATAGTATCACTCGAGAATTCAAGCCGAAAACATGGGCCATAGAAATGAAAAGGGTAGACTGTTGACCGAGATAGATCAAGTTACAGAAAGATGGAGATCATACTGTGAAAACCTATACGCTGACTCTGCAGCACGAGCTCCAAGTAACTCGATTGCAGACAGGCAACGCATGGAACCCGAAATCCTCGAATCTGAAATCCGAAGTGCACTGCACAAGCTCAAGTCAAACAAATCAGCCGGTAGAGACAACATTTTTGCTGAAAAGCTTAAGCACCTAGGGGATCTAGGGATAAAGATAATGGCATTTGGTGTACTGACTAGAAAGAGTCCCTACTAATTCCCCTGCTCAAGGAAGGCTTCACTACAACATGCGGGCATTACCGGACAGTTGCACTTATATCTCATGCCAGCAAGATAATGCTTTACGTAATCAACGGCCGACTGCAATCGTACCTTCAGTAGCAGATACCCAGTGAACAGGCGGGTTTTGTGAAAGGTCGAGGCACAAAAGAACAGATTGTGAATGTGAGGCAAATAATTGAGAAAAGCCGAGAGTTCAACAAGCCGATTTTAATGTGTTTCATCGATTACTCGAAGGCGTTTGATTACGTCAGATGGGATTGCCTGTGGACCATATTGCAAGAGATGGGCGTACCTCAACACCTCGTCTCGTTGATCGCTAATCTGTACCAAGACGGGGTATCCATGTTAAGGGTTAATGATGTCATCTCATTGCGCACAGGATGTGTCTCGGTACATCGGTCATCGCAATGGCAATCCCCCTTCGGTGGCGAGGCAGTCAGGCATTGTGAAAGCCTTAAAGGCGACGGTAGGAGACGTAGTTATCGTTCGGCCAGACACTTCGTGGCGGGTAAACCACCAAAAACAGCATTCCCAAGGAGGGTTGGTGTCAGGCTGGCGGCCGACCGTAAAATATTTGCCAAACCCTCTGCAACATGATTGGCATAAATGAAATGCGCAATAGGATTAGGGCGTACCCCACAGGCGGCGCGCAGGGGCAGCACCCGGCTCCGGTAGGAAATGGACTAGGGTTGTTGCTACACCCCGGGCGGGAGCAACATAAGAAACGAGCTCGGGAAATGAGATTGAGGTATGCAAGTTAGAATGTTGGGACTATGACTGGAAGGGCCAGAGAGTTAGCGGATGTATTAAAAAGAAGACGAATAAATGTAGCCTGCTTACAAGAAACTAAATGGAGGGGAACCAAAGCGAGGGAAATAGGTAAAGGATACAAGTTTCTCTACTGTGGAAGTGACGGAAAAAGAAATGGTGTGGGAATAGTGTTAGACAGTAATTTGAAATAAAACGTGATGGAGGTAAAAAGGATTAATGATAGATTGATAGTTGTGAAAGTTATGTTAGATAATGTGATGTTGAATGTAGTTAGTGTGTATGCACCGCAGGTTGGATGTGATGAAACGGTGAAAGAGAAGTTTTGGGAGAATTTTGACAGCCTTGATGACCATCCCTGTGCATGAGGAATTGATAGTTGGAGGGGATTTTAATGGACATGTGGGCAGAATGAAAGGGATTTATGAAAGAATGCACGGCGGATGGGGTTTTGGGAGTACCAACAACGAGGGAGAGTCACTGCTACAATCCGCTACTGCATTTGACCTGGCAGTAGCTAACACTTGGTTCCAAAAAAGAGACGAACATCTAATAACTTACAAAAGCGGTAACCACAAAACCGAAATAGATTACTTTCTCGTCAGACGCAAGAACATACATCACGTCAAGAATTGCAAGGTATTGCCAGGAGAAGACTTGGTTTCCCTGCATAGACTACTGATTATGGTACAAGAGGTAAAAGCGCAGAGCATAAAAAGCAAAGAACGTCCTCCTCCTAAAATAAAATGGCATATGCTAGAGAAGAATGATTGTGCGAAGAAGTTTCGAGAGCGAGTAGTAGACAAAATGATAGAGATGGGAGATATGGAAGATCGAAGTGTAAATGAAAGTTGGAAGGAGATTGCTAGTTGTATTAGAAGTGCAGCGAATGATATTTTGGGAGAGACGAAAGGAAGGGGTACGATAGATAGGGTTACATGGTGGTGGTCAACTGAAATACAAAATGTGTTAAAGGAAAAGAAGAAAAATTCAAGGAATGGCAAGGTGTAAAACAGGAAAACGCTAGTTTGAAAGCTGAAAAAAAGACAGAGTATGAAGCTGTGAAGATAAAAGCCAAGAAAACCGTGGCTATAGCGAGAGCAAAAGCTCTCGATAAAATATACGATACGCTGGATAGTCCAGCAGGCCAAAAAGACCTGTACCGGATTGCTAGAGCTAGGGAAAAAAAAGCGAGAGATGTTTGTAAGATAAGATGTATAAAAGATGAAGTTGGAATGACTCTGTCTGATGAAGAAAAAATTAAGGCTACTTTTAAAAACTGATGAATGAGGAAAATTACTGAAGTGGTGTGTTAGAAAGTAAACCTGTGAATGAGGGGTTAGTGAGAATGGTTAGTATGGATGAAGTAAGTATAGAAGTAAATGGAATGAAAAATGGAAAGGCAGTTGGTCCGGACGGAATACCAGTTGAAGTATGGAAGATTTTACGCGTAGATGGATAGACGTGGTTAGCTTTATTCTTCAACAAGCCATACCTGATGAATGGTGCAATAGTTCACTAGTGCCCATCTTTAAAAACAAAGGTGATGTGCTGGAGTGCAACAACTATAGAGGAATAAAGCTAATGTCACATATTATGAAAGATTGGGTGAAAGTTTTTGAAAGGCGGCTGGGAGAAGAGAGTGAAATATCTGTAAATACACACATCAACACGGTCTAGGGATATTTAATACTCAATTAAATAACTCGAAAAGTACTGGCCGCATTGGAATCTTTTATAAACCGATTTGTTTGTAATTTATCTCAGACTTATTCCAAATTCAAATTTTTGAAAATTCTTTTGTTTCGGTGGCATAAAAATGCCTTGATGTGTAGGAGAGGGAATTTTCATTTGTGCGAAATTTAGAAAACAATACGAATTACGTTTAGTTACAGTTTTTTTTCATTTTTAAACGAAAGATAAAGTTAAAATTGAGGTATTGTAGCCATGCAATGCCAACATTTGACGAGGGCGGAGATGTTACGAGCTGTGGGAATGCTGGAAGCTGGGTCTGTTCAGCGTAATGTTGCTGAGGCCATAGGGACCCACCAAAATGTAATTTCAAGATTGTGGACACGCTATCGTGCCACAGGTGAAGTAGCGGAGAGGCACCGGGGGCCAAGTCGCATCACTACCCCCAGACAAGACCGATTTCAGCAAATTACTGCGCGAGCTCAACCAAATGCAACGGCAACTCAATTGGTCCAAAGGCTGCGAGTGGAACACCAAGTGCTTGTGAGTGACCAAACTGTAAGAAGGCGACTGCATGAAAGCAATCTACGCTCTCGTAGACCACTCCGGATCCCACCTTTACGGAGAGGCAATCGTGGACGACGATTAGAATGGGTTCGGAACCACGTGGACTGGGGCCGTGAAAAATGGTCCAATGTGCTGTTCACGGATGAATCCAGGTTCGGCTTCCATCCAGATTCACAAAGGAAGCGTGTTTGGCGAGTTCCTGGACGATGGAGCCGTCTTCAGAACCCTCAGGAAGTTCACTCATACCAAGGAGGAACAATTATGGTTTTGGGCAGGAATTCGTCTTGGAGGACGGACTGATCTCGTTTGGGTGTGGGGCAATATGACGGCAGAACGATACGTCCAACAGGTGCTGGGCCCGTAATCTTGCCCCACAGAACACAAATGGGGCAAGATTTCCTGCTCATGCACGACAATGCCCGGGCACACACGGCGAGAACGGTAGCAGCTTGGTTACATACACACAATGTTGGGGCCTTAGACAGGCCTGCTCAATCGCCAGATCTAAATCCCATTGAGCATGCGTGGGATATGCTGCAAAGAAGAGCTCTGAAGGAAGTTCCTGAAAATCTGGCTACAGAAGATCAACTTTTTGCGCACCTCAGAAGGACATGGGACAATATTCCGCAGCAAGACATTGACAACCTTGTTCTGAGCATGCCGAATCGTTGCCGATGTGTTATGAACATCATGGGCGCTTTCTCAGACTACTAACTTCAAGTTTATAAACACAATTTAAATGATTTTTCTATATTTTCAGTTTTTACTCATAAATTAAAAGTTAATTCATATACGGTTTCCGTCTATGCTTCATTTTTTTTCCATAAAATCCTCAAAATTTTAATCGAAGTACCTTAACCATTATTAAAAAATGGTAGAATATTAAATAACGTGTCTTTTAAATATATACATGTCATATAAATAATTAACACATTGATAGTAATTCGCTTTTTTAAAAATATCCCTAGACCGTGTTGATGTGTTTATCTGTACCGGGTCGGGGTACAGCGGATGCCATTTTCGCAATCCGCCAGTTGTGCGAGAAATACAAAGGTGCACATAAAAACTTGCACATGGTGTTCGTTGACCTCGAAAAGGCATACGACCGGGTTCCTCGTGAGGTTTTGTGGTGGGCCCTTAAGAAGAAAGGAGTGCCTGGCAAGTACGTAGAGTTGATCCGAGCGATGTACAGTCGATGCAGTACCGAAGTTAGGTCTACAGTGGGCAATACTGGCAGATTCAGTGTGGCGGTCGGCTTGCACTAAGGGTCGGCCCTCAGTACCTACCTCTTCCTGTTAATAATGGACGCTCTGACGTCGGACATACAGGAAGAGGCACCCTGGTGTGTGCTGTTTGCCGATGACATTGTGCTGGTTGCTGAGAGTGGCCTAGAGGTCCAGAGCAGATTGGAGGTATGGTGGTGCAGACTGTAGAGTGTTGGCCTGAAATTGAGCAGAAGCAAAACTGAATAGTTGTTTTGCCATTTTGGCGGTCTCTCCAGTTCTGTGCCCATAACTCTCGCTGGAGCGCCCATACCAATCTGCTCCGACTGCCGGTACTTAGGGTCGTTTGTCCAAGGTGATGGTGAAATAGACCGAGACGTAACGCACCGGATCAACTCAGGATGGATAAAATGGCGACACTGGAACAACTTGCGATGCACGGATGCCCCTCAAGTTAAAGGGTAAAATCTACAAGTCCGTGTTTAGACCTGTCATACTGTATGGATCAGAATGTTGGGCTGTGAAAAAGATGGATGAAAGGAGATTGCATGTAGCAGAGATGAGAATGTTGAGATGGATGTGCGGCGTGACGAGATTGGATAAAGTGAGAAATCAGTATATTAGAGGCAGTTTGAAAGTGGCGCCAGTGACAGAGAAGTTGAAGGGAAACCGTTTGTCCTGGTATGGTCATGTGATGAGGAGGGATGAAACGCATGTTACTAAAAGAGTTATGAATATAAATGTGGATGGATGGAGAGGAAGGCCAAAGAAAAGATGGATGGACTGTGTGAGGAGTGATATGAAGGAAAAGGGAGTCAGTAATAGCGTGACAGTGGACAGAACGGTATGGAAGAAAAAAACGTGTTGCGTCGACCCCAGGTAACATGGGATAAGGGCAGGAAGATGATGACAGGGGTGTATTCTTTCTCCTATTCTCTTCAATATAAATGTTGAATACCTAATGAGGAAAGTCTTAGAAGTCTAGCTTATCTGTTTCGCAAAGTAGAATATGAGAGTGGACTGGTTGGACTCACCATTAATAAGTCGAAGACAAAAGTCATGCTGGTCGACAGAACCGGTCAACTCTATAGAACGAAGGAACTCGCGGTCCTTGAATTTCTTAGAGAGTTTACATACCTCGGATCACTACTTACTGACCAGGGAGGAACCGAAAGAGAGATCAGGAGAAGGACTCAAATGGCCAAAGCTGCGATGAGTAAGCTGACACGTATTTGGCAGGACAGAAAGGTCTCCAAAGTCAACGAGATGAGACTATTCCGGATACTGGTATTCTCGATATTCCTTTACGGATCGGAGTCGAGGACGATTCGGGCAATAGAACGGAAAAAGATAGAAGCTTTTGAGATGTGGTGTTGGCGAAGAATGCTCCGCATACCATGGACCGCCAATTGAACGAACAAATCTGTCCTTGAGCAACTAGGCATAAAACTAAGACTGACCACGCTCTGCTGCCGAAGGATTCTCAGCTACTTTGGTCACATTGCCCGTCGACAACCATACAATCTAGAGAAGTTGGTGTTAATGAGCAAGGTGGATGGGAAAAGACACCGCGGCCGGTCACCTAACCGCTGGTCAGACCAGGTAACCGCCCTCATTGGACTCTCTGTTACAACCGCCCTGAGAGAAGCTGAGAACCGATTGAAGTGGAAGAACATCGTGCATAAAGACAGGAGAACCTTTCAGGGACACGACCTTCAGTAATGAAGAACGCGACCAAGAAGAGAGTTTGCTTCTTAAAAAAATCTTTATTCTATATTCTTCTTATATTTATAACTTTTTAGTTAATTATGTTCTTTGAATTAGGTCCATTTATACATATAAGTATACTAGCTGTCCCACGCGGCTTCGCTCCTGTCTACTGGCTACCTAACTACCCTACCTACCCTCCATGCATGAATATTGCGTAACTTTAACGGCTTACGCAGCGCGCGCAACGGCAGCTCTCAAAAAGGAATATTGTTTCCCGTTATTGCAACAATTTTCGTTTATGCGCCGCTCCTATTGGTCATAACGTGATGTTATATAGCCTTGCTCAATATATGGACTATGCAATAAAAAAAAAACAACTCTAACTAGTAGTTCCTGAGATAAGCGCTTTCAAACAAACAAACAAATAAACTCTTCAGCTTTATAATATTATATTTAGAATAGATTATATTTTTGAAATCACTTTGATCGGTTTGGAAACAAAAATAAATTTACTATTTTCCAATTTTAATGTAGTGACACTCGCAAAGACAATTTTAAAAGATAGACGAAAGAATCATCAAAATCGGCCAACGCGTGGTCTGTGATGTCTTCAGAATGCCACAAAGGAACAAACATAAATACTTACATAGACTGATAAACACATTATGGCATATACTAAAATTTATGTAAATAAATGTGGCAGCACTTTGAATGTTTACATCTATTCATTATTAGATCGCACGAGCGGTGCTCGGACGTCCGATTCAGTGCCGGCCACTTACTGTTAAACCTGGTTGTTTTATTATAAAACCCCAACCCAAATTATTGTTACTAGTGAACACCACATTGGCGATGAGTGTAAGCGCAGTAAGTAAAGTGATTAAATCAAATAGTGTCCCACTTACAAAAAATTGGTCAGCAACAAAAATATTATATTAATGAATGAGTTTTGGAAAAAAAAAATAGTAAGGGTGATTTTTAGTAATAGTTATATGTGAAATTTAGTAGAATGTTTATTTTAATAATTATCTGCCTATCTACGAGCGATCTGCGTCAGCGATAAGCTGCGGGATGTGCTGCTTAGATCGATGAAATCATTACTTTACTCATTTAAATAAACAAAACCATGTTCCGAAATGTGGTTATAAAATTCAAATAAATTCTACATTTCGACAGCAAGGAAAACTCAAATCCAGTTTAATCCAGTTGACCAAATCCGTTTGCAAATATAGTAATGGAGCGTTGCCAACGTATATAGTAAGTTATAAAACGATCCATTGCACTCAACAATAATCACCAATAAACCAAGAAAAACTATCTATTTTCAAAACTGTCTATTTTTCAAAATTATATATTTCTCAACCATCATTTGTTATTTACGAAACGAAACCAAAACTGTAGTCACAACACTATACACTTGAAGTTGTCAACGTATCTGGTTGAAGTGAATAAGCCAGATAAAGCGTTTTGATGCTTGCGAGTAGGAGAGCTTTACTCTTCGGACTGGATGTTTAGTTGAATTTGACAATGCGAAAATAAAGCTTATTCCTAAGTAACTTAGGACGATATTATTATTATGTGAAATTTCGTTTTGAACTTTGACTTTGTCGTATACATTGCTAGTGTAACCTGCTACACATTTGTTCAGAATTTCGAATTACTATCTCGATTTGTACTAGCAATCACAGAAATGCAATATTAATAGCATGACGTGGAATCCAGACAGCCCTAAAGTATCAATAGCCTGGTAAAGTATCAATCAATCAATCAAACTTTTTAATTTCATATAGGCCTACATCGGCACTTATAAAATGTCGACAAAAGGTGCACGGTTCGGGTTGGTCGTTTCCTATGGAGAAGAACCGGCAAGAAACTCCATGATTACTCTTATATAAAATGGTTAAGGTTAATAAGTCGTAAGAAACTAAAAAAAAAAGATTATATAATATGTAAAATAGTTAACAAATGTTAACTAGTATCTAGAACGCCTACAATGTTCATACATTCACAAAATAAGCGGTAAAAGAATCTATACAAAGGTAAAAAAAATATATATATATATATAACTAACACAGTGGCACAATTGTTGTTATCAGTGCTATAACTATTCAGTACAAAGGGAAGTTCGTCGCATACTAGTACGAAGGGAAGTTCATCGTATACTATAATTATCGTTTGGTAAACGTGTTTGAGTTAATCCGTAGGGTAACACATTAAACTTTTAGAAATAGATAGTTGCCAAAATAGATAGTTTTGTCAAAGGTTGACCAACGATCAACGGTTTCGTTACGTTATTTGAAAAAACGATAACGACAAATCAATTGCCAATTCTATCAAAACGAATTATTGGCTCATAAATAAAAGCACCACAAGTTATCGTGGTAGAAAATAAATGATGACGACACAATGCCGTCATCAATCAAGGATCAATTGCCAATTCTACCGAAAAATTCCAATCATGGTCGAAAAAGAAATGATGTCAATTCTGTCGGAAGATATTATTGGATCTAAAATAAAAGTTCCAATAGTTTAATCATGGTCGAAAAGAAATGATGTCAATTCTGCGAAAGAAATTATTGGACCTAAAAGTTCCAATGATTTAACCGTGGTCGAAATAAATGATATCAATCATATCAAAAGATATTTTTGGATCTAAAATAAATTGTTCCAACGACGAATCGTTAATTGATGCCAATTTATCGAATCAAATTATGATTGTGTCAAAACAAAATGTCACTTCGATAACGTCGAAGCTATGTGATGTCTAACTAGGTATAACCTTGTTGTTAAAACTAAATAGATATCATGAATTTTGTTAAGGTTAAATAATAATAAACCCAAATGCATTTTTCACTGACTATTCTACTCAAAGAAAAAAAATATTCAATCAATAAAAAATTAACCGTTTCCTGAGGTGACAGACTGGGACTCGAGTTAGCTGGTAGTCTGGCACTTAAAAGGTACTTCAGGGACTTTTTGTGTGGCTTGCTAGCTAGAGTTTGTTTTTTTAAACATTCCTACGTAAACAAAGCCACACTGAGCTCTTGTTATGAGTAGAGCGCACGGTTGGCGCAGTGGTTGAGCGATTGACTGCTGCGCTGCGTGTCGCGGGTTCGATTCCCGCACGGAACAAATATTTGTATGACCTACAGATAGTTGTTCCGGCTCTGGGTGTTGTGTATGTGAGTTTATATGTTTGTAAACGCACCCACGATACAGGAAGAAATTCCTAGTGTGGGGCAACGTTTTTTTTTTTTTTTTTTAAAGAAAAGAAAGAAAAGAAAGAAAAGAGCACAATCAGTTCAAAGTAAAAATAAACTCGATTGTTATTTATATAATTAGAATTCTGATTATATAAAAATTCTATCAATAATGCAAGAAGTTTTTATGAATGGAGCTAATGCAACATGCACTAGAACATTAAGTTTTGTCAACCTCAATGTAAGTAGAAAATGACATTATATATATCACTGAGTTTCAACTAGCCTGAATCTACATAAAAATGCAAGTTGTCCTACTCAATACACTTCTAATTGTACAATGAGTTGTTATTATGTACAAAATATATGCTAGCTACGTCTAAACTCTGCTGTATGATTGGCACATTCTATAATGTAGGACGCGCTCAATGTGCAAATATGCGAGCCTACTTATAATTTGATTACATCACAGCAAAACGTAGTCAGAGCCAAAATACAACAAGTACTTGCCTAAATAAAATTGATACATGAACAAGAGGAATAGCCTCTCTTGTCGATGTAGCAATAAAATTACAAACATAATACCTAACGGTTTACGCCGTACAATGTAGAGACTTTGGCACTTAAAACTTAGTGCAGTAAACTGCGCCTGAGTTAACGCAAAGATTATGCTAAGATACCTATGCCCACAGAATAAAATGTGTTTTCCAATGTTATTTCAAGAAACACTACAAAACAAGGGCACATAAAAGAAAAAGGTCCAACCTCTTGTCAAATGACAAGACAATGAAAACTTAAATGAGAAGCTAATAAAGTCCACTTATCTAGAATATATTTTCCAAGTCAATGACTATGCAATTGATTACAAACTTGCATGTGCAAGGCTTATTGGCTGCATAGATAAGACAAAAAAACTGGCTCTAAATAATTAGAGCTTTTTTTTTTTGTTGTAAAAGCTGCCATTTCCCTTAACATACTAGAAAAAGTTTTGGTCTGAACTCCATTGAAAAAAAATAAAAAAACAAATTCAAAAAGGTTTATCTAGAGATCTCTATTTCAAAACAGTTCCATTAATTTGGTTTGGAGCTGCCATTTCCGTTAATGCACTAAAAATAAAAATAAATTAAGCCACAATCTTGTTGTGGCTTGAATTTCGTAGAAAATAGACAAATTTCCAATTTCATAAATTTCAATCACGAGATCTCTATTTTTAAAACGATTTTTCAGCCTCATAGTTGAGTCCCACTTCCTGGAATCTTAGGTAAAAACAAAATCGAGCTACAGACATTCATCATGGAACCTGTAAATAAAACCATAAGATTGGGTTTCTCCAAAGATTTGTCTTAAAGCCTGATGATGATATTTTTATAATTTGGACAAACACATAGCCTTAGATAAATTATAATACTAAGGTAGTGTTGCTACGAAAACCATCATTATGATCATTATTCCTAAATTTGGTAAAGCAATATGTTTCTATAAAGTAAATATCAAGTACGCTTTTCATCCCGTTTATCTCAAAAATAGTTAAAAAGTCAATTGGCACTCTGTGCTTTACCGACACAAAAACCATTATTGCTTGGCAAAGACGTTGTAAAACTTTATAAAAAACATAATAATCTTTAAAAAATTTAATAAATGAGATGAAGAAATATTAATTTGGAATTGTCAAACGCGCGCGTCAGCTACTGCGATTGAGCGAATCCAAGTTTTGCATCACTTGACTGAAGTTTAATTGTTATGCGTTGGTAATAATTTAACCAGTTAGTGAAATCGACGGTTAAATTTTGTTTGAAAGTGGATCCTTTATTTCACAACTATAAAATCAATCTATATTTTTGAAACTAAAATACTGTGTCTCTATAATGACATGACTCAAAAGTTGTATTGCACCCAAGTAGTTGCTGACACCTATTCTGTTACTTTAGTGACTGTACTAATTCGGATCGACAAACAGAAACAGTTCATTTCATTCCTTTGGAAACTAAAGTTTGACAGTGTACTGTCAGATTAAAAACGAGACGTTATTCTTAAAAAAAAAGAATTCTGAAACTGATTCCTTAGGCCATATGAACAAAGACCTAGTTTAATAAGGAGTCCAGATTGTTTAAATATGACATATGTTTTATAGTCATAAGGATTACTAATGTAAAAATTAAATATTTAGCACAATATCGAAATTGTGAAATTTCTAGACAAAACACATTAATATATATGTTATGCAATAGTGTAATGAAATATATTGTGGGGCCGCAGGGGAAGAGGAGTGTCTGTATAGCGATGGCCGCTCTCTTTATCCCCTGCGGCCGAAAAATGGCAGGTGGCGGGGCCATTGACCTCGACCAAGGACCAAGGGTGCCACAGGGTGACACAGGGTCTTCTGGCACCCATGTGCTGGTATGGTCCCTGGGGTGGTCACGTCACCACGGGGTGGGGAGTTTTAGTGGGTTAGTGTCCCACATAACTGCGCTATCTCCCCATGGTAGCGCAGTATGCATGAGCATTTCTCCAAGCTAAAAAAAAAAAAGCCCATATGAACAAAGACCTAGTTTAATAAGGAGTCCAGATTGTTTAAATATGAAATATGTTTTATACTCATAAGGACCACTAATGTAAAATTTAAATATTTAGCACAATATCGAAATTGTGAAATTTCTAGACAAGACACAATAATATATGTTACACAATAGTGTAATGAAATATAATTCAAAAGCCATAAATCGTAAAAGTATAACATCTAACAACGGCAGATAATTCTGTTAATAATTATTAAAATAACATCTAATAACGGCTGATATCTCTGTTATTAGTTATTCAACACATGCTGTATCAAACGACGCATAGTTTTTTTTTCAATAATGGCTTTAGTAAAAAAGAAAAAGAACAGGCATTTTGAACGAGTCAGTCATCAGTCAATACGAAAAGCAGACTGATGAACTCAGATATTAACCTAAGACCCAACGTGGTTCTCAAAAAATCTATTTGATTTGATCATCAGACATAAACCTACATGGTTCTCAATACATCATATTTTATTAATCATTATGGACTTTAAAAGTGACTGTGACCTCTAGTTTGTTTCGGTGTTTCTTCTCAGAGTAGTCCGCTAGGAAATACTGGATTCATCTAGTTTAAATTAAAAAAATGGTCGACTAAAAGCTTCGATCACTATAAGTGTTATTTTTAACCAATTTACAAAAATAAGTATAATTTACCAAGTCGAAAAAAAAACCTGTAGGCCTCAAGCCGATCAAGAAGTGATGCTTCGTAAGACTTTCAATAAAACACTGTATTGCTAAAACCATATTATATCTGTAAGTTTAGAGTAAACTAAAATTTAATGCAAATACTAGATAGATGGATATTTAATCAGAATAAGGTTTTTATACCTACTTTAAACTAACTGAATGTTTTAATACATTATAAACATAGCAATTTGTGCCTGAAATGCAATTAATTTGTAAATGCTAAATATTGTAAATTGTACTTTAAGACTTAATTATTGTCTACATGCAAAATAATGTAATTGCACTTGAAAACTAACATTATTATAAAAAAGAAGAGATGTGGCATACACTAAAATTAATTTAAATAAATGTGGCAGCACTTTGAATGTTTACATCTATTTATTATTAGACGGTGCTCGGACGTCCGATTTATTGCCGGCCACTTACTGATTAACCTGGTTGTTTTATTATAAAACCCCAACCCTAATTAGTGTTACTAGTGAAAACCACACACATTACCCTCCTTCGGCAGTCAGGTAAAAAAACATTTGAATGATTGTTATAATATCTTTCCTGAGAGATAATTTTATATGATTTGTTATATTTTAATTAATTAAATCATACGAAGACCTCTGCAACAAGAAAATATAAATACTATTAATGATAATAAGATACCGATGACGCTTAATAATTGTTACCGACTGCTTTTACTACATTCTTTAACAAATAATTTTTGTTTTGGGATCGGTATTAACTTTGTACCGAGAATGAAACAAAAATACCGGAGCAAAAGTTAATACCGATATAATTTTAAACTTAAGTCTGATTTAAGCTCGTCATTGTACATGAAATCAAATCTTTGTGTTAATATGTTATATTTTGTTGTACAATAAAAGGTGTTTTAATGGAGTGACCAATCTAGTGTTAACAGTTGTCAAATATTCTACATTTGAAACAAAACTATCTCCAAATAATTCCATAATTTATCTAAGGTCTACTAGAACTTTACATATAGTGTGAAGTTTTATTTTTATGAAGATTTAATGCTGCTAGAAAAAGCTGTTTATTTCAGAATGTACTTATTTCTTAAACATTAGAAAAGGGATGCTCTGCTACGATTTGTTGGGCATAATTAGAAATTAAACTAACTTACCTAAGTGAAGTTCCATTTTAAGTGTACGAACTGCATAGCATATATAATTGGGTTATGTGCAAACTTTGCTGTATCTTTCAAAATCTGCGTAGCCTTTTGCCAACTACTCGTACGTAATATGTTAGAGTTTGGCTATATACCAATATATTACATGGATTTGACTTTCCCATGCCAGTAACTGGATAACACTATACCCGTTGACAAGACTGGAATCAGATATTCTTGCTTCAACCCACCCGTAACGATTGTCCTAGATCATCAATGACAATCCTGCGACCAACAGCTAAACAAGCTTGCCGAGGAATGGAGTAATTTCGGTATGTAATGGATATTCACCAATACACGGCCCGACCTCAGCAAACTTTGTTTAACCTGGAAGATCGACCCGTGCCACTCCTTAGCTACGAGCTCCTTCTTTGCTGTATCACTCATAAAACTTTTTTGATGAATCACTGTTAACATAAAGTTTTCTTAAGAACTAACCCTTCCTAGGCCAATATTTTAACGTTCAAGTATGCTTTTTTCCGTAAACAGAGTGTCTACTTTTAATTTTATATTCCAAGACTCTGTTGGGTGTTACGTAAACTTCGTTTAATTTTAATATCTTTAAGGAAACTAATTTTAATAAACTTTTTATGTCATAACTTTACGCTCGTTTTGCCGTACTGAGTTAGTGGATTATATGAAATGTCTCGGTGTGTAAAACCGTGGGGGACAGTAAGTTTTATGTTCTATGTGAAGAATGAGGATTTTAATAGTTAGTTGTTAAAAATATCACTCGCCTTATAAAGATACTGACAACTATGGAAAGAGATTGGATAAATTATTTTAAACTCGCCATTTCTGTCCTCTGTTTTTTTTGGTTACATACAATAATTTATTGGAGCTCTCATGCGTGTTTCCTAAGTTTTAGAGAATAATAATAATTTACGAGAAAGGTGCGTTTGCTTTAGTAGGTTCAAAACTGATTTAAAAACCATCTGACCATGTTAATAGGTTTAACACGTAGGTATTAGCTATCCTGAATTAAAAACCCATATATTTGAATTAAGAATCTGCTTATCAGTGTCGAAGCTAAACACAAGGTTAGAAAGTTTAAGTTAATGAGGCCAATAACGAAAACACAAACCTTATTCAAAAACACGGAACAACAAAGTAAACAACAACAAAGTAAAGGTATTCATAAAAGTAGAACACGGCTTTATGAGCTGTACAATGAAATGACTTATGTAAACACTGCTGAATTTAATTTATATGTTAGAAATTATTTAGAAATGTTTTTTGTTTGGCCAAGTCGCGTTATTTGAATTCGAAGATTAAAAACAGTAGTAATTTTATTAAAACGACTTGGAATATTGTTAATAGTGAAACAAGAAGATCTGGTAACCGAAATATGGACTACAGCCTGTCTATTAATGACAACATCACATAAAATCAGACTCACAAGTCGCAATAGCCTTTTTAAATTTATTTTCAATTTTAACCACTAAATCCCTAAACTAATCACCTTCTGTTGCTGAGTCTTTGCTAAAAGAAAATTTTAATGTTTGCGATTCGAAATTTATTTTTGTACATATTACTTCTAGATACATAATTAAAACCTTTCACACTTTAAATGTTAAAAAGACTGCAGATCTGTGGGGTCATTCTGCATAGTTGGTAAGTCTATTATTGACACTGTCGCATCTTATTTATCTGTTAAATTTAATAATTGTATCGACTGTGGGGAGTTTCCTCACCTAATGAAAAATAGTAAAATAATACCTTTGTTTAAATCAGATAGTACGTCAGACCCTAGAAATTATAGATATATTTCAGTACTACCTACGTTTAGGAAAATATTTGAGAAATTAATTTTAGAGCAATTGCAAAGATTTTTTAACAAACATTAATTATGACTTTGCAAACAGTTATATTTTACAAGGGGTCGTTCAACTACTAGTGTTGAGCTTTTAGGACATATTTATAATGCATGGGAAGATAAGTGCGATGCCTAGGGACTCTTTTGCGATTGTTCCAAGGCATTTGATTGTGTTCTTCATGAAACGCCAATCAGGAAACTCAGCCACTACGGGATCCGGAACAGGGCTATTTATCTTCTTACTTCATACTTGAGTTATAGGATTCAGAGCGTTGGCGTTAATGGAAAACGATCTCCCGGATCTATAGTAATAATGGGAGTCCCACAGGTCCCAATTCTTGGTCCAATGACTTGCCTTACCTCATAATGGATAACCATAATATTGTGTTGTTTGCGGATGATACTTCACTTTTGTTTAAACTTAAACGTCAGCAGCTGGTTACTGATGATGTAAATAGTTCGATCTCAAAAGTAGTTCACTGGTTTAATGTTAACAATTTACTTCATAATGAAAAAAAAACCAAATGCATTAAGTTTAGACTACCTCACGTTAGGCAGGTTAAAGGTGATGTGTTGATAAAGAGCGAAGAATTGAATCCTGAAAATAGCACTGTATTCTAAGACTTAACTTTGGATGCTAAGCTTCAGTAGGGACCAAATATACTCGTAGATAAATTGTCAAAGAAGCTAAGTTCCGCAGCATATGCTGTTAGAAAAATTCGTAATTTAACTGACTTAGAGATAGCCCGTTTAGTATACTTCAGCTATTTTCATAGTGTAATGTCGTACGGTATTCTGTTGAAGGGGAAATGCCGCTGACATCCAAACTATATTTGTTTTGAAGAAAAGAGCTGTTCGATCAATTTACAAATTAAGCCCGAGACACTCTCTCAGAGAGAAATTTAAGGAGATTAATGTAATGACCGTGCCATCTCAGTATATTTATGAAAATCTTTTTTATGCCCATAAAACTATAAAAAAATAAAGTGATATCCATAACATAAATACTAGGAACAAACACAAATGTGTAGTACCTACAACAAGGCTCAAGAAAATAGGTGGCTCGTTTAGATGTCAATGTGTACGCGTTTATAATTAGCTTCCAAGCCACGTACAAGATCTAAGTCTTAATAAATTCAAATCATTCATTTAACGTAAGTTGTACCAGAAAGTTCACAAAAAGTGAAAGTTTACATCAAACGTGTCCTTATTAAAAAAGCATATTATAAAATCAAGGACTACGTTGAAACATTTGGCTTTAGCTCCTTCTGCGCATGCAGCTTCCCTGGTAACTCGTAAATGGCACAAATATGTGGATGTCTCTAACTACTCGTATTATCAATCTCATTTTTTCTTTCTTTCTTTTAATTAGACTTTTTACAATGGTTTTCAATCATTTTTATAGCCCTTTACTAAGAATAGTTACAGCACTGATAACAACATTTGTGACACATGTTTTTAGTCTTGTTATACTCCTTTTTTTACCTTTGTATAGATTTTTTTACCGATTGTTTTGTGAATGTGTGAACATTGTAGGCCTCCTAGATGCTAGTTAACATTTTTTATTTAATATATAATCTTTTTATTTATTTTTTTAGTTTCTTACTACTTATTGTGAATAAAGTAAGCTCATTTCATTGTTCAAATCATTTAACTTAAAATATTTATTTAATGAACCGACAAGAATAACAGCAACTTCAGTTTCATGCATAGATAATGTAATTAATACTAATTGTAAAGTAAAAGATTCGTTTTTAATTAGTGGCGTTAGGTCATACCATACTGGTCAAATAGTATCTTTTGAGTCAGTTCAAAAAATAAACCTAGCTAAATCAATTCGATAAAGACCACTTACTAAAAATAAATTAAATTCTTTTAAGAAATGTTTTTAGCAACTTTTGTAACGCCAGTTTTGCTTCAAAAGACCCTAATATAAATTACGGCACGTTGTTTTCTACTGTTTGCCAAGAATTGAATAAAACGTGTCCTGTAAAAGCAGTTAAAGTAAAAAATTCCAAATCGAAATTTAGTAAATGGGCCACTGTGGGCAGAAGAAAAAGGCCAAGATTTCTTATATAATTTATATTACGAAAAATCTCTGACTTCCTATCAAGTTTTTCACACTTATGTTAGAAACTATTCCAAAATATTCAAAAGAGTCTGCGCTCAAGCAAAATCTTAAATAATAATTAACAAAATTGGTGTTTTTAATAATAGAATAAAAACTGTGTGGCAATTAATTAATAGAGAAACTGGAAAGAAACAACAACGCGATCAGAATTAGTTGTCTTTGAAAATAACTAATCAAACCATTTCTGATAAGCAAGAAGTCGCTGAGACATTTGAAAATTTATTTACCAACATTCCGTTAGAGTTAACGAAGTATCTTCCCTCCTCATATAAATGAGCTGAAGCTCTTCTTAATGAAAACTTTACTAAAGACATACCAACCTTTAAATTTAAACCAATATGTATTGATACAATTAAGAAGACGTTCAAATGTCTCAATATAAAACATACTGAAGACTTGTGGGGGGGTTTTTGGAGATATTATTGGCTCAATTGCTCCTGTCCTAATAGGCATATTCAATCAATGTTTGGACAGCGGCACTTTTCCTGACTTAATGAAACACATCCAATTTTCAAATCAGGCTGTAAGAGTGATCCCTCTAATTATTGATCTATATCCGTGCTTCCAGCAATGAGTAAAATCTATGAAAAAATCATGCTGGAACAGATGTTGTCCTACTGCAATTCAAATGGGATACTGCATAGTCAACAGTTTGGTTTCACGAAAGGTCGACAACGGACGCGAGAGTAAAACTCATCAGCCATGTCTTGGAATCTTGTGAGAAGTCCCAGGATGCCATCGGCATTTTCTGTGATCTCTCAAAAGCGTTCGACTGCGTCGACCACAACACACTGAGCTGTAAATTACACCACTATGGAATTCGAGGACAAGCCACGTACAAGATCTAAGTCTTAATAAATTCAAATCATTCATTTAACGTAAGTTGTACCAGAAAGTTCACAAAAAGTGAAAGTTTACATCAAACGTGTCCTTATTAAAAAAGCATATTATAAAATCAAGGACTACGTTGAAACATTTGGCTTTAGCTCCTTCTGCGCATGCAGCTTCTCTGGTAACTCGTAAACGGCACAAATATGTGGATGTCTCTAACTACTCGTATTCTCAATCTCATTTATTCTTTCCTTCTTTTAATTAGACTTTTTACAATGGTTTTCAATCATTTTTATAGCCCTTTGCTAAGAATAGTTACAACACTGATAACAACATTTGTGCCACATGTTTTTAGTCTTGTTATACTCCTTTTTTACCTTTGTATAGATTTTTTTACCGATTGTTTTGTGAATGTGTGAACATTGTAGGCCTCCTAGATGCTAGTTAACATTTTTTACTTTTTATATAATCTTTTTTTTTTTTTTTAGTTTCTTACTACATATTGTCGGGCGTACTTTGTCCCCCCACATCTAAGTAATAATGCTGTATTATGGAAATATTGTTAAACCATTTTAAAAGAGTAACCATGGAGTTTCTTGCCGGTTCTTCTCCATAGGAAACAAAAAACCTGCACCGTGCACCTTTTGTCGACGTTTTATAAGTGCCCATGTAGGCCTATGTGAAATAAAAAAAATGATTTTGAAAGATTACGTTGAGGACAAAAAGGCTTGGGATTGAGCTGCTCCTATTAATTTGGATTTTTATATTTTCACGGTGAATTTTGTTATTTCTTTTTCAGTTTACTTGCTATGACAAGAATATTTACTTTTTAAAATATTATATTATTTTATTTTAATTATTATGAATGTGAAGACCTACGTGGATCATTCTTTTTTATATTAATTAATCTTAGTTAGTTTTAATCATGGTCTGGCAGTTTGAGTAGTTTAGACGGCCTACCCGAATGTCCTTTCTTTGGTATTGTTCGTAGAATCGTTGAGCTCCTTTAATTCCGAGTTGAGCTTAACGGTTATTGACAAATGCGTGCACTGACTGGACCGGTCCACTCAATCTTGCTGGTTTTTTCCTCAAAAGACCATTTCAGATCCACCGGTACATGGTATGTCCACCATGTACCGGTGGCGCATTGCCGTGCATCTTGTACGTCCTATCCATACGTACAAAGCGTTTTGCGAATACTTTCATTGTACGCACAGTTAAGGAGTGGAACCACATCATCACTTACCATCAGGCGAGTTAGTGGTCAAACGCGAGCCTATCGATAAATAATTTAAAAAAAAAAGACATCAGCCTACATGGTCTTCATATGATCTAACCAAGATTTTGTTTGAACTTTAAAAGAGACTGTGACCTCTGAGTTTGTGTTGGCCTTTCTTCTCAAAGTAGTCAGATAGGAAACGCCGAACTCTTCTATTTTTAAAAAAAGTTGATTAACATGTAAAAGTGTTTGTACAAAGCAACTTACAGAAATAAGAGGTCGATCTGCAAGGTTAAGCAACGCTTGACCGGTCGGTCCATGGATGGGTGACCATTTCTACATACCGAGTTTCCTCCGTGCCTCGAAAAGCACGTAAAACCGTTGGTCCCGGCTGTCATTTAAAGATCTTTGACATTCGTTACGGGTAGTCAGAAACCTCTGAGATCTGACACCAGTCTTGCCAAGGGAAATCGTGTTACATAGTTACTGGGTTGTGGAGGTCAGATAGACAGTCGCTCCATGTAAAACACTGGTACTAAATTAAATAAATTTAACAGTACTTTAATCGGTAAGTTAAGCGATCAGGACCTCACAGTGAATGATGGTAATATTTTGTATGATGAAGTTTTTCAGTAGTTCAAAAAGAGTTCAATAACAATTTTAAAAAGATAACTAAAACTATATGCCCTAAGTTTTTATTCAGTGACTGGGCGACTACAGGACTTAGAAAAAGTAGGTAAAGATTTTACGAGCTATATGGCCTTAAGCCTTGTATTAACACTGAAACGTTTAATAAGTATGTTGTTACTTACTCAAGATTTTTTTTAAATACATGTAAGGCAGCTAAGGCCTTGTACATTAGAAATAAGGTTAAATTAGCAGAAAATAAAATCAAGACGGTTTGGAAAATTATAAATAATGAAACGAACAGGAATAAAAGAAATAATACTGATTACACCCTCGAGACCACACACGGACTTATTAGAGATAACAAAAAATTGCGCAAGAATTTGTAAATTTCTTTACCAGCATCCCAATTAAAACTACTGAAACCTTAAATTCTTCGCCCTCGCTTGCTTTTGGATTATTAAACGCTAACGTTTCAGCCTGCCCGAATGTATTTAACTATTCACAAATAAACCCTATAACAGTAATAAAAGCTTTTAAGCAAATCAAGATCAAACCGACTGAAGATCTGTGGGGAATGTCCATCAAAGCTTGTACCTCCATTATTCAGACTATAGCGCCGTACTTGTGTGGATCAAGGAGTTTTTCCGGATCTAATGAAATATAGTAAGGTTATACCACTTTTTAAATCCGGAGACAGTAAAGACACAAATAATTATAGACCAGTATCCGTCTTGCCGGTTTTCAGCAAAGTATTTGAAAGTAGTTGGAAGGCCTCCCACCAGGTGGACCGATGACCTGGTGAAGGTTGCAGGGATCCGCTGGATGCGGGACGCACGGGACCGGTCAATGTGGCGACGCTTGGGGGAGGCCTATGTCCAGCAGTGGACGTCTTGCGGCTGATATGATGATGATGATGATGATTTGAGAAGATAATGCTTAATCAAATGCTCATTCATTTTAATACGAATAACATCTTGCATGATAAACAATACAAGTGTACAGTACAACTGACGCTGGTGTCACCCTATTAAAACACATTTTTAATGTTTGGGAAGAGTCGCAGGATGCCATAGGTATATTCTGTGATCTGTCGAAGGCGTTTGATTGCGTTAATCATGAAACATTACTTCTGTAACTTGAGCATTACGGGCTAGGTCAATCAGCGTTAAGTTTGGTTAAATCTTATTTGAATGATAGACAGCAATTAGTTCAAATAAACGGTGTGAACTCGTCGGGGTTAAAAGTGAAAATGGGGGTACCCCAGGGCTCAAATTTAAGTCCTTTCTTATTTTTAATATACATAAACGATTTACCCCGTTTATTGGAAAACAAACTAAACATGGTGTTATTTGCTGATGACACTTCTTTGATTTTTAACATAAATAGACGTACGAGTAACGTTGCCGACGTAAATAATGCATTGCGGCAAGTTCTAAATTGGTTCACTGCTAATAATTTAGTTTTGAATGCTAAAAAAACTAAGTATGTAAAATTTGCCTTGCCGAATGTCAAAAGTACTGATTGTGGCATTATATTAAACAAGGAGAAGCTAGAATTTGTCGATAAAACGGTTTTCCTGGGGATCACGCTAGACTCAAGGTTACAATGGGGTCCTCATTTAATATCACTTGCAGGGCGACTAAGTTCGGCAGCTTATGCTGTTAGAAAGATTCGTCAATTTAGTGATGTAGATACCGCTAGGCTGGTCTATTTTAGTTACTTTCATAGTATAATGTCTTACGGTATTTTACTATGGGGAAGGGCTGCAGACATTGAGTCAATTTTTATTCTGCAAAAACGAGCCATCAGAGCGATATACAATCTTCGCCGGCGTGATTCTCTAAGGGAACTGTTTAAGGGAATTAACATCATGACGGTTCCTTGTCAATATATTTATGAAAACATCATGTACGTCAGAAAGAATTTACATCTTTTTAGTAAAAACGGCGATAGACATAATTACATTACTAGAAATAGGGACCAATTAGTTCAACCAGGTTTCAGACTGGCTAAAGAAGCCTCATCTTTCATGGGATACTGTACAAAATGTTACAATAAAATTCCTCCCCACAGTCTAGAACTGAATGAGACGAAATTTAAAACTTGTATAAAACGCACACTGTGCAGGCAGGCATATTATAAGTTGGGGGATTACATCACTGATAAAAATGCTTGGCTCAATGCTAGTCTTGCTCCACAAACACTAGGGCGCAAAAACAAGTGATATGCAGAACATTATTGTTTTGAAGTATTGTTGGACCTGCTGAAGACTGTATGAATATATTTGTATTATATACACTCAATTTATTTTAGTATTATATAACTGCGCAGCACGTGTGTGAGTACTATGTACCCAACTGTAGATCTACCATTTGCTGTACCTTTGTGTCGTTCTTTGACTTATGTGTGCCCTGGCAGTTGAGTGTGTCATACTCTCTCAAATGTCTCTTTGATGGTGGCGCGTGTGTTGGATCATTCGGTTCCCTTCATGATGGTTGAGCTGGGTGGTGCCGATTCATGCGTCATGTTCGGTAACGGGCGCCGTCAGTTGGGATTGGTCTTAACTTAACTGCTTCGGATGCTAGTGTTTTTCTAGTACCTATTGTGTAACTGCACGGTACATGTGTAGGTACTTTTAATACTTTGTACCTGTACGTAGTATAGTATGTAGTGATTATGGGTGCATTGTCCTCACACATATGAATTTATTAATGTGTGTACTTATGTACCTAAATATTGTAAAAAAACTTTTTTTTTTTTAAAAGAGTAAGTATGGAGTTTCTTGTGCGTTCTTCTCCATAACAAGCTACTTTCCGAATGCACGGTAGAATCAATTTTTATTCCTTTTAATTTTTTATGTATTAACGTTCAAAAGTGCCGCTTGGTGGCCTAGTTGAAATAAAATATATTTGTCTTTACTCAGCTGAATCCGGTAAGACTGGAAGCCGACCCAAACATAATTGGGAAAAGGCTAGGCAGATGATGATGATGTGAGGACCATGCACCCAGAATAGAACTACACTATACTACGTACAGTTATTTATTTATTTATTTAGACTTCATGCACAAAGGTACAAAGGCGGACTTAATGCCTTAGGCATTCTTTACCAGTCAACCAAGGGTGGTGAAGAGACAACATGGCGGTGCATAGTTTAATTATAAAAAAATAGTAGTTATTATGCTAAAATAGGTGAAATACACGTACATATATATTGAATATAATATATACCTATATAAATATACATATTATATATATTTATTTATTTATTATATACTTTATTGTACACCACAAAAAAACATACAGGACAAACATTCACAATAACAAGTGTACAATCGCACTAGGCAATCTCTTACAGACAACCTTTGGATGGACTGAGCAATAGGAGAAGAATTTAGGGCTGTCAGTGTACAAATTAACATAAATAATACACTACTTAGACATAAAAACATAAAATACAAAAATACAATATACAAAATATACTAATATATATCAAATATAACAGAGACAGGAGAAGAATAAAAATTATTATGAAAGGTAATGCTCCTTCACCATTTTCTTAAATATTGGCAGTGTTTGAGCACGTCTTATTTCAATAGGTAATGCATTCCACAACCGAGCTGCTTGAATCGTGAAAGATTTGTCAAAGAAGGAAGTGGAATGCATACGGATACTTAATTTTAGATTTTCCGATGATCTCAAGGACCTAGAATGGGTGTCACAGAGGAACTGAAAGCGTTCTTTGAGATAAAAAGGAGTAAAAGGATTAAATAGCACATTATAAAGTATAGAAAGTATGTGGGCATTCCGGCGAAGGCGAATAGGAAGCCATTTGAGCTTAGTACGAAATTCAGAAACGTGATCATATTTACGCAAGCCAAATATGAACCTGATACAGAGATTTTGAAGTCGCTCAAGCTTATCCAATTGGTCTTGGGTGAGATCAAGATAGCTGGCATCAGCATAGTCTAAGATAGGGAGAAGAAGAGATTGTGCTATCGCAATTTTAGTGGTTATGGGAAGAAAATTACGAAGCCGTCTTAGGGAGCCCGCAGACGCAAACAGTTTTCGACTGACTTCCTGGAGTTGTTTAGTCCAGGATAGAGTGCTGTCGATATAAATCCCCAAGTTCTTTACAATGTGATTTAAAGGGATAATGGTATTATTTAAAGAAACCTGGGGAAGGGTCGACCAATCGATCCTAGAGACAGTCCGGGTACTACCAACAACCATCACTTGAGTCTTCGTTGGATTGATTTTCAGCCCGAACTCAGTGGTCCAGTCACCTATTCGAGCCAGGTCCATATTAATTGTCCCAATGGCATCAGATAACTCTCCGAGAGGGGCTTGGGTATAAATTTGAAGATCATCAGCGTACAGGTGGTAGAAAGAAGAAAGTCGTTGAGTGATAGCATTAATAAAGAGTGCGAAGAGAAGAGGAGATAAAACGCCACCCTGCGGCACACCGGCAGAGGTGTGACACCAAGAAGAGAAAAAATCATCAGTGCAAATACGCTGCCGGCGGCCAAACAGGTAACTATGAAACCAGTCAACTACCGGAGGAGATATGTTAAAAGAGTTTAGGACGCCAAGCAAAATATCGAAGTCAACAGCATTGAAGGCATTGCTAAAGTGAAGCAGAGCAAATACTGTTAACTTTCCCTCCTGCATTCCTGACCTGATATCGTCCGTGATGTGCACAAGTGCTGAGGTAGTGCTTTGTCCACGCCGAAAACCAGATTAGAAAGGATTTAACAGATTGTGTTTGGAAAGGAACGTACTGAGCTGATGGTGGACAAGCAAGATATTTATGGAGTAACAGAAAAGAAGAAGGTGAGATGACCTTGCTTATTTGTGTTGAAAATAAATCCGCAATTGCCGCTTAAATGCGTACCGACTGGTGGCCGTCCTAATCTCGGAAGGAAGCGCATTCCAAAAAAGAATGGACTGGATATGAAAGGAAGAGTGAACGAAATCAGTAGTATGAGAAGGACAGAGTAAGAGGAGATTATTGGAAGAACGCAGATTGCGAGCGTGTGAAGAACTTAGATATTGAAAGGCAGAGATAAGATAGGAAGGAGGCGTAGGCGAATTAAGTAGAGAGAATAGCGTGGTCAAAGCGCGTACGCTTCTTCTCTGGCGAATGGGCAACCATTTTAACTCGGACCTGAAGCTCGATACATGGTCATATTTCCGAAGATTAAATATGAATCTAATACAGTTGTTCAAGACCCTATCTAGTTTTTCAAGCAAGACCGCGTTCAAGTCAAAGTAGCACACGTCCCCATAGTCGATGATTGGGAAAATTAAAGCCTGCACAAGCATTGTCTTCGTCTTTACAGGTAAAAACCGTCGCAAACGATACAAGGATCGCAAAGTACCGTTGGCTTTCTGACTGACACTAGATACCTGATTTTGCTAGCAAAGTGTCGAGTCAAGATGCAAACCGAGATCTTTCACGCTAGGACTAATGGGAATGACGGAACCATTGAATAAGATCGATGGAAGAGAGCCTACCGCCACTCTACCCATCATGCGTGAGCTTCCAATTACAATAGCCTGGCATTTTGAGGGGTTAACCAACACCCCAAATCTGTCAGACCAGTCATTAATAGCATTTAAATCCCGGTTTACATCCTCTATGGCGTCCGATAAATTTTCTATCCGCGCCGCTGTGTACAGTTGAAGATCATCGGCATAAAGATGATACGAACACCGAAGACAGTGAGTTATAAAATTAATGAAGATTGAGAATAATAATGGAGATAGAATACCGCCATGTGGAACACCAGTTATAAAGTATGTATTTTGTTTGTATTTTAGTTTTAAGTTTCCTTTTCTTTGATTTAACTTGGTGTACATACAATAAAGCATATATAAATAAATAAATTCAATAATTTGATAAATAGGACCATGGTTCTCACATACTTACAAATATTGCAAACATAGGTAAAATACCCAATTCAACAACAACGGAACAGTGCGTGAGTCAATTTAAAAAAAAAAAAAAAAAAAATGAATACAATATAACTATGTGTTAAATACAGGTCTGCGGATCCCAAGCCAGGAGCTAACGCTGGGGCCCATAGCAGCGTTGGGAACTCCTGGACCCTGTCTGAACCTGTACCCACGAAACTGCCGTAACGCAGCAGTGGAAAGCTAGGGATTTTCTCCCTATTGCGAGAGATACTGGTACCTATCTCACAGGTGAAAGTGGGACAACCATAAGATGGGTCAATTTGACTTACCTTAGATTCCTGCGGTAGACTCCTGGGCGTCGATCGATCTCGTGCCGTGAGGTTAGGGATAGGGGAATATATATATATTAAAGGACAAAAGGGATAGACTGACGGCTGTCTGGACCGAAGAATCCGGCCGTCGTCCACCAGGCAGCACGTTTCCCGCGAAAGCACTTCGATGCGCGTGAAAATATACTCTAAACCCACTTTAGGGGCGCCCCACAACGCCGATTGCGAACGGCGGGTGCGATTAACAAATACAATGGGTGAAACACATCTCGATTCGATATGTTTCGACAAAAACCCGACTTCCGCGTGTTCACGTTTCAAACTTTTTCTTTCGACTGTGTAGTGTCAGCTGTCAAAATCGTTGACAGCCCGCCGACACGGTGTTGCAAGTAAATACCAATGATCGGGACGGAACACTATGAATATAAATTAACACATTAGATTTTGTCTATTATATTATTATTGATTTCGATGCGGGACAAAGCGTCTGCGTTAGTATTCAGTTTACCTTGCTTATAGAGAGTACTGAAGTTATACTCGCTTAGCTTTAGTCTCCAGCGGGTTAAACGAGAACTGGGTTCCTTTACATTCATAACCCATTGTAAGGGCTTGTGATCCGTAACGATTTTAAACTTCCTACCAAATAAGTAAGGGCGGCAGTATTTGGTTGCCCATACAATTGCCAGCAATTCTTTTTTCAATTTTACTGTAGTTAATTTCGCTAGTGTTTAATGTGCGGGATGCGTATGCAATGGGCTTGTCAGTACCTATCTGACCTTGTGAGGGAACGGCACCAATGGCCAGGTTAGATGCATCAGTTGTTAGTATAAAATCCTTGTTAAAGTCTGGATATTGTAAGATCGGATCGTTGATTAAGAGGATTTTGCATTTCTCAAAACAACTGATATAAATTGGATTGGTTATGGTAATTTTTGAACCTTTTTTTAGACATTGTGTCATAGGTTTTGCTATACGAGCGAAATCTGGAATGAACTTTCTATAATACCCTAACAGACCTAGGAAACGTTTAATTTCAGTAGCCGTTTTGGGCAGTGGGAATTTCTGGATGGCTATAATCTTATCCCGGTTAGGTTTAATGTCGTCTCTGCTAATTATGTGTCCCAAATACGCTATCTCTAACTTTAAAAATTCCGATTTGTTCATTTGAATTTTTAAATTAGATTCTCTGAGTCTCTGAAACACCTTTTCCAGATTTATCATGTGTTCCTGAAGGGATACTGAAAAAACGATAATATCGTCTAAATACACTAAACACACAACATTTTGAAGGTCCTGTAAGACATTGTCCATCACCTGTTAGAAGGTTGAAGAAGATTTTTTTGAACCCATTGGCATGCGGAAAAATTCATAATGTCCATGCTCGACTGTAAACGCGGTTTTATGGATGTCATCCGGGTTTATTTCAACCTGGTAAAAACCACTCGTGAGGTCTAGGGTGGTGAAATACTGGCAGTTACCTAAATTGTCTAGGACGTCCGAAATGTTGGGTATAGGATAGCGGTCGTCTATGGTTTTTTCGTTTAGTTTCCTGAAATTTATAACGAAGCGCCATTTGGTTTTTCCACTGGCGTCGGCTTTCTTGGGAACTACCCAGATGGGGGAATTCCACACGGACTGTGAGGGACGTATGATGTTTTGTTATAGCATTTTAGAGATTTGATCCTGAACTTCTTGCTTATGTATGAATGGGTATCGGTAACTTCTTGTATAGATTGATACATCATCCGTTGTTCGGTTGTAATGTTTTACCTGGTTAGTGAAAGACAATGATTCGCCATCAATATAAAATACTTCGGCGTACCGAGAGCAAAGAGCTTTCAAGTTAGCTTTTTCTTCAGGGTTGAAATAGTCTGTACGTAGACGGGCCAAAACTTTGGTTACGCGATCGGACTGATGATCGGTCATACACTGCACATTGAATACTTCCACACCGACAGGGCGATCCATAGAAAAGACTACATCATGACGTGAAGGATTAGTTGCCTCTATTATACCCCTGTTATTTTTTAAAGTTGTAACGCAATCATTTATTAAACAATTTGAAATACACTGTTCGGGAATTAAAACGTCACCGTCCTTTGAATTTATTGGAACTTTTACTAGTTTAGATAAATTAGCCGGTACTATATCTTAGTATAGGTTACTATTGCGTGAGTCGTACATTAATAAAGGATTACTAGAGTTACGAGTGACCAGCAGTCTGTTTTTCAGATCGATGTTAGATTCTAGTTTTTCTAACAATTCATAGCCAATCAAACCATCAAAAAAATTATGAAACGCATAAACGAAAAGAGTTATATCACCTGGTTCATAAAATTCCTGGAAACACGGTAAGGTAATGGAATAATCACTTCTTGTGGTAGCGTGAATATTCGTTACCTCGAAAGGATCATAATTACACGGTATATGGGATAAGAACTTTTGAACTACTGCGGGGCTAACAAAAGACATATTTGCACCTGTGTCAATTAATAATTTAAGCGGAGGGTCTGAAATTTGTTTATACAGCAATTGCCTTTGCATCTGTAAATTAATCTCTATTTTGACCTTTCTGATTTGGGGACCTTCTGAAAATCCTCCTTTTCAGCAGGCGAATTCGGGTCTTTTACTTCCTCTACAATAACATATGAATCTGTAGGCTGTGGGTGCTCATGCACGTATTCATTCGGGTACACGTAATCGGTATACTCGAAATATTCCTGGGGGTAGTAATCACCGTTAACAAAATAATCGCTATAATACTGGTCATACTGCAACTGGTCGCTAAAATCATTGTAGTTAAATTCCATTGTTCTAAAATAATTTGTTGTCGGTGGATTTCCAGCCTTAGTCCAATTGTCGGATGCGCGTGGGACGAATGGTTTAGCCACATAGTGACTTACACCACTCATGGGTTGCGGGGTGTTACTAGTGGCTGGACATGCACTAGGCATTCTAAAAACTTAACCCTGGGGTGTATAATTAGGTGGCGGTGAACTAAACATCTACTGCGTACGTGTGGGCCCGCGATATTGAGGAGGTTGATTTCTCGAAATCGGAATAGGTTGCTGCCCTTGAGGCATAGACGGTCGCGAGGGTCCTGGCATATTGGAAGGCCTAAAGGGTGGCATATTAAAAGAGCGCGGTGTAGGTGGAGCCGCGTGATTCGGTGGCATGAGACCGTAAGAAAATTTAGGACTGACATGGTGCTGAGGCTGCGACCTCTTGTCAGGAGCATGGTCGTTACGCTGCTGCAGGTATAACGTATTCATCTCTTCATGCACGAACTCTAAAGCTTTTGCAATCGTATCAGGCCGCATGCATCGAATGCGAGATCCCAACGGGTCTCGTAGACCACGTAGGTACGACTGTAATGTGAGTTTCTTGTACAAGGTACGTTTCGATTCAATGGTACTCGCTATCGTTTCATGCAGGCTGATATAAGTTATAATAGTACTAAAGAGATTTTGGCACTGTTCATAAAATTACTGCGGGGTTGCTGAACCTTGGGTTAAAAGCGCTAAGTCATTGTACAAGGATGTCTCATCGCGTTGATCGGCGAAATTCTTAACAAAAGCACTCCTAATTCCCTCCCAGGTCTCCGGGATACCATTGGAATTAATCGTACGCGATGCGGGTCCCACTATCTTATTTAAAATTCCGTTTAATAATGCCAAATTAATTAACTGAAATTCCGATTCATTTTTTACAAGCTGTTATACTAACTGATCGCATAGTTTTATAAATCTAGTTAGTACGTTCGAGTTCCCGTCAAACGTCGTCAACAAATTCTACGATTACTATCTAACCTAGGGGACCGAGATTGCCGTGGATGGAAAATTTTGGAACAAGTAAAGAGTAACAGTTAAGGATAAAAAGGAAGCGACTCTAGAGCGATTCTAAAGTACTTGTAATGGGTTTGTACCTTTTCTGTATCGATGTCTGGATACTCTTCTGGTCTGCAGCTCTTGTAGGTTCTGGATACTCATACGGTGCCCGACGGCCACCCGGGTGACTCGCGATCCTATCAATTTAATCTCGCGAACCGGCCCGCGAGTATCCTACCGACTGCGACAATTACGAAGGCTGTAGCCGGAGGATTTAAAAAAATACAAAATTTATTCAACTTAAATTTAATTAATAAAAATTACAATTACATAAATGGCTCAGGATAACGACAGTTGGCCGATGCTGTGCCAAAAGTGACAAACCCACCAGGGCCTCGATGTCTGGTGTCGGGCTGCATCACGTTGTGCTGCGTCGGCGCCTCGTGTCCGCGGCTGTTACGATGTGCGGCAATGAGTTAATCGCTTGTCAGCGGTTTGGGTGCTGTGCAAGTACGTAACAAGCTGACTTTATCAAGAGTGTTCTTAGCTATGTTTGATGAAAATCGATTCAGGCGTTTAAAAGTTATGGGGGTTTTACTGTTTCAATTGGGGTGTTTTCGCAAGATATCGTGTCATAATTACGTGTTCAATAGATTGTCAATCGAAGCGTGTCTATTACTAGATAAATTATGTTGCAATAAGTAAAAATATGTCGGGGACGTATTAAGTTTTTAAATTTGCATTGTTATTTAACCAGATTTTTTCCTCTCAATAAAATCCCCTGAGTCTGTTTTTTTTCATTAATTAATTAAGGGGTCAATTATAGGAGATATGAGCGTGATATGTACTACTATATCTATGTTTATGTAATAGGGTATATTCTACATGTGTGTTGGTATAACTAAGATATAAGAGATTTTTTTTATTAAGCTGATGAACAACGCTCTATTTTTCAAATTCCCCTTTTTAATCCTCAGAAACTGGAGTGTTCTGTAAATTTATCAAAGAAGAATGAATGATTGATGAGTGAATCTGTGCAGAAATTGACTACATTGACTTGTGGGGTTTGATTGTGTGTAGTATTTATGTGTACATTAGGTGTCTGTGTCATTGACGATGGCCATTGTGGTTGATCTTGAGCCAACCAAGAAGGGCCTTGCCACCACAGTGTACACGATTGAAGATCTTTTGGCATGACTCCCCGGGTGATCCGATCAGCTGGGTTTTGTTTTGTGTTTATGTAGTACCAGTCATCACCGCTGGTGGTGTCAATGACCTGCATGAGGCGGTGAGTGACATATGTGTCGTGTTTGTGCTTGTATGGAGCTTTGATCCAGTGCAGTACAATAGATGAGTCTGTAAATAAATAAGGTTTCTCAATGTTAATTTTGTTATTTATAGTGTTTATGAACCTTTTTGCTAATTGAGCTAGCAAGAGCGATCCACACAGCTCTAAGCGCGGTATAGATTGTTGTTTTTTGATAGGTGCAACTTTAGATTTAGCTGTGATTAGTGTGCAGCTTGTAGGTTTGTTAAGGTAGGTTGATCTTAGGTACAGGCATCACCATAAGCTTTGTGTGAAGCATCACAGAACCCTAGTAATATTATTTGTGTAGGTATATCTGTAAAATAACATCTAGGTATGTGTATAGCTTTCAAACAGTATTGTTGAACATAGTTCTGCCAGATGACTATGGAGTCCTTTGAGATCAAAGAATCCCAGTCAATCATTTGTTTCCATATGTCGTGCATGAATAGTATAGTTAGAATGATGCTAGAATAGTTGTAGGTGCTAGGATACCTATGGGATCAAATATCTGAGCTATTTGTGAGAGTATGTTCCTTTTAGTGCAAGAAGCATCACTGTAGGCAGGTATGCTGACCTGAAGAGTGTCTTGTGTAGGTAATGTAAGCCAAGCGTTTTGACAGAAGATGATATAAAATTGTATGTTTCTTTTGTATCTGATTCTACATTGTTAGGTAATGATTGTATATGTTTTGTGTTTTCTATAGAACATGTGCCTACATGTGACAGTATGTCAGTGTGGTTAGATTTGTGCAGTTGAAATCCTGCCGTGCCCAATAAGTCTGTAAGCTCCGAGCATATTTGTTTACATTGTTCTAAGGTTTGAGATCCATACAGATAGTCATCCATGTACCCAGAGCTTTTAATACAGTCAGCTGTCTGGGGGTGAGTATCTGAGTGTGAGTCAGCTAAATGTATCATTGTGCGACAGACTAAGTATGGGGCACACTTTGTACCATAGCAGACCCTGTTGATCTCTAAACACTTGAGCGGTTCAGATCTGGAGTCTCTCCATAACACCCTTTGTAAAGATGTCTGTTGTGAATTTATTTTTATGGCTCTAAATATTTTGACTATGTCACAAGAGAAAGCATATTTGTAATACCTAAATCTGAGGATAATTTCTAAAAGATCATTGTATATGTTTGGACCTTATACATTATATCATTGAGTGATATACCAGTAGATGTCTTGGCACTAGGATTGAAGACTGTACGTAATTTTGTTGTGATACTGTCAGGCTTTATGACCGCTAGATGTGGCATGTCGTAAGCGTGTGTATCTGCGAGTGAGTATCCCTCTATGTAGTGAGCATGTCCTAACTGTATGAACTCATGTATGAATGCTTTATACTGTGTGTAGGGATTTGTATCTTTTAGCATTTTAGATTCAAGTTTTAGAAAGCATCTATAAGCTGTGTTGAAAGAATTACCTAGATCCTCTATTCTATCAAACTGTAGTGCCGGGTCCACTGTGTATTTGCCTGAGCTGTCCTTTGTAGTTGTAGACATATATAACTCTTCGCAGTGTTTGTCTTCAGGTGAGAGTAACTTTTTAGGAAGCAGCTCCTCTTGCTCCCAGAAGGATTGTAGTATGTCTTCTGTTGATGTAGGAGTAGAAAACATGCTAGCGTGCAAGGTGCATTTTGGAGTATATAGGTAAGTATCAGGTAGGTAGGATCCAGAAACGACCCATCCAAATAGTGTTTCAATTAGGAAAGGTAGGCGTGAACCAAGCTCTATGCGCCCAGTTTGAAGTGTAGCATAGAACACTTCAGCATTAAGCAGGAAGTCTATAGAACCCGGCATGAAGAATGTGGGGTCAGCGAGTAATTGAGCTTGTTTGTCTGGTATATGCCATGTTTGAGTGTGTACATGCGTGTGAGGTAGTGGCACTGAAATACTGAAAGTTAAGAAAGTTTGATTGCTTTGATAGGAGTTGTAACGAGATGCAACATTTGTGTTTACACTTACTTGAGTATGCTCTTGGCTATTGCCTACACCAACTATAAGATATGATTGCTGATTGACCTGTAGTTCCAGTTGAATTGAAAGTCTGTGGGTAGCAACGTTGACTTCACTTCCTGTGTCCAGAAGTGCTCGGGCAGTGATCCACCGGCCTGAGGCATGTTGAACTCGTACAAGAGCTGTGGAAAGCAAAATTTGATATCTGTTAGTGTTTGTTACTAATACTGTAGAAGGTACAGTGAATGATGTGTTTGAGGACTGAGTGTGAGCTGGCTGTAAAGAACCTGGTTGTATGTGTGCTTGTGTAGTAGATGTTGTCAGAGTGTTTGCTGTTGCAAGCGTAGAAACTACCGCTTGTTGGGTTAGTAAAGAATTATATGTATTGCATGTCTGTTGACTGTGAGTTGGGATGTTTGCCTGTTGGCTGTGAATAGGTGTAATGTGATTATCCTCTGGTTGAGGCCTGTCTTCGTGTACGGATGTGTGATGTTTACCTTTGCATTTCAGGCAGTGATATTTAGAACACTTATGCCTGAATTTGTAGGGCTGTAAACAGTTATAATACAGTGATTTAGATTTGATCAGTTCAATACGTTTCTGAGTTGTAAGCTCAAGATATGTAGGGCATTTATGCAAAGCATGACCGCTATTGCATAGAATACATATTTCCCTGATGGTTGTAGATGCTACATTAGAGAATTTGACATTTTGAATTTTATCATTATTAGATTTAGCATCATTCATTAACTCGAACGCTGTTCTGCGTTGGTTTAAGAAATCAAGCAGCTCCCTCAGGAAAGCAATAGAATTTTCTTTACGGTTGATTTCCCAAGCAGCTTGGAGTGAATTGTCTAATTTGTGTGTTATTAGAAAAACCAACAATGCATCCCAGTGCTCAACAGGGAGCTGGATGGCTCTTAGGGAATCTAAACTTTGTTGTAGCAGAACCAAGTACTCTTTGAGGTTATTTCGAGTGATAGCACAAAAGCTAGTGATACTTTTTAAGTGAAAATTCACAATTATTGTTTGATTTTCATACCTCTTAGCTAGGATCTTGAGCGCTTTAGGATAGTTCTCCTCAATGATGAGCAGTGACGCTATGAGGACCGCAGCCTCCCCCGATAGCGCCGTCTTCAGGTGCTGCAGCTTGTTCACCAAGGGCAGGTCAGTGCTGTCCACGGACGAGAAGAAGATGTTCTTAAACGCTGGCCATTGCCGGATGTCCCCATCGAACTTAGGGAGTTCCAGTTGAGGCAGCTTGACACGTGGCTTGGTGTGGTCGTAATGTATACAGTTGAATTGATCAACTTGGCGTGAAGGCGATGCCGCCGCCGCAGGTATTGGTGATTTTGCCGTTAAGACGTTCATCATGCCTGCCTTCAGTCCATAGAATCTGTCCTCGAAGGTGTCCCGCTCCTCTTCGTGAATGTCTTGTCTGTCCGCGGCGTCGTCGATTGATTCGATTTGTTGAGGACAACGGACCTCTGGCTGCAATAAAAACACGAGTCTGTTACAACCAGATTTATTAGCTTTACCACAGGTTTTCTACAAATAGGGTTTCAAACTATAGACTAACTTAACAATACGCGGATACGAAATACGAAACGTGTGAACCTTGAAGGGTTTTGTGGGCGACTGCCACTAACAAAGAGAAAGTGGGCGGAAGACGATATACATTTTAACTACTTCCGGTTCTGGAAGCTTCTAGAACATTCTACTTATAATCTACAGTGCTTCCCCTAGCGTCGAGAAGCGACAAATTGAGTATTCATTGCGATATGTCTCGCTATGTTGGTAGAAATTTTTGACTGTCGGTAAAGCATGTGTCTTGGTTGATTGATTACTTGAATTTATTATTAATTTTAGATTGTTGTCGCTGCCCGCTGCTGGTTCGCCGCCCAAACTCCCGTGTTTGCCTGATGCGTACGAGCGATGTTTGCTTCGTTTTATCCGCCTTCACACCAAACGAAGCGAAGAAAAAATATGGCGATCCTTGTAATGACGGCTTTCGAAGGACCAAAATGTTTGGGATCTTGATGGAAACTATATTTCACTAGATAATCGTTTATTAGTACACTGCTTACACTTTTGTTAATTACTAGGATTCCTAAGTACATCTAAATTATTTAATATCTATAATGTTCTCAAGAGACATGTGCGGTCTGTCCATTGCGAAGTTAGAAGGATATGAGAGATCTGGCTCATATTTAGTTCGACAATGACATCACGTTGACATTACTAAACACTAACCGCTATGTCAAGTAAATTGGAACTGTTTGGAATCTCAGTGAGTGTGTTAATAATGATTTCACCTTAATTAAGGGGTATTTAATAGCATCTAGCGAAATTGATTAGAAAGATGAGCCAGGTATTTTATCATCTTCGTCACTATCATGTCATTATAGATATCAAATATAATAAATACTTGAAAATTATCAATTTTAAAAGTTTCAAAAGGTTTTGCAAAAGAAGAATAAAAATTGAACTAAATCGAAAGCAGCGTCTTCTGAAACAGTTTTACAGATTTTATTTTCTTTTCGAAATTGTTTTAACACAGTAAATTAATTTAGTTTACAAAATAATTTAAAGAAAAATACGTCCGAAATATTTTTCAATTTTATATACGCTGCCGTCCCTTACATTACGATAAGTAGGTAGTGTTTGTACCTACGTCTTCGAATAGTAATGAAAAATAACTACTACAACGACTGCAAAAGAAAACAAGTCAAAAGCAAACCCATCACAAATAAAAACAGAAAACAAACACATTCCTGATAAATAATATTGCTTTCCAATCCCAACAGAGGAAATAGAAAAATCTGGAATGTTTCACTTTACCACAAATCTATCAGTCAATACGAAAAAGCCACGAATACGTAGTTGTGGGAACAAGAATCGTGTGTACGACAAGCAATTTAAGTTAGAATCGATTTCATACAAGTGCGATTATTTGCGTAGTTGTTAATTTTTTTTGGGGTAAAGTCAGTATATAGGTACAGTCAAGGGTAAAATGTGCAGTCAGCAATGGTTCACGACTATTTAATCTGTAGTATAGAATCTAAATTTTATATTAAACTAGTCGTAGATGATTTTATGACCTTCTTCTACAAAAAAGCTTTTGATCCTTGACTGTACTTACTTTATCAAAAACAAATGAACTATTTAAAGCAGTGTTGAAGTGGTTTTAAGATGAACAAACATAAATTATTGTATCGACTTTCCTTAGAGGGTTTGACGAAGGGATCTTCAAAATCGTCGTGTGATAAAATTTTAAAAACCCTTCCTAAGTAGCTCATATTCATTTGTTACACAAGGTACTTATGCACCTATAAGGTATGCTGGAGGGTACCTAATGAATGCAGCTGTTTAAACCTTAGAATTAAATAAAAACTCAAAACATAATACTTTGGCCAACTTTATATACGCCGCCGTCTCTTACATTACGATAAGTAGGTAGTGTTTGTACCTACGTCTTCGAATAGAAATGAAAAATAACTACTACAACGACTGCAAAAAAAACAAGTCAAGATCAAACCCATCACAAATAAAAAAAGAAAACAAACACATTACTGATAAATAATATTGCTTTCCAATCCCAACAGAGGAAATAGAAAAATCTGGAATGTTTCACTTTACCACAAATCTATCAGTCAATACGAAAAAGCCACGAATACGTAGTTGTGGGAACAAGAATCGTGTGTACGACAAGCAATTTAAGTTAGAATCGATTTCATACATGTGCGATTATTTGCGCAGTTGTTAATTTTTTTTGGGGTATAGTCAGTATATAGGTACAGTCAAGGGTAAAATGTGCAGTCAGCAATGGTTCACGACTATTTAATCTGTAGTATAGAATCTAAAGTTTATATTAAACTAGTCGTAGATGATTTTATGACCTTCTTCTACAAAAAAGCTTTTGATCCTTGACTGTACTTACTTCATCAAAAACAAATGAACTTTTTAAAGCAGTGTTGAAGTGGTTTTAAGATGGACAAACTTAAATTATCGTATCGATCTTAGAGGGTTTGACGAAGGGATCTTCAAAATCGTCGAGTGAAAAAAATTTAAAAAAACCCTTCCTAAGTAGCTCATCTTCATTTCGTTACACAAGGTACTTATGCACCTATAAGGTATGCTGGAGGGTACCTAATGAATGCAGCTGTTTAAACTGCAACTAACAAATTGTAGATCATTGGTTCAAACCCAGGCAGGCGCTTCACTTTGTGTAAAATATTTTACTACCACTGCTCTTAAATCGGTAAAGGAAAACATCGTGAGGAAACCGCCATGTTCTAGAACCAAAAATTCGAAGACATGTGACACCCACCAACCCGCACTGAGCCCGCGCGGTGGATTACGGCCCATTCCCTGTCACAGAGAGGAGGCCCGTGTCTCAGCAGTGGGAACATTAAAGGCTATACGAATTAATTCTACCGCAGTACAGCAAAAGTGCCTATAAATTAATAACCGAATTATGCCAATAGGTACCCGTTTACCAAAGCCTTTTGGAAGTAAATAATACAATATTAAGGTGGTACTAAATGAGCAGGAAAAAGCAGGTTGTAGCAAGCAATGATTGCCGAGGATTTTCCGTGGATGGTTGACCATCCAATGCATACCGAGATTACTCAGTGTCTCGAAAATCATGGTGAGCCGTTGTTCCTTGCCAAGAGGTATCGTGTTACTCAGTTACTGGGTTGTGGAGGTCAATAAGGCAGTGGATCCATGTAAAAAATGGTATTCAACTGCATCTGGTTGTACTGGAACGCTACATGGTTAGGAAAAGGATAGTCAGATTTGAATTTATATAATATACTAGCTGCTGCCTGTGACTTTGTCTGCGTTGATAATATTGTAAGTGTATGAGCCGCCTTTCTTGAGAAATTATTAGTTAATCATACTAACTTCCACCCCCTATTTCCTCCCCCTTAAGTATGATTTCCGGGATAAATATATCTTATGTCCTTCCTCTTTTTGTCTTTGCTTGTTTTAGCCGGGAGCACCTGAATGACTAAGTAATTATTATAAGTAAAACTGCCTATGGGTACACGGTGTGTAAGTAAAATAACTAAGATAAGATAAGATATTTATTTTGTAAAACATACAACAACTAGCGAATAATGTTGTCTGAATTTATTTAACGTTGGTTTGATATTTTTTAAGTATTGTTTTTAACTAGCTGTTGCCCGCGACATTGTCTACGTAGCATTAGTACATCGAATAGCTTTTTTTTTATCACGCAATAATATTGTAGGTGTGTGGGCCGCCTTACTTGAGGAATGATTAGTTCACCATAAAAACTTCAACCCCCCTTTCCATCCCCTTAACTTTGATTTTCGGGATAAAAATCCTATCCTATGTCCTTTCCAGGGTCTTAAACTATAGGACACGGTGAAGCATACGGTGGAGATCTGCCCCGCTTGGGCGGAGCACCGCCATGTCCTCGTGGAGGCGATCAGTGGTGGCGACCTCTCGCGTCTGGCCTTGGTTCAGGCCATGGTACGGGGCGAGAGGGCATGGGAAGTTGTCACCTCCTTCTGCGAAGCAGTAATGCTCGCGAAGGAGGAGGCGGAACGCGTGAGGGAGACGCAACGGAGACTCCCTCGCGCCCCTAGCCACCGCAGGAGACGCCCTGGGCGTCGGGAGTCGCAAGCCGATTCCCGGCCACCGTAGGCGCGGGCTTGCGGACGGCGAGTAATGGGTAGCTCGCCGTCCGATAAGGACCAGGCCTGAGTCGACGGCGCGTAGTGTTCCACGCGCGCTTCAAAGAGATGTCAGCAAAACTGACGGGGCCCGCTAGGGCCGATGTCTGTCTGGGTCGCGGATAAATTTGAAAGAGAGTTACCGCGGCCCTGGCAAAAGCAACTGAAGGAACATGGGTGGGTTTTAGTCAGTAAAAGTCTGACACGCCCTCCTGCTTCACCCAGAGCGGGAGAAGTCATTGGATGATTTTCCACCCAAATAAAAGGGTCTTAAACTATCTCCGTACCAAATTTCATCTCAATCGGTTCAGCAGTTTAAGCGTGAAAAGGTCATAGACAAACAAACAGAGAGACAGACAGTGTTACTTTCGCATTATAATATTAGTATGGATATGTGGTACTAAATTCATTCTGATCGGTTAAGCTCTATCTAGGACGCAGTAATGGCTTATTATCGATAAAATAAAGGCAAGTTTGAAGAAAATGAGTCACTACAGCCTTCCCTATTTGAACTAGGTTAACGCTGCCTAAGTGAATTTGCTACACTAATGGCTCCAAAATGTTGTACTTCAAATACTATTAACATTTTAGGCAGAGTATTATGTAACCGTCTACTGAAATAAACCGTTAATATTGGAAAGATTTTCATAATATTAGTTGTGAAAAGAGATGACAATGTGGTGTTTCTTACAGCAGACACACAACACCAACCAGTGGCGGTACACACACACCATCAGAGCCTCTAGACAAAGTGTCAAGAGATGACAATGTTGTGTTTTTACACAACACACACTACCAACCACTGGCGGTTAACACAAACCATCAGAGTATCTAGACAAAGTGTCAAGAGATGACAATGTTGTGTTTTTACACCACACACACACTACCAACCAGTGGCGGTTAACACACACCATCAGTCTCTAGACAAATGTGTCAAGAGATGAAAATGTGATGTTTCTTACACCACACGCACACCACCAACCAGCGGCAGCTAGCACAGACCATCAAGGGGGTGACCAAAAGCTCTTAGAATAAGGTTATTTTGAGATAGAGTAAGTGACAGATGTATACACGTCATATACTCGTACATCTGTCCCTTACACACACTCAAAATAACCTTACTCTAAGAGCTTATGGTCACCCCCCAGAATCTCTAGACAAAAGTGATAGTGCGGTTGTCGAAGTGCCAAAAGGACCATGCGACAAATTAGGCTCAGTGTCCAACAGAGTTATGGCATATGACATTGTAAAGGATTTTGTTCGTACTTAAATTGTTATAATAGGCACCACCTCCAATTCCATTGCAGAAAATAGATATGCACCTAAATAAGTTTTGTAGAAAATAACAATTTGCAGTAATAAAACTGTTATTGTAACAATAAATTCATACCTTTAAAATAATGGTAAACAATAGATGCGCCTGCACACGTGTTTTACGAAACTCTCCATACCTCTCACACCTCTCGGACTCCAGCCGGGCGAACACGGCCTTTGTGGTAGGCTTGAGTTACGCATTTTATCACGGTTTTTGTTCCCAAAGTGTGATAAAAATCTCAAGCCGTCACAATAGCTTGGTTTGTCATAATAGGCCGTGCTCCCCCGGCAGCCGGACGAGCACGGCCTATTATGATAAGCTTGAGTCCCAGGGCACCCGTCCGCTCTCTCAGTCAGTCGACTCGTGCGCACACTTTGTTAACTGTTCGTTTCCGCGTATCCTCTCTTGTTCTGTGATTTACCGACCCTTGCTTGTTGTTAAGCCGCATTTCTTGCAATGGAAGCACATCAGTTGGCAGATTTTCCTCGGCTAACTATTAATTCGATTTTTATGATATCCCTTGGGTCATATCAAATCGAACTTGCTGATCGATGTGATATGACCCGCAATCGCGAATCGAACGCAATGGTTTATATACGATAGAAATATATCGTGAAAATGAATTACATGATTTAGCAGCATGCAATATCCAAAACCAACATAAGTGGTTATTAAGAGGAAAAATACAGTCAAGACATGTTCAAGCACGTACATATTACGAATATATTCTGGTCAACAGAAATGAAATAGGACCAGATGCCATCGCTCAATATTACTCGTTCAGTATTGTTCCTGTATTGTCTAACAGGTATTTTTGATATATATTTTCACTTTGAATTACAAAATAACAAAGTTTAATACAAAACAACAAAGAGTACAATGTACTGTGTAATGTGTAAAAAAAATGTTGTTAGCTAGATAGGTACCTATCAACACAACCTAACATCATTTTTTTTGTTCTAATAAAATCTTCGCATTATTGCCTATCACAGCAGTTGGATGGTTTCAAAGTCTATAACGGACATAGGTAGGTAGAATCATTTTTTATGTTTAATATTCGAGATTTACGGCAGAAGAAAAATATTTATAACTAAATAACCCCATAAATTCTTCTCAAAAATGAGTTTACATCTTTATATTTATTGAAGGACAAGTATATTCCAAGTGATCTCATCTCTGTTGGTGGGTGAGCCCAGGCTTCATACATTATTGCCCATGGTCATCATCCATACTTTATCCATATTAATATAATTATAAATGCGAAAGTAACTCTGTATGTCTGTTATATTTTGAGGTTTAAACCGCTAAAGTGATTTAGATAACCGCTTAACATCATGTGAGATTGTAGTCTAGCGTGAGCCTATCAATTAAAAAAAACCGGCCAAGTGAGAGTCGAACTCGCGCACGAAGGGTTCCTTACCAATATCGCATAAAAAGGCAAAAAAAAACGTTTGTTGTGTGGGAGCCCTACTTAAATATTTATTTCATTCTGGTTTTAGTATTTGTTGTGATAGCGGCAACAGATATATAATCTGTGAAAATTTCAACTGTCTAGCTATCACGAGTCATGAGATACAGCCTGGTGACAGACAGATGGACAGTGGAGCCTTAGTAATAGGGTCTCGTTTTTACCCTTTGGGTACGGAACCATAAAAAGGAAAAATTAAGAAATATAAAATTTGGTATAGAAATAGTTTGAGACCCTGGGAAGTAGGTACATAGGATAGTTTTTATCCTGGAAATCAATTTATGAGGGTGGAAAAGGGGGTGAAAGTTTGTATAGTGAACTAATAATTTCTCAAGTAAGGCGGCCCACACACCTATACGATATTATTGCGCGACATAAAACATAGGCTATTTGATGTACAAAGGCACGGGCAACAGCTAGTTAAAAATAAAATGTTAGAAAATATCAAACTAACATTAAATAAAATCAGACAACATTAGTCCCTAGTTATTTTACGTACACACTGTGAAAACAGACCTTTATTTCTGCCTTTTAACCGTATTTCTATGACTATAAGAACAATTGCGAAATTGAATAATTTTATTGTAATAAAAATGAACAATGTTTCTACTGAAGTATACTTGTAGATCAAGTTCCAATACACAAAAGTTTTGGTAACAAGGGTTTATTTGTGTTAAAGTCATTTTAAATTTACATACGTACATTGTAATACATTTTAAATGTTTGACTGTTTATATTTTAATCATATTGTAATATTAAGTTACAATGTTTTTCTTCTTAAATCTAAACACTTGTTTTAAGAAAGATGCAGTGTTGAAATCTAGAATAGGTATTAGCAAAAATGGTATTGGAGAAAAACTAAGAGTAGGTATATAATAAAATGTTTTTAGACTCATTCAATATAACAGATATGTGGTTAAGGAGAATATAAAAAAAAATATGTGAAGAAGTAATTACAAACCATAGGCGTAGTAAACATTAGGATAGGTTTGGATAGATGGACCCCCTTTACCGAACTAAGACTGCCATTTGGTTCATTGTGCGTGTAGGCCTCCTCTCTGTGAGAAGGAATGGGCCGTAATCCACCACGTGGGCCCAGTGTGGAATGGATGTTACGTGTCTTAGTTTTCAGGGTTCCGTACCAAAAGGGTAAAAAAGGGACCCTATCACTAAGACTGTCTGTCTGTCGGTCAGCAGGCTGTATCTCATGAACCGTGATATCTAGACAGTTGAAATTTTCACAGATGATTTATTTCTGTTGCCGCCATATCAACAAATACTAAAAACTGAATAAAATAAATATTTGAATGAGGGCTCCCATACTACAAAAGTGATTTTTCAATCCCCGAAATGCAACCGATAAAATCCGATAAGCTGGCAACTCGGAAACGATGTTCAAGGCTCTGGAGCTTTGAGTCGATCAGTGCCTCATAGCCGATGAGCTACTTGGCCTGTATTTTGATCAACTTAACTGCAACAAGCTGGTATTTGGCAGATCCGTCCCAGAAATGAGAAAAATACTCCATACATCATCGAACCTGCGCTTGATAGAACTTGAGCGACTATTCTGGCGTGAACAACCGTCTCACCTTTGCGAGGATCCCAACTTTTTCTTTTTTTTTTTATCTCAGCCCGCTGAGCCTTTTCCTCAATGTATGGACCAAAATTTAACCAAGAAGCTCAAAATGGTCCATTATCGGCACGTTTACACCTCGGAAGGAAGGAGCCGAGTGAAATTGGCTCATTTTAACGGATCGATTACCACTCGAATGGACCGATCCCTCAAGAAATCTGCATTCCAATCACACATACACATCACCAGGCAGACCGAATAAAGGAAGCTTACTAATAAGGCTTCTGTGCCAGACCCTATCGAAAGCTTTCGAGTTATCGAGGGAGACGGCAAGCGCCTCCCCGTGCCTCTCGATGGTCTGGAGCTTAATATTAAGCAAACGTAGAGGTTGGTCTATAATTGGCCGGGTAAGATCGATTGTCCTTCTTGGACACGGGCTTTACGTTAGCTTACTACCAAGCATTCGGCACTTTTCCAGTTCCATACGAAAGGCGAAAAAGAAGTGTCAAGATCGGAGAAAGTTCGGGCGCACAAGTTTTAAGGACAAGTGCTAGTATCCCGTCAGGTCACTAGCTTTGTTCAAGTCGAGGTTGCCCAGCAACCTACGAACGTTCTTTTGATAGATGAAAATGTCCGACATATGTCTCACATTCACCAGGAGAAAGAAGTGACCACGCATCACCACAATGCAGACGCGAAGATTCAGAAAAAAGAGCCAAATAAGTTTGCTTTCTCCTCCTTGAAGCGGGCCAGCAAACCATCGGTTTCAGCAGTGGTAGTAGTGAGGGATGGCAGATTATCGACTCTACCAACTTATCCAGGGACCAAAACGTTTTACTACCTGCTGGGTAAGAAGAAGCAAGTTAGCTCCCTATTCGGCCAATGTGGTCGAACCGAGCTTTTTGCAACACCTTCTTGCAGGACTTGGCGGCGCTGTTGAAGGTTTTCTTTTCTGAAATACGTAACTCGCATTGCGCGTTCGAGCATCGACCCATTCCAGGTACACCTCATGTTTAAGCGCGTGTGCGTGATCACAAATGATGCCAAACCGTGGCCGGCCATTGCTAAACATTGGTTAGTCAGAGAACGGAATGTAGTACTTCATTCTCTGACGCAACACATCTGTCACGGTGTCTGCGCATGATGAGGGATCAGCCGAAGAAAATCAAGTAGACAGCCACGGATAGCATGTAAAGAAAGATCGCATCCCATCCCAATCTGCTGACTTGTACTGACATACCCGCTGGGTGCCTCTTGGATGGAGAGTAGACGGACAAAGACTTTAAAAGACAGCAGTTGGAGCTCGAATCTAACCAAGGCCAAGTTATCGACACAAAATATCGGTCTGGATCTGTTGTCAGCAGAAGGTCCAAGCAATTGGACGTATGCGAATCAACATCCTCCGTTGCCCCCTGAACCAGCTGGCTGATTAGCGCTAACGAAAGCTTATGCATCTCTCCTCCAGCATGATCACTGCACTGGTATGGGAAGAGCCACTCCTGGTGGTGAGCATTAAAGGCCCTCCGTATCACTAAAGACTTGTGTCAATCAGAGCCCAAAGCGTTGTGAATATTAATTGCATTACAATAATGATTAAAAAGCGAGTTTTATTAGCTCTTCCATAGTGCTTAACATGGTTTTTATCCGAACGTAACATTGACACACATTGTAATGGTTGCTTACAATAATATTTATCACAGCTGTTTTATGTCGTTATAATTCATAATCATACAATAAGATAGGATAATATTCACAGTTTTTTTTTTCAAATCTTTTCATGACTCCATTGTAACGGTAGTTACAATGCTATTGAAATTAAAATGCTTAAAATCTGTACACTGTACCATTGCAAAAATCATACTTGCAGTAGTTTTATCAAAACTGAAAGATCAATTAAAATTAACAACATGAAATCTAAAATTGCACAGAGCAACTTATGCCTGCAACTAAACTACACTAACAACTAAATAATAAACTTTGGTAAAAAAATTAATAGCTGCGTTGAACCATGCCTTATTGACTTACAATGTTATTCATATTGGGTGTTGATATAACACATTTATTATATTCTACCTCCATTTTAGTCTTTCACATTTAAACAGTTTCATAACTAACTTTTAAGGCCCACTTGCGCAAAAAACTTAACTCAGAATTAGTTGTTAATACGAGGTTATTTGACAATATTGTTTAACAGTCAATTTAACCTAGTTTTAGCAACTAAATCTGAGTTAAGTAAGTAAAGTAATCAATCAAATACATCATAAATAACGCACGCAAATTACGTTTACCACAGCCGGGAGAATGGAAAGAAACCCGAAATTATTCTAAACTTTTAATTATTAAAGTAACAATTAATTATCCTAAAACTGCCCATTCCAAGTCGATGTTGGAACATGGAATGGTTACAACTACTAACTACAACTAGCTAATCTACAAATGTCCACTCCAAGCCGATGTTAGGACATAGAGCGGTTACAATAACTACATAGACTATAACTAACTAGCCTACGAAAATCCATCCTACACGATGTAGGAATATGGAATGCTTCCTTCTTACGAGAGATGCTCTTAAATATTAGTTTGGCATCGATCGATTCCTTGACGTCATGGCTGGATCGGTTCCAAGGTAATTACACAGTCAGAAACTTCCTATGTTTATGCTCCGTACGTTTCTGTGTCAGCGAAAGTGTAGCTACGTGCGTTGACTTTGCGGTAACTGCACTGTCATTAAGGTCTAAGAACACTTAGTTTCCGCAATGTCAGCAGATTTCTAGGCATACGTAACACGCACTTGTTTGTTGCAACTTGCAAAGACCGAATGTAAACAAATAAACGGCACGCACCCGCCGCCCGCGCTCGCGCTTTTCTCTGCGCTCGCACTTCGTGCGAAGAAGTCTAGTATTATTTTTTTAAATAATAAGATTTCGTTGAAACACAAATTATGAATAGTGTTTTGTTACATCATAATAATCAAAAACACCTAAACTCTAATAACTTGCATTTTCTTTTGTGGATTTTACGGGATGTTGTAAAAAAAATTGCTATAAAAGTCGTGGATGAATTCGACACAAAATCTTTTAAACAATAGATATCAGTACTCTAAAACGCATAATACCTATTTAAACTATTGTAATTTTCTTTTAGAGCTAGTTGGGCGACGTGTTAGGTACTGGTTAAGTACTAGGATTCTCGTGGACAGAGATGACACAAAATGCTTATGCACATCAGTTACTACTTCGTTAATATCATGAAAGTAAAATTTTCATCTCTAATTTTATTTTAGTCCAATACGTCGAAAATACAAATACCTAAATTTATACCTATGCAAATACCTAGGATGACACAAACTAATGTATTAGGTAGGGCAAATGGTCCGGCAACTATATGCGAAACACAAAGAACTTTAATATTTTTGAAACCTCAAAACCTAGCGCTATCGGTCTATAATGCACTTTCAGTTTTCCATAAACAACACATAAAATTGAAGTCATAAAACTTTCAGTATGGATTTAAGCATTGTTCAAGGTTATTTCAGAACCTACATATTTACAATAGAATAATAAAAGGCAAAGATCAGCCTGTTCAACATTTGTTGCATAGCCTCTCTGCTTATTCGGCGTCTTCATTTCTGAAGGTCGTGGCCGTCTTGGAAAGCTCTGACGGAGTTACTGCCGAGCTGCTCCAAAGCCACTCTGTCTTCAGCTCTTCTCAGAGTACTGCATAGCAAACGATTCAATATAAGACAACATTACCAGGGCAGGTTTCACACAATTATTTTGTGAAATTGTGATATGTCACACATATACAATATGCCTAACAAAAAGGTGCAGAAACATGTGAAATAGGCTAGGCTAGGCCAGGCTAGGTTATATCCAAGCCTTTCCAATTCTTTTGTACGACGTATACATAATTCAACACGGGATGTGACCGCAAAATAAGGCAACGAGCTCCATTGTGTACTTGAACAAAACTTCCCTTCAGGGAAAATATGCTTTTTAAATGTTCAAGTATATTTTCAGTTTTTTTACCTGATGATGGCCTTACGGCTGCAGTGAAGGTGTGCAAGTCTGCACATATTTAACAAGGCCGTCGCTCCTTTTTGTTCGGACTTTCTTAACAACTAGACTTTTTAAGAGAAGTTTTTTAAGGGTCATATAGTCAAGTTGCCTGCTCCGCAAGGATAAATGAAATGCGATCTATGAAAAGGGGGCATATAATAAAAAAAACTTTACTTCCATAAAATCCATCACATGCGATGTACGGCTCAGAGGTAGCCGGTTACTTACAGTTGAGTTGTTTGATGTGAGTTGACGAAAACCACAGATTACACCACAGTAAAGTTTATTCGTAAAAGTTACACGAAAGTTAGGTTGGATGCTAATCCGCGATTATAGCGCTACGGCAGCTATTGGTCAACTAACTAAATATAATAATAAAGTAAATAAAAACGAGTAGTTAAAAGTAGGTCGCGGCGTAAGCAATTTGCCTGTACGTGAACCGTACATGCTCCCGAGGGAAAAGTGGGATGAGCATCCATTACAAAGCAAATAATAATATAATTAAAGTGAAAAGTAGTTATTTAAAGTTAAATAGTAAACAATAGTTAATGTGTCCTGGTAAAAGATGTAAAAATATAGGTATAGGTTATAACACTCAATTTAGTCAAAGTGAAATGCTTTCATCGGCTGTCTTGCTTCGCTGTAAACGGGCTCCGCTGCTGTCGAATGCATTTCTTGTAGCTCGATGTCCCTTCCAAAGTTATCCCTTCCTCTAGGTGTCACTCCTCTTTCGGCAGAGAGTGTTTTGACGTCTTCCTTTGTTTTCGTTTTCAAACATCGTTTAATAATAATATAGAGGGCAAGCGCAGCGATTCCTCCCAACATCAAAGAAGTAACCGAGTAGAGATAAATGTCGTGACTTGACATATGAGACGCCTTCGGTAATATTTCTCTGCTTTTCTGGAATTCCAACTGCTGGTCTACTTTTCTTATTTCTACTGCAGTTGGCGTTTCTTGTTCAGTTATATTTAATTTTGCATTCTGCCAGCCGAGGTCAAAGATGTGGTTAATAGTCGAATTAATAGTTGGTATTTCTATCTCTGGTTCCATGTTAAAAGTACTTCCCAGCTGATTGTGTGTAAATATTGTGGCGTCCTTTTTCTGTAGTAAGCACTTTGATTTCAAGGAAATCACTCCAGTCCCGTCAATGACCGCTGGCGTAACTTGATCGTTACATATGACGCGCATCAGCTGTTTCCCGCACAATGTAAATAGCCACATATTCGATTTGTGAAGCTTTGTCCAGGTTTCTTTGCATGTTACATCATTGAGGACGCATGATAAAGACTCTTGTTGGTTGAAGACTTGGGCCTCACATGGGGCGTCTTTATCGTGCATGTTGTAGACTGGATTACGTGAGACACAAGTGAATTCGTCTTCTCCGTATGCAGTACATTGGCGCATGTCTTGGTCTTCCATTGTTATGTAAGAGTTTTTTACAAAGTTGATTGCGATGAAGCTTGAACTTGGTTGTACGAGTTTTAACTGTCCTTGTCTAAGGAACGGTATTGGTATGACTCGATATATCTTGTAGTCTTCATCGCTCAGCAAGGGGATGTGTATTTCAAATAGCATGTAGTTGTTTGTTATTCGAGCCTTCACATGGATCAGGTCATAGATATTTTTCAAATCCCTTTGAGTGCCCTTTACAGGTAACGATAATCCCTGTGGCAACCTTCCGGATATTATGTTTAGCTGTTCGATCAGTTGATTAGCAGGAAATAGATGGGTATCTAAATGCCCTCTGTAAATGTTGGCGAGAGTGTTTATCAGCATTTCCAATATTCGGTTTAGATCACTTATAATCAGAGTTGACGTCACGGCAGCGGAATTTATGTCATTCATTGTGAATAGCATTTGCGCCTTGTTCACTATTTTTGTGATTTCGCTGCAAGTTTGGTTCATGTAGATGCGCAATGTTTTGAATTGTTCATCCATAAAGGCAGTGTTCTTTTTTATAACGTTGTTTTCAGCCTCTACAATTAATGTTTGGTTTTTCATAAGTTGTAGTAGGTAGTCATCATTTAATTGTAGATTCTGTATGTCTCTTTCGTACTTTTCGGCAAAGTCTGCGTCGAGCACTCCGAAAAGAGTTCTTGCTAATTTCCCAACTCCATCAAAGTAACCTCGTTTTGGTCTTGAGTGTTGAGTGAGCAGCATAGAGTTGTAGTCGGCTAGGTGACTCAGTTCATGACGTAGGTGGCCGACAATTGTTTCGCAAGGCGAGTACTCATGTGATATTCTTTGGCATAGTTTATCTATTTGGTTCACATAATCATTGATCTGGCCAGTTGCTTGCCAGTATGAGGTTAAGTTGTAGTAAACCAATAGGGTCCATTCGTCATGTATTAGTTTCATTTGCCCAGCTTCATCGAAGTAAATCGGATTATTGCTTGATATAGGTGTAACCTTCAAGTTCAAGTTATTCGTTGGCGCTGATTGTGCAAGCCCCGTCATTGCTAGCATGGCTAGGAGAACTAGTGATAGCCAATTGTTCTTATTTTTTGCTGTGCCTCCCCGTTTTGTAGTTTCCGGAGTAGGTCTCCTTTGCTCTTCCTCTTCGTTTACCCTAGGTTCTTCGGGTTTAAGTGGTAATGGTGCTAGCTTCGTTATTGGTCGCTTAAGTGACCCTTTCCTTGTTTTTAAGGTAACAACCCGTACTCGACCATCAGCGCCTGGATGTAGTTCCTGGACTCTTCCTATAGCCCAGCGGCCAGGAGGTAAGTGCTCATCTTTGACTAATACTAGGGTTCCTAGTTTCAGGTTTTCTTTTGGTTGCTGCCATTTGCTTCGGGTTTGCAGTTGATGTAGATATTCGTTCGACCAGCGCTTCCAGATGTGTACGTTCATTTGTTCAACAAGCCTCCATCTGTTTCTTAGATCGTGCTCAGCAAAATCTTGTTCTTCTTGTGGTAGTGACAGTAGGGGGCCACCAATGAGGAAGTGGCCGGGAGTTAGATATTCCAGGTCTTCGACATCCTCTGTTAATGGGCACAGCGGACGAGAGTTAAGACAGGCTTCAATTTGATTTAGTAAAGTAGTAAATTGTTCGAAAGTAAGCTTCTGTTCCCCCAGTACTCGATGTAGGTGATATTTCATGGCTTTGACAGCAGCCTCCCACAGGCCTCCAGCTGTTGGCCAAAGTGGTGCATTGAAATGCCACTCAATTTGTAAGTGGCTCATCTCATCGAAGAATTCTGAATTCTTAAACGTATTGTGTTTTTCAAATTCCTGTTGAAGTAGTTTTGCTGCGCCCACAAAATTCGTTCCGTTGTCGGAGAATACGTGTCTGGGTGTACCCCTGCGGGCACACATCCTTTTGAATGCGGCGAGGAACGTTTGCGTAGTCAGGTCCGACACCAATTCCAAATGCACAGCTTTGGTCACCATGCATATGAAGATTGCTATGTAAGCCTTGCAAGTTTTAACGCCTCTTCCTTTGTTGATTTTCACATCAACATGCCCAGTATAGTCTACGCCTGTGTTTGTGAATGGTCTTGATGGAGTTACACGCTCCTTTGGCAAGTCTGCCATCAGTTGTACGTTTCGGTTTGGTTTGAAACGATGACATCGGACGCATTGTCGTAGCTCCTTCTTGACTGTTCTGCTACCTCCAATGACCCATAATGTTTGACGTAAATGGGCCAAAGTGAGTCGGGCGCCTCCGTGGAGAGTGTTGCGATGAGCCTCTTGAATAATAAGCTCCGTTAATCTTCCTGTAGCCGGAAGAATAATAGGATGTTTAGCTTCGGGAGATAAAGTTGAGTAGCCTAGTCGGCCCTTCACGCGCAGTATTCCACGGTCGTCAAGGATTGGGGTTAACTTCAGCAAGCTGCTTTTTGTTGATATTGGTCGATTTTTCTTTAAACATTCAATTTCGTCGCCATAGTTTTCATTTTGAACATTTTTGATGAGCAATTCTGTTGCTCCCATAATGTCTTGTGGTGACAAACACATAACCTCCTTTTTGTTACCGCAGTCGGTTAACTTATTGGTTGAGTTTAGTGTGCGTTTTTGCTTACGAATATTGCTTATTCGTACAATCCATCCAAGCACTCGTATTACGCGTTTATAATTACTGTTTTTATTAAGTAATGTATCAATTATTTCACAATGCTTGTATGTGACTGCGCAGCAGTTTATTTCCTGCAACTCAGTGTTTGTTGTGTAGGTCAGGTGATTGTCCTGATGAATTTTTGGCATGTTTGTTTTTAACCAATCTGGTCCATTCCACCAAAGTTTAAAATCTAGGAGTTGAAAAGGTGTAAGCCCTCGAGTTGCACAGTCAGCAGGATTTTCTTCTGACTTCACATAGTTCCAGCAGTTTGCTGAGATAATGCTGTTTATTTGTTTTACTCTGTTAGCTACATATTTCTCCCATCGGTTTATATCGCCCTGCAGCCAGGCTAAAACGACCTTGGAGTCGCTCCAGCACCTTAAATGTAGATTTTTAGTGCTGAGAGTGTTCCGAACCTTTTCTAGCAGTTTGGCTAGTAAAACGGCCCCGCAAAGTTCCATTCTAGGTACAGTTATCCTGTTGCTGATTGGTGCAACCTTTGTTTTTGCAGTAATTAGTGTAGTCTTGTATTCGCCGGCTTCAGTTTTCACTCGGCTATAAATGACGCACGCGTAAGCTTTTTCGCTTGCGTCGCAAAACCCGTGTATCTCTAGATTGTTTTCTTGACATTGTAACCATCGTGGTATGGAAAGTTTGTTTAGCAACGGGATATCTTTTCTAATTGTTTCCCATTCTGTAGCGAGATCGTCGGTTAAGCGTTCATCCCAGTTGGTTTTGCTTATCCAGATTTTTTGGAACAGAAGTTTGGTTTTTATTGTAAGTGGCGATAGTAATCCAAGTGGGTCGTATAGCTTGCTTATTTCGCTCAGTAGCACGCGTTTTGTCAGTATTTTCTTGATTGGTAGATCCCATTGGTATGTGAAGCTATCGTTGTCTTGATTCCACCTCATGCCCAACATTTTTAAATTAGTTGTTTGTTCTGGGCTAAAGTCGATGTTCGTATTGCGGCTCTTTTGATCATCTCGCAAGTCTTCCAAGATACTCGGTTCGTTAGTTTTCCATTTTCTCAAGTTAAATCCTCCTTTTTTCAGCAACTCAATTAGCTGTGTGACCAGTGTCTTCGATGCGTCGACAGTATCCTGTCCGTAAACCAAATCGTCCATGTAGAAGTAGTTTTTCAGGACGTTTCCAGCTTCCGGATAGGTATCTTTTTCATCTTCTGCGAGTTTATGTAGAGTGCGCATTGCCAGATAAGGTGCACTTTTTGTTCCGTAAGTTACTGTGCCCAACTGCCAATCTTGTAGAGGTTCCTTAGGGGAAGATCTCCAGATTATAGTTTGCAGATGTTGTTGATTTTCGTTTAGCCAGATGAACCGATAAAGTTTTTCTACATCCGCCGTAAAGACGTATCTGTACGTTCTCCAATTAATTAGTAGTGTCAGTATGTCCTTTTGTAAGTTCGGACCGCAGTACATGTGATCATTGAGACTGCTGCTGTCTCCTTTTGTCTTGTACGAGGCGTTGAACACTACTCTTAGTTTTGTTGTAGTGGACTCAGCTCTCATCACGCCGTGGTGAGGTAGGTAAACTCGGCCCCTACTTTCTTCTGTGACTGGTTTCATGTGTCCCATAGCGATGTATTCGTTCATAAAACGCGTGTACTCGTAACTGAGTTCTTTGTTTTTTAGCATTTTCCTTTCCAGTTGAAGGAACTGTGCTAATGCTTGTGACCTTGCATTGTTTAAGTTTGATTCGTAGTTAGGCTTCATAGGCATTTGTACCACATATTGTCCGTTTGCCAATCTTGTGGTAGTTGCGTTGTAATAATCTTCACAGTGTTGTTCCTCACTAGTTGATGATGACTTGTCTGGAATTTCCTCGGTTTCCCAAAATCTTGCCATGTTTTCGAAATCGTTTAGTGTCACCAAGCAGTTGAATGTCTTTACATTCCCGCATAGAATCCAGCCTACTTTCGTTTGTTGAGCTACGGGGTATCTCTCACTCCTGATGACGCCGTTTAGGATAAGTTCTGAGTAGATGTCCGCGCCCAAGAGTAGATCGATCGGGCCCGACAGATTGAACTGTGGATCCGCTAGTTTTAAGTTTTCTAAATAGTCCCAGTTGCTGATTGGGAACGATGCGGTAGGTAAGTTGCTTATGAGTTTTTTCATAATTAATGCTTCAAAGTTTAGTCTGTAGTCTGAATGTATTGACTGGCATTCTAAGTTCATTGCCCCTTTGCAGTTGCCGCTAAGGGTTCCGACACCCGATACAACAGCGCTCACTTTACGTCGCTGTAATCGGAGGCGTTGTGCCGCGTTTTCCGTTATTAGGCTCACTTGAGAGCCTTGGTCTAGTAGGCCTCTCAAGTTGATGAAGTTTCCATCAATTGTTTTGACTTTCAGAAGTACAGTTGTCAACAACACTTCCCTTTGTTCGTTCGTTATGTTGTTGACCCCATAGGAAGTCGAAAGGGTCGACGATGGGTTTTCCTCCCTTGTTGCTTGTTTTTTGCTAGATAGTTCAGTTACATCTTCATGCATAAGTGTATGGTGTGCCTTTTGACACAATTTACACGTCTTTCGTGATTTGCATTGTTTTTCTCCGTGGTTGAATAGGCAGTTTTTACAAATATGCAAGTTGCGAATTGCGTCATTCCGTTTGTTTGTGTCCATAGCCAAGAATTGTTCGCAATTCATCAATACGTGATTAGTTTTGCATATTGGGCATGTTTTTGCTGTCGTGAAGAAGGTTTTTGGTGAGTTTTGTGACTTGTTAAAGTACGATGACCCCTGCGTTTTATTCTTGTAGTTGTAATTTCGGTTTTCTGATCCCTTATGAGGCTGCTTTTCCGATTTCCATGGTTTGTTTGATGACGAGAATTTTTGGCTACTTCCCTGCAGAGCTTCCAGTGACATGAACTTTGATTCTAAAAACTCGGCGAACTCTTCCAGTTCGGGAAATTCCCTGGGATGTTTGATCTCCTTTATATATTCGTTATACGTAACGCTATCTAGTTTTTGAATCAATAGGTGGACCACGATCGGATCCCAGTTGGTGATGTCTAGCCCGATGTTTTTGAGCCCGTTCAAGCACTCCATCATGACGTCATGAAGCTTCCGTATGCTTGCTGCGGTTGGTTGCTGAATACTAGGTTGATTCAGGAGTGTATTCATGTATGATGTAAATAACAGCCGTTTGTTATCGTAGCGGTGGGTCAGCATGTCCCAGCAAGATGCATAGTTTTCAGCACTGATGCCAAGATGCTGAACCAGTTTCTCTGCTTCACCCTTCAGTTTTGTTTTCAAGTGTTGCATTTTTTGAGCCTTCGAAAGTGTCGGATTGTTGTGTACACTTTCGAGGTAGAGGTCTCTAAAAGTCAACCACTGGTTATAGTTGCCATGGAAATCGGGTATTTGAATTTTTGGCGTAGATTTCTCATAATGTGCATTGTTCCAGATGTTGTGTTGTAGTTTCCTTTTCAGGTCATCATAGAAGTTTTCTGCTGTATTGTATTTCTGTTGATAAATTGAGTCCTCATCTTGTAGTAGGTACTCTAGTTCCCAATTTGCCTTTTCGATTTGCTCCCATTTAGTTTTCAGGGTGCTTAGGTTGTCTTCTAATTCCCATTTTTCCATCGGTACTGCCAATGCTATGTTTACCTTTTCCACAGTGCGTTCAAACGCTCTAAAGTTGCAGTATTGTTGACGCAAAAGAACTTGTTGCTTTTCCGCCGACTCGCTTGCTTCCCGAGGAGGTACGTGGAATTGGATATCGTCGAAAGTAAATTTCGATTGTCCCTTACCTTGCTTAGGCGTAGCAGGTGGTTGTTCCGTCTTACCAGCAGGTGCAGACGGCAATTCCGATTTACGTTTCAACATGTCTTGCAGCACTTCTTCATACATCTTCTTCGTACAGTTGAAAATGTCGTCGTTGAAGTATTGAAGGTCTGTTGCTCCAGACTCTTCCAGTAGATGATGGTTGTGAACAAACTTCTCCCAGTTATTGTTCAGCCGAGAAAGACGCTCCTCCAGGTACGCCAAGTTCTTCCTGGTGGGACTGTCCTTCTTGTAGTTGGTGCAAATAAGCTTCAAGTCTCTGAAGGTTGTTTCTTGATGGCTTATCAGTTCCGTTACGCTCTGAACCATGGTTATTAGTTATTGGCTTGACCGTTGGTGGAGTAGAGTTGTATCACCGCAGGTACTAGTTCACCAAAGTTGCGAAGTTTCCGCAAGTTTTGGATATCAAGTGCGTTAGCGCCCCACTAACGCGATCCGCTCTTCTGGGACTCCAGCTAGACAGATTCGCTAACGTTAACAGAGAGAATACGCACCTGTTACATCCGGCTCGAAGGACCAGTTTTATGTACGGCTCAGAGGTAGCCGGTTACTTACAGTTGAGTTGTTTGATGTGAGTTGACGAAAACCACAGATTACACCACAGTAAAGTTTATTCGTAAAAGTTACACGAAAGTTAGGTTGGATGCTAATCCGCGATTATAGCGCTACGGCAGCTATTGGTCAACTAACTAAATATAATAATAAAGTAAATAAAAACGAGTAGTTAAAAGTAGGTCGCGGCGTAAGCAATTTGCCTGTACGTGAACCGTACATGCGATGTGATCTGAAGCAAAATTTTATAAGCGTTGACAAGATCAAACTTAAATTTTGTCAAATATCAGTAAATGTCAGTTCCAAAAACGATTTCGATTGAAGGTCTATTGTCACTTAGCCACTCTATTAACTGTACAAATAGACACTAATGTTTGTATTTACTAAACTACAAATTGGACATTCGGTACACTAGGTGTTTTCAGACAATTATTTATCTTCATGGATATCAAATATCTACTCCGACGGACTATTTGTACATTTAAGTTGACAACTTTAGTAATGGCAAAGTTTCATAGAGCACAGCTGAAATGGGCTATCATTTTGTACTGGTATTTCGTGTTGCCTCTTATAAAAAATACTTTAGCAGGCATATATTTTCATATATTAATTCACTTTCTCCTGAATAAAATAAAAAAGGCTCACATCGTTTCTTCTTGATTAAAATCTTAGACCAACTGATGGTCCCAAGGAGGTTTTTGGGGGCTGAGTCACCCGCGTCCGTAGGAGAGTTACCCGTATTGATGTTACCCTACACGTGGTCCCCGGGTAGTGCTAATTAGGTGACACTAACTGGTGGTAAGCTTCGGACGAAGGCCTGTGACCACCCACCGGGCAAAAACGTACCGCCAAGCGGCCTAGCTGTGTTCCGGTATAATGCTCGGTGCTGCCGACCGCAGGTAGTTGGGGGCCCAAGTAGTGTGCCAGCCACACACGAAAGGCTGTCCCGCCAACTGTCGAAAAATCCCGAAATGCACCATCGTGCTGGGTGGCGACTAGATGGAAGGGCCCGAAGAACATCTCCGGGGGGGCTCGGGCGTCCCTGCAGTCGCCGGACTAGTGCCCCAATGATGGCGTCCATTCAGTGCGTGTCTGTAGGTTAGTAGCGTGGAACCACATCTTACTTCCTTCTTCTCTCTTTTCACTCTTAACAAAAAAATTGTAAGAAATAAAAAGAAAACTGGAGTTAAACAGTGGCTGCACCACCTCCCCCACAAAGTGCATCTCACTAATATTAGAGGTCTGCACTCCGATCTCACCTCAGTCCACCATCACCTGGAGACTGAAAAGCCAGCTATGTTTTTCCTTACGGAGAGGCAAATAGGAAGTCCGTCAGACGTGTCGTACTTATAGTACCCAGGGTTTACCCTGGAGCACAATTTCAAACCACGCGCGGGTGTATGCATGTATGCCCGCGACGACACTTGCTATCGGCGTCTCCGTAATCTTGAAGACTCCAGGTTCTCCGTGCTGTGGGCTCTGGTGGACACTGGGCTGGATAAGATTATCTATGCCTGTGTCTACCGCTCACACAGCGGAGATCGGGAGACAACCAGGCTAACAGAGTACCTTAGTGAGGCGGCTGATACGGCAAAGCAGCGGTACCCTTCCGCCCAACTAGAGCTACTGGGGGACTTTAATGCCCACCACCAGGAGTGGCTCTTCCCATACCAGTGCACTGATCATGCTGGATGAGAGACGCGCAAGCTTGCGCTAGCGCTAAATCTCACCCAGCTGGTCCAGGGGGCAACGAGGGTGCCAGATGTTGATTCGCACACAGCAAATTGCTTGGACCTTCTTCTGACAACAGATCCAGACCGATACTCAGTGTCGATATCTACACCTTTGGGTAGTTCCGACCACTGTCTGGTGAAGTATGTGTCCTTCTACTCCCCGCCGGTTCCCATCCCAAGAGGCACTCGGTGGGTATGGCGGTACAAGTCAGCAGATTGGGATAGGATGCGATCTTTCTTCGCATGCTATCCTTTGCAGCCCACTTGCATCTCTTCGGACGATCCATCGTCATGCGCTGATGCTGTGACACATGTGTTTTGCGTCGGGGGTGGAGTACTATATTCCATTATCAGACGTAGCAATGTTTAACTTCAACCGCCCATGGTTTGAAACCGAGTGTAACCACGCCAACGCGGTTAAACACAAGGCCTACCAGGCATGGGTCGACGCTCGAACGCGCAAGGCAAATGACGTGAGTCAGAAGAAGAGAGCCTTCAACACAGCTGCCAAGTCCTGCAAAAAGTTGATGCAAAGAGCACGATTTGACCACATTAGCAGAATCGGGCACAAACTTGCTTCATACCCAGCGGGTACCAAAGCGTTTTGGTCCCTGGCTAAGTCAGTCGAATCAAACTTTTGTCGCCACTCACTATCATCACTGCTGAAACCAGACGGGTCACAGGCCCACTCCGCTGAGGAGAAGGCAAAATTGTTTGCCTCTCATTTTGTGGAATCTTTGCATCTGAATTCTAATGGCGCACAGCCTCCTCCTTCTCCTGATGGATGTGTGACGAGTATGACGGACATTCGCATCCATCAAAAAGACGTCCGTAGGGTGCTGCGTAGCCTTAATGTGAACAAAGCGAGTGGCCCCGACGGGATACCAGTAAAACTTGTGCACCTGAATTGTCTCCGATCTTGACACGCCTATATCGCCTTTCGATAGAGACTGGAAAAGTGCCGAAGGCTTGGAAGCAAGCCAACGTACAGCCCGTGCCCAAAAAAGGCAGTCAAGCTGACCCGGCCAACTACAGACCCATATCTGTAACGTTCATCCTCTGTAAGAGTATGGAACGTGTGCTCAACGGTAAGCTCCTGGCATACCTAGAAGCGAACGACATCCTCAGTGACCGCCAATACAGCTTCCGCCGAAATCGGTCCACTGGGGATCTTTTAGCGTATGCCATTCACATCTGGAGTGAGGCCATCGAGAGACACGGGGACGCGCTAGCCGTCTCCTTCGACATCTCGAAGGCGTTCGACAGGTTCTGGCACGAATGCCTCATTGGTAAACATCCTTCCTTCGGTCTGCCTAGTGGTCTGTGTGATTGGATTGCGGACTTCCTGAGAGATTGATCCATCCGAGTGGTTGTTGACGGCTGCTCGTCTGGTCAGTTAGATATCAACACCGGAGTCCCTCAGGGGTCAGTGCTCTCGGCAACATTATTCTTGCTGCACATTAATGATCTGCTAAAACCCGGAACCTTTGGGTACGCAGACGACAGCACTGTTGATGAGAGATACGTGCCCGGCGCACGGGCTACTGGGCCTCAGATTCATTCTCTCCGGGACGCTATGGTTGAACGCTTGAACCTGTCCTTGAAGGCGGTCTCTAAATGGGGTGATGCCAATCTGGTCAGCTTCAATGCTGCTAAGACCCAGGCATGTCTATTTTCCACTAAAAAGAGCCAACTCCACCCGGCTCCTTTCCGTGGTGTAACCGTGCCGTTAACGGACCACCTCGAACTTCTTGGTGTTACGTTGACATCGACCCTCAACTTCGGTCCATACGTTGAGGCGAAAGCTCAGTTAGCTGCAAAAAGGTTGGGGTTTCTTGCAAAGGTGAGACGGTACTTCACGCCTGAACAGCTGCTCAACTTGTATAAAGCGCAAGTTTGGTCATGCATGGAGTACTGCACTCACCTCTGGGATGGATCTGCCAAATACCAGCTTGATGCACTTGAGTCGATTGACAGACGGGCCAAAAAACTTATTGGCAACGATGCACTGGTTGCATCAAAGCTCGAGAGCCTCGAACATCGACGCCGAGTCGCCAGTCTGTCGGTTTTTTATCGGTTACATTTCGGGGAGTGTGCGACGGAACTGCACAATTTGATTCCGCCTAGCCCTTTTCATCATCGGACTACAAGACGTACGGCCATGCGCTATCGGTACATGGTTGACATCCCTCCCATACGCACAAAGCGTTTTGCTAATACTTTTATTGCCACAGCTAAGGAGTGGAATTCCCTTCCGGAGTCTTTGTTCCCTGATAGCTACAACCTAGGGGTCCTTAAGTCAAGAGTGAATAGGTTTCTTCTAGGCAAGCGTGCTTCACCGTAGACCACATCATCGCTTAACATCAGGTGAGATGGTGGTCAAACGCGAGCCTATAGATTACAAAAAAAAGGAGGGGCCGCTCGTCAGGGCTTTTGCCGATTAAGCTGACGACGAAGTGGCCGATAGTGGAGTAGTTGGTTGCGGTGCCGCGTGGCATCGCGACATCGCAACTGAGGCGGGCCGCGATGACTTATGGAGCGTCCTAGGTCCCATACGATGTCGTGGCTGAGGGTTGGAGGCCGTGGCGGGAGAGGAGTGCCGGTATTGCGGTGCGCCACTCTTCCTACCATCCGCGGCCTAGACGGGGTCGCTACCGTCTGATGGTTGATGCGGTGGGGCCGCAGGGGAGGAGGAGTGTCGGTATAGCGTTAGCTCCTCTCCCTGTACCCTGCGGCCGCAAAATGGTAGGTGGCGGGGCCATTGACTATGACCGTGACAGGGGGACCAAGGGTGCCATACACGGGGTCGTCTGGCACCCATGTGCTGATTTGGCCCCTTGGGTGGTCACGGCGTACAATGTTGTAGCAGCCGGCATCATAATGCACGCGCTATGCGCGCGGTCACACAACTACCGTTGTGTAACAACGCGCGGTATTTATAGTTCGTGCAAAATCGACCTGCTCATCTATAATGTCAACAAGTGGGTCATCATCATCATTATATCAGCCGAAAGACGTCCACTGCTGGACATAGGCCTCCCCCAAGCGTCGCCATTTTGACCGGTCCCGTGCGTCTCGCAACCAGCGTATCCCTGCAACCTTCACCAGGTCGTCGGTCCACCTGGTGGGAGGCCTTCCAACGCAACGTCTTCCGGTTCGCGGTCGCCACTCCAGAACCTATCTGCCCCATCGGCCATCCGTTCTGCGAGCAATTTGCCCTGCCCACTGCCACTTAAGTTGCCACAACAAGTGGGTAGCATAAAATAATTGTAGATCACCTACCCTACATCTATGTAATTAACGAAAGGAATTGTATATAAATACCTGCTCCTAAAATATATGTCATTCAACCGGAATACTCTTTCACTTATCCATCTCCTGACAACTGGTAAAGTGGTGACCCCGACGAACACACGACGAACACGGGAAATGGCACGACACGGAAGCAGTCACTCGCAGCCAGAGCCAGACGTTTGAGAAGCTACGAGTATCATGCAGCTCACGCGAGAAATCGCGGGAATGAAAACGGACAGAACGAGACAAAGCAGATCATCATTCCGCTCAAGATCAATCCCGAGGACGAACGAATTATTACCAGCAAACGTCAGGCGTTTTTGTTTTTACCACAATCGATACGGTAAAGAAGCACGCAACTGCAGATCTCCGTGTAAGTACAAGCAGCAGGAAAACAAATCGCGACCTTGGCTACGACGGGACCCGAGGTTAACTAAATATCACCATACCGTCTACACGTTTGCGATTACAAACATCACTTGAGATTCCTTGTGGATACCGGAGCCAACGTGTCGGTCATTCCCAATACAAAAGGAATGAAGCGGGCAGAAGAAGTTTTGTACGCAGCGAACGGCACACCAATACACACATACGGCGAGAAGAAGCTGGAAGTCAACCTAGGTTTACGCCGCCCCTTATCATGGCAGTTTATCGTTGCTGCCGTGAAACGACCGATATTGGGCGCCGAGTTTTTGCGTCATAACGACCATCTCGTCGACCTGCGCGCCAGAAAACTCGTCGAGAAGAAAACGGAACTGGCAATCGACGGTTGTATTGCAAATAGTGCCGCTACCTGCACAGTGCTTAATATTAACCTCACCGACCCGTACCACAACCTTGTTCAACAGTACGCCGAGATAACTTCCTCGAACTTCAACAAAATGAAGAACAGTGAAGTTGAACATCATATTGACAATATGATGCTCACGGGCCGCCCGTGTACAATAAGGCACGACCGTTGCCGCCACACAAATATCAAGCGGCAAAGAAGGAGTTTCAAATAATGCTTGAACAAGGAATATACCGGCCATCAAAAACACCTTGGGCAAGTTCACTCCACGTCGTAGAGAAAAAGACTGGCGAATACAGACCATGTGGCGATTACCGAAGACTGAATGCCGTAACCAAACCGGATCACGTCGGGATTTCAGTTTGGAGGTATGCGGAACAGGGTGTAAAGTCCCACAAACCTCCATAGAAAAGGAAGGATCCTCCGACGAGACGGGTGTTGTCGGATTGTTGTATATGTTCTAATCGCGCTGAAAACTTAGTTTGCGCGATGCAGGATTTTTGTGACGTCATGTCATTCGTTCGTAAGAGGCGGCGTTGGTGCCGCTACAAAGTGTTTTGGTTCGCCGGTGATGGGGGTACTCGCCCAAGGAGGGTCCGGTGACGGACAGCCGCGGCGGGTTCGCGGTGAGTGCTAAGCAGTGCATGTGCCCGCCATAAGCGACACAGGAGGACACCGTGGAGTTTTAGTGGGTTAGAGTCCCACATAACTGCACCATTTTCCTTGTGATAGTGCAGTATGCATGAGCATTTATACACGCAAAAAAAATCATCTGATGGTAAGGCGTAGGTATATCGCTTATATAATATAAACCTGTCTTAAAAGCTAATAAAAAAATTTAGAATAAGATGTTGCAACCTATTTTAAACAAATTCATCCATGTCTTTTTGGCTTTTTGTGACAGAGTCACAATACTTATTACTAGAAAAATGCTGAGGATTTCTATGCTGCTGAGGCAATTGACACTAAATTATAAGCACAATCATTCACTTAAGGGCACTGGACTGATCCTTAATAGCCCTGGACAGAAATACGTGGAAGGAGAGTAATGATATTTTTGCCCTGCAGTAGGACATACCAGGGTTGCAATAATAATCCCACTTAGTCTATTAATATTATAAATGCGAAAGATTGGACATATGGATTGGATGTTTGTTACTCAATCACGCCAGAACGGCTGAACAGATCTGGATCTAATTTGGCACAGAGATAGATTATGTTCTGGAAAGCACAAATGTTTTTATCCTGGTATACTGTCAACTTGGGATATTAAAAAAACTTTACACAAGGCCGAAGCCGCTGAAAAAAGCTAGTATCGCTTATAACCAACTAACAAAAACCTAAATCCTGAAAAAAAAAAACTAATACAGAAAAAAATTAACCTAAATCGGGCAGGTCGCTAGCTAAAATTTGTGTTTTAGAAATTATACTACTGCACCTAATATAAATTTTCGTGAACGTTCTTACTTTTAAATAAATTATTCTTCTTACTAGCTCATTATCTCATTCTCTTCCACAGTGCCTCTGCATATGGTGGGTCCTCCGACTATATCATCTCCTCCGATCCGGCGTCACATGGAAGGGCGCGCCCCCATCGAACTGTGACTACTGCCACCGCTCCTCCCCTCTGAGACACAGCCTCACTCGCAGCCGTGCAGGTCCACGCTCCTCTTAGGAGGGGCGGAGAGTGACACCGATGCTAGCCTTCATGAACTTTGACGTTTCTCGTCTCTCGGTGTTGGTTTTAAGTTCACTGTCACATAACTGTCAAATCGTGCATATTATTATGCAAAAATGGGGATACCAATCTCCCCGGATACACAAGCGAGAAGTGCCATTTTAAGAGTGTACAATCAGTTTATCTCTATCAATGACGATAACACACTACGAGAACGGAACTATATCATTTTAATTTCCACTTAAAATAGGTCACGAAATAAGCGTATTTTTTCGAAAATCCACTTCTAACGCGTTCGGGGTATTCAAATGCTTTCAATTGGTAAGTTAGTAATTTCTGTGACGGTACTGGCTGGTATTGGCTTTAATATTGAACAAGTCATTTATTTCAAAAAGTTTGATAGTGTGTTATAAACACACAATATACAACATACTCGTATAACTACTAGCCATACCATACCATTCTTGTGTAGCGGCAAAGTCGGTAGGTAGGTGCTACGTCTCCTGTCCCCAAGTAAAAGGTTTTCCGAAACAGCGTAAAGGAATGATAAATATTTCAGTGCCAGCGACGTCAGCTTTTTGCACCCAGAAAATGTATTGAAAATTTATTTATTGTGTCCTTTTTAGGATTTTACTTAGGTTATGAATATCAATGAGGCTGGTTTGCTAACCTTTTTCTAACGCACAATGCTTTACAATTACGATAAGGTCAAGGATTTCACCAGCTTATGTACTAAAGCGTCGATCTTGGTAAGTATAATATACTAGCTGACCCTCGGGGCTTCGCTCCCTTCAACTGGCTACCTACATACCTACCCTGGCTACCCTGGCTACCATGGCTACCCTGCCCCTACCCTGCCTACCCTGGCTACCCTGCCTACCCTGCCTACCTGACCCTCGGGACTTCGCTCCCGTCAACTGGCTACCTACATTCCTACCCTGGCTACCCTGCCTACCCTGCTTACCCTGCCTACCCTGCCTACCCTACCTACCCTGCCTACCCGGCCTACCTAGCTTATAACTAGTGTATTTGATTGTATGCTATGTTCTTTGGGTGATGTTTTAGTATCCATTTTTTTTTAAGTCTGATATAAAAACAGTTTTATTTTTTATAAAGCCAGTAAACCTTTATTATAATAGAAAGATAAACTGACTTTCATGTTCTCATTAGAAATTTTAAGTAAGTTTATTTCGAGCGAAATAAAATTTATTTTACTAGAACATCACTTTAAAGAACTCTAAAATTGTAAATAAAGCTTGTTAATAACAATAAAGAACAAAATCAGTTAGAAAATATAAAATGAACATTCAAATTGAGTTGTCAAAGAGAAAACTTTGCGGTTTTAAAAACATTGTGAAATCAAAAGAGAACTTATAAAGCTTCAGTCGTTCGATCAAAAAGTTTTTTGATCTAAAATAATTTGTAAATAAGATAAACGTTAGAATATTTTGTATATAAAAATAACATAACTGTATATTTTAGATGCTGAAACAAATTGTTTTACTGCTTGTAAATATAAAATTACTTTTTATTGGGTAATGTAAACTACCCTTTAATGTAAACGCTGTATAAATTGTATAAATATTTAAAAAATATACGTTACAATGAAATTCTGATATTATAAACGTCTAATAAATTGAATGTAGAACCTGTTGATATCGTTTTAATTTCATATGAACATAGATTTATATACGGCCGTCTGAACGTTTGCTTGTAAACGCGTTCTCTATACAAGAAATCACGATCGCTTCCCAAGATAATCGATCATGTGGCGACCTCGCTTCAGTCAATTATGATGACCTACTTATGTATGATCAAATCGCGATGTCAGAAAAACGAGCGGTCCACTCTGCCTTTAAGCCGATGCAAATGAGTGACCTTTTCATAAAAGTTCACTCACTTTTCTCTTCTAGTTAATATCTGAAGAAATTATTCACTCCGGAGGAAAGGTCATCAATAATTCAGCTTACTTACTTGAGTAATCTGCGACTTTTTCACTTTAAAAGTAATTTATTATATGAAGCTTTTAAAGTCAATTCTTCAGTGCTAAGTCAAAGAATAAGTTTATTTTTTTTCATAGTTAGGTTTGTTAAGTATTTACGAGTATAACAGTAGCAATCATAAAGCAGTATTAAAACAGTACTATTTTAAAGATGACTCTGTAAGACTAATTGGAGAAGCTGCTCATTTACTTATCAAGTAAATAATATACTAGTCTCTATACTTCTCGTAGTCTTGTTATACTTCTTTTTTTTACCTTTGTATAGATTCTTTTACCGATTGTTTTGTAAATGTTTGAACATTGTAGGCCTTTTAGATGCTAGTTAACATTTGTTAACTTTTTTATATAATATATTACCTTTTGTTCTTCAAAAAGGCCAGGTGCGCAGTACTCATAACCGGCGTGGGTGTATGACTAGATGTATGAATGTGAGTGAAGCAAAAGAAGTATGTAAGGATCGTAGCAGGTGGCGTTCTGTAGTTTCTGCCTACCCCCATGGGAAAAAGGCGTGAGTTTATGTATGTATGTATATTACCTTTTTTTTGTATATTACGACTTATTGTCAGGCCTACGTTTCCCCCCATATCTAAGTACTAATGCTGTAACATGGAAATATTGTTAAACCAAACCATTTTTAAAAGAGTAACCATGGAGTTTCTTGCCGGTTCTTCTCTATAGGAAACGACCAACCCGAACCGTGCACCTTTTGTCGACGTTTTATAACAGCCCATGTAAGTCTATGTGAAAAAAAAGATTTTGATTTTGAAGTCAGGACTTCAGGAGTACAAAGAGTAAGTAAATTCACACGCAGAAAGGTAAGTCGCTTTATCTTTTTTTTATAAATATGCTATTCTAAAATACCTCATACGTTAATAACCACGACAGCCAGTTCTGTGCATCTTACCACATGAACCTTTTCCGCCATTCGGTCAATACCCACAGCAGCGCCTCATGTCTAGCCAGGTGTCTTGACCGATTCCATTTGAGACTTATCGCCCTGTCACCGAAGTCAGATACTTTCGTTTGAAAAAGGCTGTAAGTGGTTTTAGTAGATACTACTGAAGTCGTCACAATCTAAGAAGTACGTTGACGTTTCTCATTTTACGTGCCGCGATAATTTTCTACATAAAAATTTAAAAATCAAATTCATAATCCTAAATAATTACTATGTTACCCATACACTATAAAAACGAGTATCATTCGCAAGCATCAAGTTTTATTATTATTAAGTATTTTTATAGCTGTCAAATCGGATTTCTTAGAATAATAATATGACGAATTTAATATTAATACTACTATATTTTTTAAATTAGATTCATTAGTTAATTAATGAAAGCATACTAACAACATTCTCGAATCTTACATAAACAAATATCTTTAAAGTCTATATTTGCCAGTAAAGAATTTACTGGCAAATATAGACTTTTCAGTTCCAACACTTCAATTTGAACAAAAATTTAAGTATTTTATCTATAGAACTATGACAAAATTAATTGTTAGTTAACAGAATGTGACACCGTGATAGACCCAGACGAAGATGATAATGAAGAGATAATCTAGCTTCGTCCTTTACAAAATCAAAACCCATTGGGCCATAACAGCAAACAGCTGTGAGAAATGGAAATTAGCCAGCAGCGGGAAAGTATGGGCTCACATAACAGATCTTATTGTTTAATAACGCTAACGAACTCCAATTTCGTAGAGAACCCCTTTTTTGTCGGCTGTACCCACATTATTAAAGCCCATGATTTAAAGTGAGTGGGATTTGAGTCGCATTTCTGCTAAATTGCACCGCAGTCATAGTTAAATGCAATTTTAAATTAATTAACTACAACTGGCGCTCTCTGAGGACTTGTTGAAATAAAAGTTTTATTCCAGTTAAACCTTTGCCATTTTAAATCTGATTCGAATGATAGTTTACTTAGTACAAAAAAGTTAGCTGTGAAAGCTTGATTTTTCAAAGCCCTAATGTAATGTATTTAACATTAAATTCAAATTACACCTCCACGCATACCAACAAAAAAGCATCCTCGATAGACAGTTGGGACACAAAAAACTGATCTTACGAGTATAAGGGTTCCTTTGGAGGTTACAAAGATATCGTAAGATAAGATCTAATGAATTTTCTTTTTTGCAGACGTGCTGATGCTTATCTTTAAAAAGAAGTTAACTGCCACATTCCAAGTCAAGATCTTGGTTGCTGAAAGCGTAGTGTATAGGAATAATAGCCCATTTTCAAATCATAATTTAATTAAAGTTGTAGTGCGAACTGAAAACTCATCATGTGTGAACTTCACAGATAATCCCAATGGAAAACAAAAAAAAAAGGTGCCACACTCTATGGGGAGTGTGGCACCCTACAGGTTTTTTTCTAACAATAACACATTATTTTATAAAAAAAAGTGTCCAGTCGAACCTCTGAAGGTCTTGACTTTTAAAAGTTCAAAGCCAGACATTGACACATAAACCCCATCTGAGAATTAAATAATACACACCGAAAAGGATTTATTGTTACTTCATTTAGAAGCAGTACCTTTAAATATAATGTAATAAGAGGGATATATGCAGTAAATGTAGAGTGGAGTGGAGTAAATGTAGTTAGATGAAGATGCCTATTGAGTTACCACTAAGTTATTCATGCACGATCAAACATTCGTCATTTTATAAAAGCTAAAAGATTATCTGTGTATGTACTCAATACAGGTAAGAACGATACCCGAATATGAAGTTTGGATCAGGGTGGCTTTGTGAGATATCAGGTACCAAAGGTGTATAAAATTGCAAATCACTTTCGTTAAAGTATAAAGCTCGGTTTTTATATATTTTATTTGGAATAACTTTAAAATCACGTCGCTCATTGTCAGAAATTTAGTACGGTGGCAAAGCTCTGTCAGATACCCTCAAAGTTTGTTAATTGAGATAAAACTTTCGTCATAGTATAAAAGCTGAATTTTTACTTGAGGAATTTATAAAAAGATGTTTCCTAAGCAGTCAGACAGTTTCGATGGTCATTACTGTCAGATATTGAGTAGTAGCCCAAAAATAAAGATGTTTGCTGTGAAAAAAATCCTAGATAATTACTTTCACCGGTATTATGTGCATTATAGTTGTAGTAATGTTGCCAGAAAAGTTCATAAAAATTCAAGGACAGAAAAAAAAATGGTCTACCAAAGCGTCACATAATCAGGTTTTAGCTCAATTCTGGTAAAATTTCATTTTTACTGCAATTTGTGCTTGCTGAGTGATTGCAAGCTAATTCCTTGTTCAATTGCGCACAAAAAAATGCTACATAAGATTCACTCATATTCTTATTCTTTATTGTACACAAAACATAAAATGAAGATACAAATACAATGGGCAGCTTATGTACAAAGGCGAGCTTAACCCATAATTGGGTTCTCTAACAGCAAACCTCAGTTGTTATAGGAAATGTTCATTCGTTTTCGAGATATGAGACAAAATTATATTCTTTTTGGTGTTTATTTTTTATACCAAAACTGTACGTGTGGTAAATTAGGCTAGTTAAATTATGTTTTTATGCTCAAGAGTTACGTTTAACATTAAAATTGATGTTTCTGGTATGGTTTCATGTTTTGACATCTCTGAAGACCTGATCCAACTATTCGAGGATCGTTCTTACCTGTATTGGGTAAATATACGGAGAACTTCAAGCTTTTATAAAATGACGCAGGTCAGATGGTCGCAGGCTCTTACTCTATAAAAAAATGTCCACGGTTGGATATAGGTTTCTCAAACGTCACTGTTATAGCGGTTTGAGAAACCTCTTCATCCTTGTGTCTATCATGAAAAGTGGACTGTATTTGAAGGGTTCTGGCAATAGTGCGTTGAAAATAAGCGGGAAAATATTCACGGATCAATTCGGGCGATCTAGTATGGAAATGAGGGAAGTAGTACGCCTTACCTTGTAGTGGTCGATGCCAGCCCACGTGTGGCAGCGAGCTGGTGTTCTTCTACTCCAAAATGGCTCCTTCAGGATCCACACACTTCACACAATTGTTTTATATCCGCGAGGCGGGTTAATAGACACGGTTCACAAGGTTCTCTGCAATCTAACTAATTAGATGCATCAGTCTCCAGCCAGGTGGCTTGGAAAGCTGGCGGTTGAGATACGAGGCCCGTTCACGTTGAAGTTTCGGTTCGTTCTGGCGACCTGTCATTAAGGCGTACATAAAGGGAAAAGGAATGAGGAAGGAACGAGATAATTAAGATATCGATCGCCCGCGAAATCTCAAATGCGTTTGTCTATGTGTTTTCGGTCATTGATTTATGACATTTACAAGAGATGGCGCTACCATTTTCCCGGCCTTAAAGGGTCACCTTTAATGAAAATTAAACTTAGCCCTATGAGGTGTACTACCGTATACCTATTCAGCAATACGGACTAAGATGCGGATTTTTATATTTCAATTATTAAGATTTAAGATAAATACTGCGAGTTGCATAATACAATTAAGTTGCATACCTATAGTTAAATCTTAATAGAAAATTATGTTGCGTCGCTAACTAACTAAAACTAAGAGACCTAACTATCAAGCCAGGCCTTATTGAGTCGGTAATGGACACAGACGCACAACAGGGCGCACATAGCTACCCTTTGCGGTTTTCACAGTAACAACACGGGTTGCACCGTCCTTGGAGGTATGCAATTTATCAATAATGCCTAACGGCCATGAAAGGGGCGGAGAGTTATCAGTAATGATAACTACAATAGTACCCTCTTGTATAGAAGGTGCAGGACTATTCCATTTGGATCTAGCCTGAAGTTGATGTAAGTATTCTGAACGCCAGCGCTGCCAGAACGACTGCACCAGTTTGTCAAGTAGAGTATGTCGCTGAAGCAAGCTGAGCGAGTCTGCTTCAGGAGCGGGAAGGGACAACAATGGCGCGGTGTGCAAGAAATGCGCAGGGGTCAGTGCTGATGGTTCAGTAGGGTCACTACTCAAAGCAGTAAGTAGCCGCGAATTAACTAGAGCCTCAACTTGACTAAGGACAGTTATAAGTTCCTCGTAGGAGAGGATTTGTTGACCTATAACTTTAAAAAGGTGAGTTTTAACTACCTTAACCATACTTTCCCAACATCCTCCAAAATGTGGGGAAGCAGGCGGAATAAACTTCCAATCTATATGATTGAAGGAAAGTTCTTCCTCAAGATGAGGACGAAAATCTTTAAGAAATTTGTGAAGGTCGCGTAAATAAGAACTTGCACCTACGAAACAAGTACCGTTATCGGTATATAAGCATTTAATAGGACCGCGTCGCGAAAGAAAGCGTTTTAAGGCTGCAAGGAAAGTCACTGTACTTAAATCTGTAGCCACTTCAATGTGCGTGGCACGCGTCGTCAAACACGTAAAAATGCAGAGCCAAGCCTTACGGCTCTTAACACCTCGACCACGAAATGGTGTATACTGCAGCGGGCCTGCATAGTCACAGCCGGTGTGAGTGAACGCCTTGTCGACTTGGTTAACACGCTGGCTAGGTAGATCTGCCATAAGTGGAAGAATAGGACGCGGGCGGAACTTAAAGCAAGTGTTACAGTTGTGGATTCTGTGACGAATTATTCGACGTGCAGCTAAAATCCAATAATTATGCCTGAGTAAGGACATAAGCAACTCCGGACCGGCATGAAGATGTTTCTTGTGACAAAAGTCAACAAGAAGATCAACAATATGGTCATGACGTGGTAGAATACAGGGATGTTTATATTCGTAGGGTTCGTCCGAATTTGTGAGACGACCACCAACTCGTATGATGCCGTGCTCATCGAGAAACGGCTTAAGCTTATGGATGGCGGGAGTACATGGTTTATTATTTTTTAAATTTAAAATATCGTTACGGAAATGAACATCCTGTACAGCTCGCAGCAGTTTAATTTCTGCATATTTCAGATCAGAGCTTGATACAGTACGTGCACTAGGCAGTTGTCTTAAAAACTTATAGACGTAAACAATAGCGCGTAGCAACTTAGACCACGACGAAACACGTAGTGCTAGCGCGTAAATTGGTGATTCCGTAACCTCAGAAACCACGGCATGAGCGACTGATTTCTGTTCGGGTACGCCCTCATGCAGTGCATTGTGTTCGAAAGTATGTATGGGCCACTCAGCTGGGTCATGAGAAACCCACGATGGTCCACGATACCACAATGGATGCTGCAAGAGCTTAGCTGGCGTGACACCACGAGACAGACAATCAGCGGGGTCCTCAGTACCTGCGACATGGTTGAAACAATTAGCGGGTATAAGCTCTATCAGCTTAGTAACCCGATTGGCAACAAAAGTTTGCCAGCGGTGCGGTGAGGAATTTATCCAGGCGAGCACTACTTTAGAGTCAGTAAACGCGTATACCTTATGGATGCGGTAGTGGGGCGATATTGTGTCTTGTACCTTGCGAAGCAACTTAGACAACAGTAGGGCCGCGCACAACTCTAGTCTAGCCACCGAAATGGTTTTCACAGGTGAGACTTTAGACTTCGCACTAACTAACTGCACGGAGTAGTTATAACCATTGTATATTTGCATGTATACGACTCCACCGTAAGCACGCTCTCTGGCGTCAGCGAAACCTACTAAATTCATGGTGCATCCGTCGACCAACCCCAGATGACGCGGGATAATAATTTCATTAAGCGTAGAAAGCTCAGTACAAAACTGCTTCCAAGCGGTGACTATATGTTCAGGTGGTATGTCGTCCCAGTCACACTTTGCTAGCCAAAGTTCCTTAATTAAGAGCTTAGCGTACAGAATAGTGGGGGCGACAAAACCCATTAAGTCCCATAGCCGAGCCACTGTGGAAAGCATGGTTCGCTTGGTACATTTATCATCTGGTGTGATGACGTCAAAGCGGAAACTGTCACAAGACTTGTCCCAGCGTAAACCCAGGACCTTATGCGGTATAGACTTCTCATACTCGATATCGGGCGAAGCCTTATGAGTATCAGGTATGTGTGCGAGAACCTCTTTCGAGTTACTTGTCCATTTGACAAGGTCGAACTGGCCTCGCTTGAAGAGCTGAATAAGCTCATCACAAAGCGAAATTGCTTGCGGTATGGACATGACACTATAGGCAATGTCATCCATATATAGGGCGGATGAAGCAGCAGCAGACGCTGCAGGGAAATTATCGCCTTCATCAGCGACTAACTGGCGGACTACACGTAACGCGTGATATGGACTAGACTTAAATCCGAAGCAAACACGATTAAATTGGTAGACCATTATAGGTTCATGTTTACTGAATCTGTAAAAGATGCGTTGAAATCTACGGTCCGATTCACGAACGCCGACATTGAGAAACATTTGGCGGCAATCAGCAGACAGGGCTATTTGAAAGAGACGAAAACGAATTATAATATTAAATAAATCAAGAAGAACTTAAGATAACTTTAAGATAAGAAGTCTTATCTTCGCGAACGACACCGTGATGCGGAATGTAATATGACAGATTAGAAACGTTGTCATCTTTTAAAACCGGACTCAAATATCCCTTATTTATGTAGTCCCGCATGACGTCATTGTAAGCGCTGCGTAACCCTAAGGACGCATCAAGTTTGCGCTCCAAACAATGAAAACGCCTAAGTGCGGCAGCGTATGAGTCGCCTAGCGAATAAGGGTCGTCGCAAAATGGCAGCGACACAATATATCTACCACTGTCATCGCGAACAGTGGTAGCGCGAAAATGTTCTTCGCACTCGAGATCCTTACGGCTTTGCGAGGGCGAGGCGGAAATTTCTTCAAGCTCCCAGAATCGCTTGAGAAGCGAATCTAAACTGGGATCTTGAAGAACAGAACAACATGAAGTTGTACTCGTACAGTGTGAAGTATGTGCCGTAGGTACGGAACCCATAACCACATACCCCAACACAGTTTCAATAGCGGGAGGTATATTATATTGCTCGCTATGCACTATGTTAGGCAAAAGCAAGCGCGGGAATATAGCAGCACCAATCAAAACATCGATACCGCTCGGCTCCGCAAACTTCGAGTCTGCGAGCGGTAATGTTTTGAGATGTGTAAGTTTAGAGACATCGACGAGAGCGGTCGGCAATGTCTCCGTAATACGTTCAACAATAAGCGAAGAAACGTTAAAATTAATATCATTACTAAAAGAGAATATAATTTAATATCTACGGAACCTTTAACTGGTTTTTCCGACCCACCGATTCCTTTAACTATTAAATTAGAAGTATGAAAGTTCTTCCAAAGTCCTAGACGCTTAAAACATTCAGAAGTAATAAAATTACTTTGAGATGCGCTATCTAGTAAACAACGTATTATGTGCGGCTTATCATTTACATCGTAAATTACGACTTGAGCAGTAGCGAGCAGAACGGTTGTATACGCCGTATATTGCGGGCTATCTCTCGCCGACGGCGACGCCGCAACGCACCGAGCGTCAATCGAACGCGATCGAGCGGCGCCAGCGACAGAGGTCGTACACAACGATACCTCAGACTGTGAGGTAATAGAAGGTACTGTCGGCATAAGCGTTGGGACCGGATTCGGCTGTGACGTCACTACAGTTGATAATTGCGGGTTTTTATTAAAATGTAACAATGTATGATGACGTTGATTACATGTGCGACACTTTAATTTAGAAGAACAGTTAACCGTTTTATGTTTAATACTCAAACAATTGACACAAGCATTGTTATCTTTCACACATTTGAAACGAGCTGTCGGAGTCAAATTATCTAAAGCGGGACATTTATATAAGTGTTCATGGATATATGCTTCGCACAGACACTTGTTTGAATTATTTAACTCAGAGCAAGCTACATAGGATTGTGGATTAGGAGCGGTCATTTTATTATTAAAACTACGCGATTTATTAGACTTATGTGAATTGTCCGAACTATTAGGCTTATTATTGTTAGCTAAGGGTGGTTGGGTATTACGGAATATCCGACACTGATCATTGATGAAGGTGACAAAACTATCTAGAGTGGGAATCTTACGATTACGTTCTGTCATCTCGAAAGCGCGAATAGTTTCAGTGTCAAACTTTTTTATTGCGAGGTGCAATAAAATGAAATCCAGAAGGTCAACTAATTTTAGATTCTTTAGGGAATTAATTGCGGTGACGAACTTGTCCACAAATAGCTGGTAATTCGAAACAGACGCGGGACCGGATAATTTAAGATTTAAAGCTTGATCCAAATAGGTAGACGCGAGGACACGAATATCCTGGTACCTATCGAGGAGTGCCTGGAACATGACTTGGTAATTCTCAGCACACGGTGTGACTCCCGCGAACACAGACTGTGCCTTCGGCGACAGCTTACCTATTAAATAGTACAACCTGTCTGCATCCGTCAGCGACTTATTGTCATGAACTGTAGATTTAAAACTTGCATAAAATAATGGCCAGTTTCGTATATCACCGTCGAACGACATGAGTTCGATTGGCGGCAACCTTGGTCTACATGTTGCGGAATTACTCATACTGTGCCTCCCGGACGGCTTATCTTCCAATTGAGACATCACACGTTTCACGGAACAATACATATCCTCGAATGAGGCGTAGGCTTGATAGCTAGGCTTCGCATCGGGATATATAGCCAGTAACCTAGCATTATAATCATCCAATAATTTATGAAAGTCCGTTCGAATATCATCTATTGTTACACAAGAACTGAGAAAGCCTTCTCTCACCGATTCGGAAGTATTAGCGACTTTAGAGCGATCATAAATTGACTGAATACGCTCGAAAAGTATATTACGCTTAGCTTCTAAAATCAATAACTGTTGATCTTCTGAAGAAGCGATTGCTTTCGCATCACGCGGCATTGTTATGTTATGTAGTTACAAATAACCACACAAACAAAACAATGTACGGTAATTATTTAAACGAACAACTATATGTAGAAAAGTAATACTACTGATTGTGACTGTACTGTGACAACGGGTTTCGCAATATTTGCGTAGTAACGAAATAAGTTTTTTCGTAGTACCCACTAACCAAAGTAATTATATAGTACAAAATGTTAATAGCATTACTATCCCAACCAGTTTTATTGTTAAGTTTGAATATTGTTTAAGATAAATGAATAGGTATAAATATGCAACTTATAGCCCGCAATCGTCTAAACGTATTCGGTAAAGTTATGATATTTATACTGCGTAGGTACCTACAAGTAGTACACCTATTTTATTTTTCTCTTATAGAATGAATGTCTACCCCGCGGTATTCGGAAAGTAACTTATTCCTAACACTTTATAATTGGAGGTAGGTGATTCCTATAAGGGCGGTTAAACTAAAAGACGCTTGAAATATGGAAATTTACAATACGACAAGTTAGTTTTAAATAAGAATTATTTTTAATAATAGCAGATACGTAATTATGAACCTGCTATAGCGGCGTTGATGGAACCACGTATTGGGTTTACAACTTGATTATGTAGGTAGGCGGCTAGGTGCCACGACCCTAGTAGGAATTTATGATTGATTCCTACGTAGAAATAAAGGAAATGGATATATTATAGTAATATATCGGGCTACGAAGGACCAAAAATGTTATAGCGGTTTGAGAAACCTCTTCATCCTTGTGTCTATCATGAAAAGTGGACTGTATTTGAAGGGTTCTGGCAATAGTGCGTTGAAAATAAGCGGGAAAATATTCACGGATCAATTCGGGCGATCTAGTATGGAAATGAGGGAAGTAGTACGCCTTACCTTGTAGTGGTCGATGCCAGCCCACGTGTGGCAGCGAGCTGGTGTTCTTCTACTCCAAAATGGCTCCTTCAGGATCCACACACTTCACACAATTGTTTTATATCCGCGAGGCGGGTTAATAGACACGGTTCACAAGGTTCTCTGCAATCTAACTAATTAGATGCATCAGTCTCCAGCCAGGTGGCTTGGAAAGCTGGCGGTAGAGATACGAGGCCCGTTCACGTTGAAGTTTCGGTTCGTTCTGGCGACCTGTCATTAAGGCGTACATAAAGGGAAAAGGAATGAGGAAGGAACGAGATAATTAAGATATCGATCGCCCGCGAAATCTCAAATGCGTTTGTCTATGTGTTTTCGGTCATTGATTTATGACATTTACAAGAGATGGCGCTACCAGTCACCAAATATCTCGCTTCTCGAATCCAGCGGAATCTCGCTTTCTTCTCTAGAGGCCCTAGATAAGTGACTTTTTACCATCTAAACTTTTGAGATTAAGCGCCACTTAACGAAACCTGATAAAATGAGACATCGGAATCATAATGCCTTGACAATTCCATTGGATTATTTATTTCCCTTCTTTTTGGTATTTTATTGTGATCTACTTCGTGGATGAAAGAAATATCCAAACAGGTTTATTCTTAAAAAAATATTTCTTTAGTTTTCAACCAGCACAGCATTTCCTTCTATATATTTTTTTAATTTATTATTGTCTGCAGCACTTAAGAAACTCCGATAAAGTATTTTCTTTCCGTTTTAGTAGATATCAACTTGTTTCTCTTACAAAAACTGTTCATCACATCAATTTTGAGTCGTGTGCAGTATATAGCCGTATATGGGTTTTAAAGTCTGATTTTCTAAGAAGCTATGCCAAGGCACCATAAATTGTAGGGTGATTTTCTCTAGGTTGTCATTTTCTTCTAGTACTGCAAATAGTAATAGAGTCAACTTAATATTTCGGTTCTGGTCACCGCAGGATTCTGACCACAGGATTAGTTCTTAGAATTTTGAGTATATATTTGAAGATACATGTTTACGTAAAGTGGAGCCTACTTCTTGTGCTCCCCTGCCTGCTATTCCTTCCACCCAGACGTAACAAAACCCTTTACCGGTGTTCTGAACCAAACGTTTCGTTTACTATTTGATGTTTTATTGTTTTATTGCGACACCATGTCAGTTGGCTGTCAGCGATTTCACAGCTATTGGATTGACAGCTGTCACTTGAGAAGAGTCGAAAACGAAAATTTGTAACAGACACACATGAGATTCGGGTTCTTGTGGAAACATATCTAATCGAGATGTGTTTCGCCCATTGTCAGTTGTAATTGCGCCCGCCGTTCGCAATCGGCGTTGTGGAACGCCCACGAAGTCGGTTTTGAATATATTTCACGCACATCGAAGAGCTTTTGCGGGAAACGTGTTCTGCCTGGTGGACGCCGGAGCCTTCGGTCCAGACAGCCGTCAGTATATCCCTTATTGTCCTAATATTATATATATTTTCCTATCCCTAATTTCCCGGCACGGTACGGTATGGCTCCTGGGGGTCGACCAGGAGCCTACCACAGGAATCTCAGGTAAGTGATCTTACACCCGTAGTAAGAAACAGTATATTTCCCAATAAGGAACAAACCCCCTAGCTTTCCACTGCTGCGTTACGGCAGTTTCGTGGAATACAGGTTCAGACAGGGTCCAGGACTCCCAATGCTGCTATGGGCCCCAGCCTTGAGCTCCTGGCTTGGGACCCGAAGACCTGTATTTAACATTTGGTAGCAGAGCGTGGTTTGCATTCCACGATTATAGTATACGCTAGGACACTCGTTCACACTGAACGCTGTATTGTTTGTCGGTTTGCTTTTTATTGTTGAGAATACTGAGTTGGAAAGTGGTACATTTTGAGTCACTCAGAGTTAGCTGTGTCTTGTGGCAAACAACCCCACAGTTACATTCCAATCTGTTATAATAAAGTACACAGCTCACAACTTAATATTGTCACTCCGGGATAGAAAGCCACAGTTTTGTAATTGAATTTGAATTGTGTATACAATATAGGTTTGGTGCAGACTAAATAGTCTTCCCTAATTGTATTTAATTGTTGGACCTGGAACCTTCTATCTTGTTTTGGTAAGTTTGTTTCTATTATAAACATACTCAGTGCCCGCTACAGAAGTTATTGTTGTAAAGTTTATTGTTACCAATTATATAAGAAAATTGGTTAGTTTGTTTGATATTGATAGTAATATTCTAATTGATTCAAGTTAAAGTCATTGTTTTTAACTATTAAAGTAAATTGAATATTGAACTTCTATTGTAAAATCAACCTACCCACTTGTGTGTTGAATTTTTTTTTTTTCACATTTGCCTACATGGGCACTTATATATTTGTGCCGTTTACAAGTTACCAGGAAAGCTGCATGCGCAGAAGGAGCTAAGGCCAAATGTTTTTATCTTCAACGTAGTCCTTGATTTTATAATAGTATACCCTGTTGTGTGTTGATAATTTATTTTCTTGAGGTACCCAGTTTGTTTTTGTTAATTTATAAATTGATATTTGGGGTTCTATAATAAATTTTAAATACTGAAAAATAATTAAGTAAATGTAACAGGGTTCAGTACTATTTGTTGAATTAACTTGTTGTTTCTCTTACAGACTTTATGATTTGATATTTAATTTGGTAAGAGAATTACTGTCAAACTGTTGTTTTGGTTACACACATACATTATTAATTTAATTTGCTGAACATTTTGTGTATTCATTAATATTTGATCACCGTTGCTTACACTTTGGAAGTATGACTGCCAATACATTATACCTCTCCCTCCTGGCACCAATCCCATTACAAGGTGACGCACCGTTCCTGAGAAAAACACATTATTGTAACCTAAACTCAAAACACTTTAAAGTTGCTTCTGCATCGTCTCCGGCGCTGCGGTAAGTGCAACCCCTTCGCCCTTAAGTAACAAAAGATAGGCACCCATGCTCACCTCCGCAGCTTTGGCTTACTCTCCCTTCGCGCCTTCGGTTTTTATAAACACTCTAGAGTTAGCAGCCAAAAGACTACGTGAAGTCGGGGTGCCCCGTTTCGGTTTTGGAAAAGATTCGACCCTTTTTTAACCATGAAGTGGGGGTACACTAACTTACTTTCAGAGTGTAATTTCTAGGTTATTATAAAAATAAATAAAAAAGTCGTCGAAAAAAACCAAGAAACACAAAAAGCACATTCACGCGACTCCGGGAGAAACGGAATGAATGAAAACAAATGACACTGACATGTCACCCATGATGCAAATTCCATAGTTTTATTTTTATTTTTATGTTTCGTTTCAACAATTTTGCTCGAAATATTGCACCACAGGCAATATACCGTTACTGTTTTGGTTGTCAATCGCCCATTTCGACGTTCGTTTTCACTGTTTATCTGATTGAGGTTAGAAACATTTTTTGTTATTTTCTCGGAAAATATTATTATTATTATTTATTTATTTATATTCACATAATGGTAAGTAACTTATAAACTAAGCCCCACAAAACCGTAGTAATAGTTTGACTGTGGGGTCGGTGAGTCTCTATACACTCAATCTTAAATTTCATACATAAAGCTAATTATTAATTAAAGACACTTTTCTAAATAATATTTTATAAACGATTTTTAAAGCTGTTTATATTCGTTTCACTCCTTATATCTGCCGGCAGACTGTTCAATAGATATGGTATTCGTTTTTTTAGGGTTCTGTCACCAAAGTAATTAGTGACTCTGGGTACATTGAATCTGCCAGCAGCCATAGATCGTGTGTTGTGGTTGTTGATTACGTAAGATAAGTTATGCTCCTGGGTGCCATGGTGGTTAACTGCTAAAAGATACTTATGTTTGTAACTGATCGGTAGAATTTTACATATTTTGAATAGTTTCCTATAATCTCCTTTACAACTGTTTTTAGTTTTTTGAGTAACAAGTAGTTTCAAGAATCGAATTTGAAGAGCTTCTAATTTATCCAAGTTGGTTTTGAATGTTAATCCATAGCTGTCAAGAGCATAACTCATAATAGAATCTACTAATGACATGTATATACATCTTAATATACAAATAGGAACCTTAAAGCTTAGGTGGTACATTTTACTTAACAATATTCTTAATTTACTACAAATATAGTCTATGTGTCGGGACCAAGAAAAATTCTCATCTATTTTCATGCCAAGGTAGGTTACACAGTCAACTCTTTCAATAGAATTACATTTACAGTCAAGTAAGTTATTATGGTGGTATATATAAGTGTGGGTAAATAAAGGTGGAGTCGCACAATGAGGTCGTAAATATGGCGAATGAATTAACAATAATTTAGTTTTATCAGCGTTTAATATGATGCCATTGTCGTGCGACCATTTTACAACAGCGTTTATATCTTGTTGAACTAGCTTGTAGGTATCGTCTATGTTAGTTCCGGAGCGAAGTATGCACAAGTCATTTGCATCCCCACCAACCCCAGGTGGATCCTCGACGGGGTATACCTCGCAAAGGCGGGGGCACCCCTCCACTCACTCCTCAATTGAAGGAAGCGTCCGCTTTTCAGGACGACTACCAACCCCAGAGAGGTTATCAACAATAGGTAGTCGCCTCCCACTCCTCCACTACAGCCACCTAGCCAGAGACAGTCCTTTTGCCAACTGTCCCTGTAATGATCTGGGGCCCGAAGAGTAAATCTTTGTTAGTTCGTGCTCTTTTGGATTCGGGTTGTCAGGGCTGTCATGAATCCTTTTATTTAGTGTAAGGATTGGGTCTCCCACGTAGATTCCACCCTTCTACCATATGGGTGGTATTGAAGCGATTGGTCAACGGGGAGATATTGAAATTTGTGTTTCGCCTGTTCATTGTGGGCCAAGAATCTTGGCCAAGGCCGTTGTTTTGAATGATATTTAGGGCAGACACCCGCAGGTAACCATTAGCCCTGCAGCGGTGAAATTGACGTCGGACCTAACTCCTGCCGACCCGAAGTGGTTGGTACCCGGACCCGTATATGGGTGCGGATGTTTTGGGTATGATTTTGTCCGGGACCAAGTGGGTTCTGCAGACAACTAGGTTAGTAGTTGTACCGACGGTTTTTAGTTGACTGATAGTGAGATAGTCCTTTGTTGGTTTTGCACCTCAGCTCATGCTTTGGAGGTTTTTGGACGAATAGAGTCTCACAAAGACTCAACCCCGCAGACAGTACGTCACGTGGCTCTTGTCCTTGTCAACCATTCTCTTTGGTGGGGACCAGACTGGTTGACGCATCGCAAGTCGTCCTGGACCCAGAATAGGTTTTCCTCTCCAGAGGTTTTGCCAGTTTTGCGTATTGGAATTGTTGAAACGCAACCTGCATACAATTTGGATTGTCTTTCGGATATATACAGTTCTTTGTCGAAATTGTTAGGAGTCACCGCTTGGATCCGGTGTTTTATACGTAACAGACGGAGGCCGAATAATGAATTGTTGTCCTCAGTTTTGTCACCTGATGCATGACAAGAGTTACTGATGTTGTTGATTTGTGCTGTACAAACCGAGCACTTTGACCAGACTATTTAGGCCCTGAAGAGATGCTCAGCATTGAGAGGCTCAATCGCTCGTCTTACTTTATTCTTAGACCAATCTGGTTTGCTCCAGGTGGAGGACGACGAAATTCGAATATGCTTTATGGTGCTATCCTTTGTCGCTCCTTACGGGAGGAGCGTTGGTTAAGTTGTTGGTGTCCGATCGACACATTAATAACGCACACGCCGGTTGCAACGCCCTCGTAGCCATATTGCAGCGTAAGTTTTGATTTTTGACTGTCAGACGTACTATAAGGGGCATAAGCTTTAAATATATGCAGTGCTAGGTAGACTTGTTTCCCGCCGAGGACTACCATCTTTGATCCGTTGCGGCGCTGATAGATATTTAAGTGAAATTTGTAATTATTGTAATTGGCAAATTTGTAATTGCCATTTTGATCCCCCAGTCTGCCCACATTGGGGTGGAATTTTTGAAAACATTGTGAAAGTAGCAAAACCGCTTCTCCGCCGTGTTGATGGTGCAACTATATCCACATTTGAGGAACTTGTTACGGTATTTTGTCAAGTTGAGGCCGTCGTCAATTCGCGACCTCTCTGTCCGATCTCCTCAGACCCAAATGACCTGGAAGTAATGACCCCTGGTCATTTTTTGATTGGTCAGCCCCTCAACGCCCTGCCAGAATACCCCTTTAGGGAAATTAAATCTTCGCAATTGACGCGTTTTGAATTGCCCCAACAGATGTCCCAAAGTTTCAGGCATCGTTGGTCTTTAGAATATTTTCATATTTTGCAGCAGCGCGTTAAATGGACTGAAAAAATGTCCCTCCCAAAGTTGGAGACCTTGTACTTGTTAAAGAACCTAATTTGTTGCCTTTGTATTGACGTCATACCATCCAATACCCAAAACTGCTGTCTTATGATGGACATTAATAGTCCAGAACCAGTATGGAAATAAGTATTGTTCTGAACCAAACGTTTCGTTCACTATTTAATATTTTATTATTGCAACACCATGTCAGTGGGCTGTCAACGATTTGACAGTTTGGATTGACAGCTGACACTTAGAGGAGTCGAGCGAGAAAATTTGTAACGTGAACACGGTGAATCCGGGTTCTTGTCGAAACATATCTAATCGAGATGTGTTTCGCCCATTGTGAGTTGTAATTACGCCCGCCGTTCGCGATCGGCGTTGTGGGACGCCCGCAAAGTCGGTTTTGAATATATTTCACGCACATCGAAGTGCTTTTGCGGGAAACGTGTTCTGCCTGGTGGACGCCGGAGCCTTCGGTCCAGACAGCCGTCAGTCTATCCCTTAGTGTCCTAATATTATATGTATTCTCCTATACCTAATTTCCCGGCACGGCACGGTATGCACGGGGGGGGGGGGGAGAAGCTAGCGTATGGCTTGGTGGGAATCGCTGTTGGTGGGAACAGCATTTCCTAAAAAGTGCCAGATTCTTCTGCTGTACTCGTGGCAGAGTACCGAATAAAGCAGAGCCCTAGCCAGTCCGAGTCATCCACGTCCCCGTCGTTCTCCCTGGGACCTGCTGCAACCGCGCCGTATTGGCTGAAGAATGGCGTGGAGCGAGGTGAAGCGCGAAGCTCAAGACCGGTCTCGATGGAGGATTACTGTGGAAGCCCTCTGCTCCAGCTAGTGGCCATAGGATCTTAAGTCAAGTCACGGTATGGATCAACCCCCAGTAGCCTACCGCAGGCATTTCAGGTAAGTGACCTTACACCCGTAGTAGGAAATCTCCCAATAAGGAACAAACCCCCTAGCTTTCCACTGCTGCGTTACAGCAGTTTCGTGGGATACAGGTTCAGACACGGTCCAGGAGTCCCAATGCTGCTATGGGCCCCAGCCTTGAGCTCCTGGCTTGGGACCCGAATACCTGTATTTAACAACCGGTTTTTTCTTTACACCCGTAGTAGGAAATCTCCCAATAAGGAACAAACCCCCTAGCTTTCCACTGCTGCGTTACAGCAGTTTCGTGCGATACAGGTTCAGACAGGGTCCAGGAGTCCCAATGCTGCTATGGGCCCCAGCCTTGAGCTCCTGGCTTGGGACCCGAATACCTGTATTTAACAACCGTTTTTTTCTGAATGCACACCGTTGTTGTATAGCCACAGATGGCGTTTATAAAAAAACTATGTCGGTTGGAATTCTTGGCAGTGTTTTTTCCATAACAAAATTCAGAGTTTCAATATGATCACAAATCATAGCCAAAGTTATGTCTTGATTTTTCATTGCACGTGCGTCTTCAGCTTTTTTATGGTGCTGCTCCCTTTCCTTCTCTAAATTTAATTTGCTTTCTTCAGAAGTAGTATGCGCTAATACGATGCAAATGAAACTGTATTTCTTGATTCATCAGATCTTGCTTCCGATAAATATAAGTCGTACATTTTTGACAAAGTCATATCCGATGGTAAATACATCCTGTCTGTCTGCGCTCTACATTAATGGGACTTATATTTTGGAAATTTATCAATATGTTCCATAATACTTTGTTCAACATCTTGTGGAGACGAGTGTTTCTCGATATCTTTCCCCATTTGTCTTATTTTTTTTTCCAAACCTGAGCAGTTTTTTAAGTATTTGTCAATCCTTGCTGTTGATATTCTTAAGGTATCGATAAATATTTTAGCACAAACAAGTATGTTTTTTTTAAATAGTAGACACGTGTGGTATCTACGCTACCCCACCCCGTCTCGCGTAAATAAGAATGCAATAATTAATGAAACTTTAGAAGTTGGTGCTTCATTCTCGAAATAATGAAAGATCGCGAGTGTGGTATGCATAAACAAATTAAGTACCATTTTAGATTGTTAATTTGATACTGCGGTTTAAAACAGTTGAATCAAAAGGCGAAACTGAATTATCTTTAACGTGTACTTGTTTAATTTGTTTATGCAATTTGAAAAATGTTTGAAACCGTCACTTTGACGCATAATACTTTAATACAAAACGAATGTGTGTACAAATTCAACTTGATTGTTTTTCTTTGATTCGGTTAATTCAACCCCTCATTATAAGGCTGTAAGGGTGATTTTTGAACACAAAAATAGCTGAATACATAGTTTATCATTCCTATGATCGATCTGCATTCATAACTTTTTGTTGCCGATTTCTTCGCTTTATTCGTTCTTACATAATGCAATCCACTTGTCTAGAGCCTCAGAGGCCCTAGACATGTGACATTCTATCATCGAAAACGATCTGATAGCCGTCGGAAATATGTCAATATTTATGGGAATGTCAAACATTGTTAAAATGTCACTGGAACTTGGCATTTATTTATTTATTTAGGCTAGCCAACAAGTGATTACACAAAACATTTAAAATTTTATTTGCATTGTAATACATTTGTAAGTGCAACAATTACTTACAGGCTAACACAACATGAACCTTATGGTTAAACATACAAATTTTTATTAAAAATTAATAAATTACAATAAAAAAATATTAAAATAAATTAAAAATCTAAATCAAAAAATTAAATAATAATCATAAAAAAACTCATCAATAATTTAAAATACCTACATAAGATATCTCAAAACAACGTGAAAATATTGGTTGTGAGAATAGTACTCAATAATTACTTTATGAAATTGTCCTATGCTGTCATGATGAATATCAGTAAGATCACTGCAACTGTTTAGATTTTTTAAGTCATCGGCGTAGAGAAAGCAATCGGAAAAGTTAAAAACAGTGGGAAAGGTCGTTAATATATATGATAAATAATATAGGAGCAAGGTGTGACCCCTGTGGGGCACCGAAAGTCATGGAATAATTGCTGGCAGATCGAAAACCGTTCACAACAACATAAAATTCACGTTTTGACAAATAAGATGTTAGCCATTTCAGCAAGGGACCAGTAATATCATACGTTGCTAGTTTGTGAATCAGTATGGAATGAGGAATTTTATCGAAGGCCTTGCTGAAATTGGTGTACAATACATCAAATTGTTTATTTGAGGCAATAGATTCAATCAAGGGTTCCGAGAAAGCAACCAGGTTTGTGACAGTAGACCTTGAGGCAACAAAGCCATGTTGATGATCACTGAGATAAAGTCTGAAATGGCGTTGGATGTAAGGACAGATCATCGACTCAAATATTTTGGCAAATGTGGAGAGAATCGCGATAGGACGATAGTTGGAAATTACGTCTTTTTTGTCCGACTTGTATACAGGAACGACCTTAACCTTTTTCCACTCTGATGGGAAGGTTCCAGTGGCTAGCGACACCTTATATATTTTTAATAGCGGGGTAACCAAGGCAGAGGCACAGGCAGAAATAAACAAGGGTGGGATTCCGTCAGGACCTGCTCCCTTCCTGATTTTAACACTTTGCAGCTTTTTAAGCAGAGTATCACTATCCAGTTCTGGTATTGTAAGGCACTGGCTATTAGTCATTCCTAAATGCCGTGCCCTGTTCAGGGGTGTAAACAGCTGCAAAATAATTACCAAAGAGATCACAAATATCCGAACCATTTGATGTTATATTTGACCGTCTGTCATCGTTAGTGGATAGGCACTAGACCACCGCGCTTAGCCTTTATATGAGTCCAAAATAGTTTAGGATTATATTTAATTTCTTACTCTAAGTTTTCCATATATTTACTGTAAAAGTTTTTGGGAGGTTTTGACAACGTTTTGAGACTAGTTTTAGTTCTAATTCATCTAACGGGTTCTTATACATAGCGTAATCTTAATTTATTTTTCTCTTTGAGTGTTCTTATAATTGCTTTATTAAACCATGGAGGGTAACGGCAAGTTATTGACTTACAATTTGGGACAAATGCATCTATTGCACCATATAATACTTCATAGAACTCCTTCAACATACTGTCTGCATCATTAATGTTAGAAAATTGTTGATTCCAGTCATGTTCGTTAATATAATTTTTTATATGTTCATAATTTGCCCTATAAAAGTTTTTTCTCTTGTTGAGACCATTGTATGGGCGATTGGATTCTTTCAATATTGACACAATAAGCTCAAGCGGAAGATGTAGTTTATCAACAGAAGTTAAAGAGCAACTGCTTTCACTAACAGTGCACGTAGATATGGTAGACAAAACTAGATCCAAAGTACGCGCAGAACAGTTCTTTACGAAATTATACTGAAAAAGTATACTAACGTTCATAAATTCCATCAATCTCAAACTAGTGCTAGGTAGTGAGCTGTTAACGGCACTCGGAGCCCAATCGATTCTGCCCAAGTTAAAATCGCCAATTATACAAATTGGTATATTTGCTGTTTCAAACACGTTATTACAGTGTTCTATAAAGTGGTCAATTGTTGGAAGACATACAGGTGGAGGGAGGTAGACTGCACAGACAGCCAACTGCCGTGATTTATGTGCAGTCAAAATATCGATGGTAACCCAAAGATCTTCACATTTACTGTGCCATTTATCAATGCACTTTAAACTGATTTTGGTTGAAACAGCAATGAGAACTCCGCCTCCATCTTTATTAGGATGGAAGCCTGTTGTCTCCCTATCTCTTCTGTAATCAATATACCTATCATGAAATAGTTCACTACTGAGTACACTACTATTTAGTCAGGTTTCGGTTAAAATTATTACATCATAATTAGTACAAGAAAGGTTGATATAAAAGGTGGTAGTTTTAGTTCTCAGACCTCTACAACTCTGGTAATAGATTTTTAAATTGGTGAAATTTAAATTATAGATAGGTACTAAGACATGACATTAATATGAGACCAATTACTTGATTTTAATTAGACTATCCATGTTTTTGATAAGTATGAGACACGAGAAATATGCATAAAATTAAACAATAATATAAAATAAAAAAAATAAATCCCTATGCGAGACCAAAAAGGTTCCTATCTCAGCATGTGCAGCGATATAAAGAAAATAACGCCGCGCTGATATTCTGATAGGACCCACTGTTGATGCCACGGACACACTTACGGAAACCGAAAATACTTAAATAATATATAAATAACAAACAAAATAGAATAAACACAGAAGGTGGGTCAAAGTATGTATATTATAAATATGTGTAAGTTTGATACAAATCTATAAATAAATCATATTAAATATAGGTAGACCTATGAACTTTGAGCATCGCGGACTTTCCGCGATGCTCAATGATCATTTGTCAAAACCATAGACAAATGACAGAGCGCGCGGACCAAAAGGTAATATATTAAATTTCTTAGAAAGGACCTTAAATACCTATGGAAGAAAAAATAAAAAGGAAATCTATGGTCGGCTGTCAAAAGAATTATGTTATGAAATAGTGTAAATAAATAAGTGTTAATAAACCAGGCGGAAAGGATACATAGAATATTGTTTTGCTAGTATTGAATAAAGCAGTACCCAAACGTACTTGTAGTTCAGTTCCTTAGCCTTAAACCTAGCCGCAGCGTGAAGAGTTTTGTTGCTGGGCGAAAGGTGTTCAACAACACAGACAGGCCCTTTCTGACCGGCAAATCCTTGATGTCCACAATTAAGTTTGTTCTGAGGGTTATTTTGGTTGTATTTAATAATGGACGCTAATAATTGATCGCGCAGCCTTGGTGATGCCAATTGAACTACTATGGATTTCGGACGTGCACTGGATGGATTGGTTTTGGCAACTCGCGTACAATTCAATAAGTCTTTTTCTTGAACATTACAGTTGACAGCTTGCCCGAGTTTGGTGACAATAGTTTACACATTCTCGTTTTTTGTTTCAGGCATGCATTGTGTACCTCAAGATTACTCGATCGGAACTGCTGCTCTAAATTATTAATTCGCACATTAAGATTCGCCATAGTTGTCTTCAGTTCCGTGTTTTCTATTTCTAGCCTCTTTATGGTTTCGCTTGATGCCTTCTGTTTACTCTCAAAGTCTTCAAATTGTTTTTCATGAATTGCATAGATTTTACTATTTCCTTCATTTCTGACTTAACTGTTTCCAACTTACAGTTCATAGTGCTGGCCAAATTTTCATTGAATTGTGTCAACATATCACTGAATTCTGCCTTAATTATGTCTTGGATAATTGAACGAATATCTTCTTTATTATATAAAGGTGATGGTGGAGATGGAGATCCACTGGATTGCCTCTTATTTCCTCTATTTTTAGACATATTACGGGAAGGGGTCGAGTCGTTAATAAATATTTTAGACCGTTCCGCATCACTGGCCATAATGGTAATTAAGAAAAAAAAAACGGACTCAGAAAAATATATTGATTATCCTCCCCGAGGCAGTGTAAAGTAGGCAGGAAACACTGCGCAGTCTACGATAAATAATCTTTGGTGCGAGCACTCTCATGAGTCACTCGACGCGGGCGCACGCCGATATGCTACCTATGTTTACAGCGTAACAGCGAGAGTAGTTTGTACTGTGCGTAAAAAGTATTGTCATGCACTCACCGGTTGACCAGCAGAGATTCAAATTTTTTTGCAAATCTCAACACAAATCGTTCTGTTTACACTGTTTTTGTTAATTTTCAATATTAATAACACTTGTTGATGTAATACTATATAACTTGGAACGATTTTAAGTGTAAGACAAGTCCAGATTTAACTTTTATTTCTATTTAACCAAAGAGCAAATTCACATGTATGTTTGTTGTGAAAAGTTACAAACGATGTTCCTTTTTTGACCTTAGAAAAAAAATACTAAACTACAAGCTACCCATAAAATTGTTGTATCATATAAGCAACTTCCAACAAGTCATTTTAGCCTCTTTGTCAGCCGATGATACAAAACTATCTAGGTACCTATTTTATTCAAAATTTCAAGCAACAAAATTGGCGAACATTTTTCTCACCCTTTGTCAACGTATCTAATTTATCGCCTATACAAGATTTAACAAAAAATCTTGTTAAATACAGGTCTTCGGGTCCCAAGCCCGGAGATAAACACTGGGGCCCATAGCGTTGTTGGGACTACTGGACCCTGTCTGAACCTGTACCCCACGAAACTGCCGTAACGCAGCAGTGGAAAGCTAGGGAGTACGCTCCTTGTTGAGAGATATACTGGTTCCTACTACTACCACTTAGTTTATATTCACTTACCTGGGATTCCTGCGGTAGGCTCCTGGGGGTCGATCAATATCGTGCCGTGCCGGGAGATGGATAGGAGAATATATATAATATTAGGGCAATAAGGGATGGACTGACGGCTGTCTGGACCGAAGGCTCCGGCATCCAACAGACAGAACACGTTTCCCGCAAAAGCACTTCGTTGTGCATGAAATATATTCAAAACCGACTTCGCGGGCGACCCACAAACCGATTGCGAACGGCGGGCGCAATTAGCAATTACAAATAGGCGAAACACATCTCGATTCGATATGTTTCGACAAGAGCCCGAATTCACCGTGTTCACGTTACAAATTTTCTCTCTCGACTCCTCTAAGTGTCAGCTGTCAATCCAAACTGTCAAATCGTTGACAGCCCTCTGACATGGTGTTGCAATAATAAAATATCAAATCGTGAACGAAACGTTTGGTTCAGAACAAATCTCTTGTACAACATTTTTGCTGCATAATACTTCGTTTATGAAATTCAATGTTATACATCGTCGGCATTGGCGTACATAAGAGGATTCTTGTAATAACCCCTAAATCGTAATCTGACAGCGAGACTGAAAATAACTATGCCTACAATATTTTTGATACGAAAGCATCAACAATTTACAAAGCATACAAACTCTACATGAGGGGAATTTATAATGCTGAAAAGATAATTGACATATTTCAGTTTTGTCTTGGAATGGAATTAAAGATCGATTAGATTTTTGTTTAATTGCTTACAAATGAGGCATAAGGAATCTTAATAATTTATTTCGCACATATAGCTCAATTGCATGTCAGAGCACAAGAACAGCTTGCTACATAGCCGAGCAATAAAGCAGCAACGACTGGGTGTAATTGATGCATAATAAGCCATGACGTTGCTTTCTCGGTACACAGGCAATCTCCACGAAGGAATAATGAACCATAATCCACAATATTAGGTTTGGTAGGTGTCACTTGTTTTCAAAAAAAATATTTCAGGGTACGCCATTTTCCGCATTATCCTTCACCTTCACACATTAAGTGGTTGCGCCGGCTAAGACGCAGCGCAGACACGCGAATGGCTGGTTTCGAGAGATAGGAAGAGATAAGCGATTGGGATCAAGTGAAGGTGACTTGCTTACAATAGGATTAGGTAAAGCACAAATTCCTGGAGTTCGGACGTCCGCTACGCCTGCTGCCACTGCGCTGCCGATGAGTGGTGTGAAGAAATAAGAGAAGTTCGCGAGCTCGTTCGACTCGAGCTCGGCCCGCGTGCTGTGCTATCGACTGGTCATCGTGACGGTTGACCCAGCACCAGCAACGAAGCAAGAAGGGTTCTTGCCGAAGACATGAATTGAAGAAGAAGAGCGAAAAGAGAAAGAGGGCCCTCTTTCTCTTTTCGCACAGGTGTCGCAGGCCAATATATATACGACTGGTTGACGTGTGTCAGCTTGTCACGACTATCACTTTGAAATATGCAGGTGGCGGTGTCGCTCACTCCCGATGCCAAGGCATTGTGGCGGAAAGGATAATGAGCGTAGGACACGATTTCAGCCAAATATCTCGCGTTTTTCTCCCTACCCGCAAGCACGTTACAAACACAACCGACGCTAGGCGCAAACATTAAGTATTCATAAAACTACGCAATACGACTATGTTACTGCCTCTATAACTATACTGAAAAGTAAATAAAAGCCCTTAGTTCAAACACAACAAAAACACAAAGCTCTTATGCTGACAGTATTCAACCACTACGTCGATAGTATTAGCATAAACCAACTTCGACCATTAGACCGCTCCACGCAAATGAGTAAATTCTTGTACTAAGCACTTCCAAAGCACTCGAAGTATTAAAACTTCTCGGTAATGAAAGCGAACTAAAATTCGAAGTTACAATGTATTCACAACAGCGATTAACGGGAACTGGAATGCCGAAGAACTATCAAATGCTGAACTACAGCTCGCATTCCTGTAGTTAGGATGTTGCTACAGGAATCTGATATTTGTTTAGGGATTGTTCAAAATTTAAATCTGTTCCACCTTTATTGTATCGCGAGTTCAAAAGCACAGAGCACGGTTCAGATTTGAAATTGGAAGAGTAATCAAAGAACATTAGTACTTGTACAATTATTGTACAAGTGAAAATGACTTTTCTCAAAAATGGTATGTAATGTTGCCATAACATCTCTAAAAAGTATCCAGAAAGTGAACTCTACCGGAGACTTATTCACAACTGTCCAGTACGAGATTTTAAATTTAGAATCTCCTACTGTCCAGTGGACAGTAGGTCATCTTCTTTAGATCTGCTTAGAAGAAAAAATCTAGTACCAGACACAGATTAGAGTTTAGCCATTATAACATGGATATAGGAGGGAGGCTCCAAATATATATCTATCTCTCTATTTGGTATGATATTTTATGAGATAGATATATTTTCGGAGCCTTAAACAGCCATTTTATAGTCTGTGACACTTAACGCGACGCAGAAAAAGTATGCACGTTGCGTTTTGTACTTTAGTAATGTTGTAGAAGTATAGTGTGGGATTTTATGTTTGTATTTAGTCATTTTAGTTTATACATCATGTTGGATTAAAACGTTCCATTCTTAAATTAACATGGAGTTTCAAAAACAATAATTTACATTTTTTTACTAAAACATTCATGTAATGTAAAAATAGAACAATGTTCAAAACTAAACGCGAAATTTTTAGTAAAAAAAAACAACGACTGGCGGGATTACACATTCAATTGCGACAATTGTGTTTTAATTTACCGCGTGAACATAGATAATTCCAAAAAATTAGTTCAAGTGAATCTGATTCGGAAATAGAAGGCACTCCTCTTGATTTAAAAGCTGAGGCCGAATTAGCAAAAAACAATTATCTTCCTCCAAAATACAAGGAGCGATATATGAAAACTTATGAAAAATTTATGAAGTGGAAGGCAGAAAAAACTGCCAACAGTTGGTCTAAAAATGTATTCTTGGCATATTTCAGCTTTCTTCGCCAAATAATGCAGCCAACAACTTAATGGGCTGTGTATTCTATGCTTCGATGTGTAGTGCAATATAAACACGATGTAAACATTAAGAATTATTCAAATTTAATCACTTGGTTGAAAAGACAATCGACTGGCAACAAAGGAAAAAAATCGAATGTATCTACCAGCCAAAACATACAGAAGTTTATAAATGAAGCACCCCATGATGTTTATTTAGCAGTGAAGGTAATATTTATTTTATTTACTTATTTAATTTAATTTGTTGTGATGTAAGTTGTCCGTTAGTCGGTTGCAATAATATAAATTTGCTATTAAATCTGGTTCCAATTAACAGAAACTTATTTTTATATTCTCGATGTAAAATAGTTTTATTTGTTTTTAGGTTATTTCCTATATTTAATTTCTTTTCTTATTAACTAAATTTTTAAATATTTTTATAAAACACAATTAAAAAAAAAACATTTAAAAATATAGAAAATAGAGGCCCACCGGTATCGGAAACAGGGTCCAAGCTACCGGCGGTCAGGGCTCCAGAGAGAGGAACCTCCTAACAATGCGAGCCGTGTCCAGCAGTACTGCTTTCTGGATCAGGCCCTTGACCCAGCCGCCTAACGAGAGCCTCCTAAGATGTTGGTCGAGGCTCGTGGCTATTAAGCCATTGGCTGACACGACTATCGGTACAATGATCGCTGTGTTTACATCCCACATGTCGACAACCTCGCGAGCCAAGTCAAGATACTTGATTTGCTTATCTTTCTCGGCTTTCACCAGGTTCCCGTCATGCGGGACGGTAATGTCAACAATCATTGCACGCCTCTCGATTCGGTCCACCATCACTATATCAGGCTTATTGGCTACAATAGTCCTGTCAGTGATGATGGACCGATCCCAGTACAATGTGATATTGCCATTTTCGAGAACTGGGTCGGGCACATACTTGTAGTACGGTACCTCCGATGCCACAAGAGTGTATTTCAGAGCAAGTTGCTGGTGGATGATCCTGGCTACAAGGTTGTGCCTATGCAAGTACTCCTCGTTAGCTAGACGAGAACATCCAGAGATAATGTGTCGGATGGATTCACCCGGGCGGTGACATGCCCGACAGATGTCAACCGTGCCATCCTTCACAATAAATCTCCGGTAGTTATTCGTCATGATAACTTCGTCCATAATTGCACAGACAAAACCTTCGGTTTCCCCAAAGAGGTCACCGAAACGCAGCCAGGCTACGGACGCTGCTTGGTCTACATCGGACCCATGTAGGGCCCGGAAAAAGCGTCCGTGAAGCTCCTTACTCTGCCATACCTCCTTGCGATCGTTAGTGTCAAGCACTACAGGTTTGCACCAGTTCTCATTCGCCAAGGAGAGCGGGGTGAGTCCCTTGTCCACTGTTACTACATCTCGATGAATACCCACGTCGGTGTTTAGAAAATATTCTCTGAGATTGCATATCTCGCGGTTGTGGAGGTTTTTGGCATTTAAAAAGCCTCGGCCTCCACACTTCCGCGGGATATACAATCTCATGACTGACGATCGTGGGTGATGCATTCGATATGCAGTCAGCAGTGTACGGACCCGCCTATCCAGGGCGTCAAGTTCCGTTTGAGTCCATTTGAGTATGCCGAAAGAGTACATCAGCACCGGCATGACCCAACCGTTGAAGGCGCGCATTAGGTTATTATTATTATGGTAGTTAATGGCTCCTGCCGAAGTATGAAGCTCTGTTATATTAAAAATAGGGACGTGGAATACTATTATGAAATAATTTTAGCAAAAGTACGAGAAACAAACAAAAATTTATCGCTCTTTTGTTATACACAAGGAGTCAGCTCATATTGTAAGGAAATACCATGACTTGCGCCCTGAAAATATGAAAAGTGATAATTTTTATATTAATTATAGAAACGGGACATACTCGTACCTGCGGCAAAAAATTGGTCGTCATAAGAATGCCTAAACAAATAGCAGAATTTTTGAATTTACCAAATCCAGAGAGCTATACTGGCCATTGTTGCCGGAGGTCGTCTGCTACCCTTCTTGCTGACTCTGGAGCTATTCGCACGGCAATAAAATGACATGGGGATTGGAAATCGGACCGAGTTGCAGAAGGATACATAGAAGAGTCATTAGAAAATAAAAGTGAAATTAAAAGCAATATAAATAAAAAATAAAATTGAATACTCAAAATACACCATGTTCGGAACCAAACGTCTTGTTCACTATTTGGTACTTTATTGCAACACCATGTCACTTGGCTGTCAGCAATTTGACAGCTTTTGATTGACAGCTGAATTTGAGAAGAGTCGAAAAAGAAAATTTGTAGCGAGCACACGGAGAATTCAGGTTCTTGTGGAAATATATCTAATCGAGATGTGTGATGTGTGTGATTCGTAATTGCACCCGCCTTTCGCGATCGGCATTGTGGGGCGCCCGCGCAATCGCTTTTGTGTATATTTCACGCACATTGAAGTGCTTTTGATGGGACCGTTTTCTGCCTGGTGGACGCCGGAGCCTTCGGTCCAGACAGCCTTCAGTTTATCCCTTATCGTCCCAACATTATATATTCTTCTATCCCTAATCTCCCGGCACGGCACGGTATTGATCGACCCCCAGGAGCCTACCGCAGGAATCTCAGGTAAGTGAATACCATTGTATCGCCCAACCCTTGTGGTCCGCATGGGATCACACCGACACCTGGCCAACCACTGCTACGATACGGGTTTAGAGAGGGTCCAGGAGTCCCATCGTTGTTATGGGCCCCAGCTTTTTGCTCCGGCTTGGGACCCGAAGACCTGTATTTAACACACCATCTGCCACTTCCCCGCAGCCGTCTACATCGCGTCAACAGCAGCTAAGCCTGACTCCGCAGCCATCTACCTCTCGCCAAGAACCGACCACTATTCCCCTGTCCGTAACATCATCGCAAACATCTACCTTACCAAACAACCAAGTTAATGTTTACAGACATTTATTGCCAGCCAAGAGTCCGTTAATCAAGATGTACAACAAACTAATATAATATCTTTCAGTAATTGCCCTAATATGAATGTAACCTTTAATATTAATTAAACGAATTTGTTGTTAAACTTTTATTCATTTTTGAGAAAAACATTATACAAACCTCAACCAGTAAGAAATCCATCCTAGCCTCGTATATATGGACCTCACCTGCGGTTCGTTCTGGTTAACCCATACTTGGCCAGGAAGGCTTACTTACTGGATTCTGCAGTAATGTACTATTCTTTAGGGGCAGTAATGATTAAACAAATAGTAAAAATTGAAGACAACCTGATGAGGAAGCATTTTAGATTTCTTTTCTGAGGTAATCATATAATAAACTCTGAGGCAATCATATAATAAACATTATTACATGATTGCCTCAGAAACATAGCATATAGCTTATAAAAAGTAGAGATTTAAGGGTGATTTAAATATCAAAGGCAAAAACAAACTTTATGGATATTAATTTCATTTCATGGAAAATCACAACTGAGCCTGAATACGTATCCGTTTTCAGCATGAAATGCATGTTATTACGAGTAGAAACGAGGTGTTTGTAATAATTCCTCTATACAAATTTCGGAATTAATCATTTCGGTATCCATTTAATTTGAAAAATAACACTGGTCATTGGTAAATTACGATAAAATTGTATTTGAAACAGGAGACATTAATTGGTTTATGTAACTGGTTAGGTGGCATGGTTGGCGCAGTGGATGAGCACACTGCGTGTCTCGGGTTCGATTCGCGCACGGAACAAATATGTGTATGGCCTACAGATAGTTGTTTCGGGTCTGCCTTTTTTTTATGTGAGTTTAAATGAATGTTCACGCAGCCGCGATAAAGGAGTAATTCCTAGTGTGGGGCAACCATTTTTCTTAAAAAGAAGTAAGAATACAAAATTCTACTAACGATCTACGCCTATTGTCACTAGGCAATATCATTAAAGAAAGGAATTTTCGAATTTTTGAAATAGGGATGAAGATTTGGAAGCTCAGTTAGATTTGCCACAACTGACCAGGAGACCAGAATCCAGAAGTCACAAAAAACCCGGGGCTGGAATCATGAGTGGTGACTCGCAAACTACAAGGAGAACATAAACATAAAGAAAAGAAGTATATCCGGGGATGGAATGTGTGGTAATGACTCTCGAACTCCCAGGAAATCGGAATTATGAAGATGTAGAAAATCATAAAATCTTTATTACAACTTATGCCTCTCCTCTATTATGCCAAACGCTCCAATACGTTCGTATACCAACCTTACCACGTTTATAAACTAGTGATTCATTATTCATAATTCATAATCATTTATTTGCTAATATGGGTAATTACATAAAGTTGTTACAAAAATATAGCACAGTCCAACCATATTACACCTTGAGGCATGCAAATCACAAGCAAGTATACATTTACTTGCAAAAAATAATTTATATTTAACAACACAATTTCAATTTAGTTTTGTTTTGTTAATTTCACCGCGTGGCAAATAACAATGAAACATAAAAAATGAAGCTATCAATAATGTCACTAGAAATTAAATTTAAAATGTCATATATTAAATGAGAATGTCAAGATATATTTGTAATTAAATGTCAAAGTAATAATATTAAAAAATAAATTAAAATTAGCGCACTAGTCACATCAACAATATGTCTGTCAATATGTCGAGTCTGTGTTTCCCGATAGCTACAATCTAGGGGTCTTTAAGTTAAGAGTGAATAGGTGTCTAGGCAAGCGTGCTCCACCATCGACCACATCATCGCTTACTATCAGGTGAGATTGTGGTCAAGCGCGAGCCTAAATTAGATAAAAAAAAAAAATGTCCTTACATTCTCTTTTAAGGAATCGACAGTGTTAGAAGCGGGGTTCGAACTTAGTACCTACAGGGCGCACAGGTCAAAAGCACACGCCTCAGCCGCTAGGCCAAGCGATCATTAGTTTTAGTAGACGAAATAGGGAAGCATTAGCTACTAGATGCTTGTTGCATCAAATGATATAAACGTAGGTAAAGTGGCAAATGGGTTCAAAGTCCAACTTCTTTGTTCTTTCTTTGCGTACAGGACGGTTTATATTTAAATTGTCTTTGTGTTTGCAGTCACAGTTTTTATCACTCTCTGTTTATGTTTTTTGCAAAATATGCAGTCTATCACTGATTTAGGTATTATGTTTACAAAACATGCACTTTATAATAAGATTTCAATTGTTTTGAAAAAAGTTTAACACTGTTCATACACACTTTTTGCTTTTTGCATTGTATTGATAACACAGCTGATTGTTTATAGATTCACCTGATGTTATGACAATGTCTCTGCTGTATCAATATGTCCTTTCACAAATACATTTATTTTTATTATTAAACTGTAACTTAAACTATTTTAAATCATTTTAAAATACGGATTCGATGTTGACGTGACTACTAGCGCCACTATTTTCATGTACTGCACAAGTAGATCAGTGTCATCGTACCTTTGTTCGCCCAACATACTCCTTCGCTTACATCTGTCTACACCAAAGTCCCATTATCGTACTATGGCAGCGCCCTCATCTGCCTGAAACTCGCACCAACTTAGCTCAACTTGCACTGAATACTACATTAAACTTACTTTTAGTGCCTATCTCGTGGATCGCAGTGCTTTGAATAACTTTATGATTTATGGCAATACCTTTTATTAGGTCCTTACCTATGAAATTGGTGTTTTTTCGTACTGGCCACTTTGATCTCAAATTTTTCCTCATTGGTTAGGAATTCCAATTTTAAATGTATACAGCTATTTACTCATGCGTTTGTGTTTTCCGTAATTTATTTGTTTTTTCTTCTTTTGGTTTTTTCTTTGCGCCAGTCAGTTTACAAAATGGAAAACTTGAAATATCGCGTTATTATGAGTGCGAGTTTCATCGTGGCACCACTGCTGCAGAAACAGCTCGAAGGATTAATTATGTGTATTGCCGACGGTGTCGCAAAAGAAAACACAGTGCGTTTTTGGTTCCAACGTTTTCTTTATGGAAATTTCGACCTGCAGAATTACCCCGTGGACGGCCAGAGATCAAAGTTGATAATGAAGAATTCAAGGCTATTGTGGAAGCGGATCCATCGCAAACCACGTCCAAGTTAGCTGCAGGCTGCGATGTTTGTGATAAACCTATTTTAATCCACTTGAAGCAAATTGGGAAGGTTAAAAAGCTTGAAAGGTGGGTACCTCATGAATTGAGTGCGGCAAATCGACAAAGGCGCGTCGACTGCTGCGTTACATTACTCAACCGGCACAATAATGAAGGGATTTAAAATCGAATCATTAACTGTGATGAAAAGTGGATCCTGTACAATAATCGGAAATGCTCATCGCAATGGCTGAACCAGCCAAATCCTGCCCCAACCGAAAATTGACAAAAAAAAATGTTGTGAGCGTTTGGTGGACTAGTGCCAGTGTCGTTCACTACAGCTTTCTTAAATCCGGCCAGACGATTACGGCGGATGTCTATTGTCAGCAACTGCAAACCATGATGGAAAAGCTAGCTGCTAAACAGCAGAGGCTGGTGAACTGGTCTAGGCCACTGTTGCTTCAGGACAACGCTAGACCACACACTGCACAACAGACGGCTACCAAATTAGAGGAGCTTCAATTGGAATGTCTAAGACATCCACCGTACTCCCCGGACTTTGAAGATTACCATTTTTTTCGAAATATTCAACTCCGATGGGGCAGTCCAAAGCGCCTTCAAAGTGCATTGATAGCAATGGTACATACTTTGAAATATGAATATATTATATTGAAAAAACGACTTTATGTTCCTCCCTTACAAAACGCCAATTTCATATGTAATATACAAAAATGGCTAATGGATACTTTATGCGTCCTTCTTTGACCTTGTTTTGAATTTGAAAAGAAAAGTTATGAGAATTCTGCAGGTCATTTTCGGTATAATGTTGGTGATCACATCAGTTTAATATGAAAGAAAAAGGCACATTTTATTGTGAATGAAGTTAATTGAGTTTTATTACACGTTTTTCGCCATAATGATAGATCTACGTTTCGTAACGAACTGTTTCAACTTTTTCTCATTGGCAACTGATTGAAATGATTCGTAATTCGAAAAACCAGCCAAGTGCGTATCGGAATTCACACATTTATGTTTCCGTCCCAAAACCGCAAACTTAAGTTGGTTGTTATAGGAAAAAACCGGCCAAGTGCGAGTCGGACTAACGCATGAAGAGTTCCGTACCATTTTCGCAAAAAACGGCAAAAAAATCACGCTCTACTTAAATATTTATTTCATTCTGTTTTTAGTATTTGTAGTGATAGCGGCAACAGAAATACATCATCTGTAAAAATTTCAACTGTCTAGCTATCACGGTTCATGAGATAGATCCTGGTGACTGACAGACAGACAGATGGACCGCGGAGTCGGTATTTTTTACCCTTTGGGTACGGAACCCTAAAAAGAGGGCGTTTCAAAAAAAATCTGATTCACAACAAATTATTGTTATTTTTTTTTTTTTTGTAAAATTAACATTATCACCAAATTTCAAGTTGGTCAATGGAAAGTTTAAAATATCTTCGGAACAAAATTTTGTTCTGTTCATTCCTTTGTTTTCCAATATTTTCTTTAATAAAAATTACTGTATTTATCTATTTAACGAGGTCTAAATAACGGTACCCCACTCGATGGAGCAAGAGCGCCCCTTAAAAATAGAAATAAAAATGATTGTTTGACCATTTGCATAGCTTTGGGTCAAAGGTCAAGGTGCATTTATTGTCAAAATTTAAAGACTAGCTCGAAACGTGTGCCCGTGAAACCCGTGTAACAGACGATGGACATACGGAAGACGTTCAGACTGACAGACAGACGGACACGTGAGTGGCCGTAATAGGATTCCGTTTGGACCTTTCGGGTACGGAACCCTAAAAACATCAACTTACATGAACCTAGATTTAATCTAGATTGAACTTTGACGGTATGCCAATGTTGCAGTTTCCATATTTTAACGGCACTTTCGCATTCGGATCTCAGTCGCAAACTGTCAAAAACAAATATTTTCCCTACATTTCGACATATTTTTTACTTTAATTGAAACTTAGATGATTTTGAGATTAACGATTTTTACGTATGCGAATTGGTATTTAGATAGGTGAAAATGAATTAGGTAAAATATTGGTGGGTGCAATATGGGGAAAATAAGGAAAATATTCAGGGTCGTTGCGGTACCAAGGCGTAGAAAAATGAAAGCTCTACACTTAAAATATCCCTCACACATAACACACCTGTGTCCAAACAATTTTCTGCTTCGGCAGTTGCTCGGGTGTAGCAAAGTTTGAACACAAAAATATTTTGTTCTGGTTTATGGTCTGAAGCTAGCGAAGTTTTCGTGCATCATATAAAGTGCCTGCTTTAGGGCTTATCATTATTTCAGAACTTTTGGTTATGTCGTTTTTTGGTGCCTTATGACTTATCTATCTTCAACCTTGACTCTTTATATGTGTAATTATGATACATAATTGGTTTTCAAACGCTGGGGGGCTTTTGGGGACAAAAGTTCAAACAGGACACAAAAGTGTTCATTGAATGTTACACTTGAACATAAACTCACTAAATACAACTCTAACAGCTATAACAATCTCTAGACATGTAACAGACGGAGTAATCATGCAACATGTCGACTTAAGAAGTCGTTGAAAAACTGCCTCGGTTTCTCAAAAGCTTGAAAGTGATTTTATGTCAAGTGATTTGATTGGATTTTGTTATCTTAACCAATCACATAAATGAGAGAATGTAACAATTTAATGGTGATCACTTGATCAGCCTTTGTGAAACCATGTGATTAACACAGAACATCCGTATTTTCAATATCGTTTTTAACGGATCCGTCGATAATGGAGGTGATATTCACACCGCATTTACAGTACCGTTTTAATGGACCCGTCGTTACCTGGGGTAATGTTCACACAAACCAACTTTCTACAAAGATGGACGTCCGATAAAACGGATCAGTATTTTAATTCTGTTGTGTGTGTGAACTCACTCATAAACACAATAATTGTATTTTTTTTACAAAGTTTGACTGCTGCGTTGCGTGTCGCGGGTTCGATTTCCACACGGACCAATTATTTGTTTGACCTACAGATAGTTATTCCGGCTCTGGGAGCTTGTGTATGTGAGTTTATATGTATGTAGACGCACCCACGATACAGGAAGAAATTCCTAGTGTGGGGAAAGGATAACAAAAAAAAAAAACTATAGCAAAATACCTCCTGATAATTATAATTAAACTAAACAAAATTAAATTCAAAACTTTGTTTTCGTTTTGTAAACAATGATATTACAAATTAGATGATTATATTCAAGACAAGCTGTACCCGCGGCTTCTCTCCCCTTAACTGCCTAACCTACCCTACTTACCCACCTACCTGTACCTACCCTATTTACCTACCTACCCTACTTACGAGATAGGTAGCTAAGTAGGGTAGGTACAGGTGGGTACCTGTACCTACCCTACTTAGCTACCTATCTCACAATTTGATTCTGCCTAGCCCTTTCCATCATCGGACTACAAGACGTACAGCCATGCGCCATCGGTACATGGTAGACATCCCTCCCATACGCACAAAGCGTTTTCCTAATACTTTCATTGTGCGCACAGCTAAGGAGTGGAATTCCCTGATAGCTACACCTAGGGGTCTTTAAGTCTAGAGTGAATAGGTTTCTTCTAGGCAAGCGTGCTTAACCGTAGACCACATCATCGCTTAACATCAGGCGAGATGGTGGTCAAACGCGAGGTCATAGATTTTAAAAAAAAGCTGAACCTACCCTACTTACCTGGACCTACCTACCTTACTTACCTTTCTACCTACCTAGATTGAGCGTTTACTGCACAGAATACTATTAACTCTTACTAGGCAAGTTCCAAGGTACCTTTAATGCCAGAATTGATTACCCGAATATCATGAAACTTGAACAGAACAGGTAAAATGAGGTTGTTCCACGGTGAACTGCACACAACTACGTACCCCTTTAGAGCGTACTGTCGTGATGTTATGTTATAAAATGGTATAAACAATAAACAGACATGCGATTGCAGCAATCTCTAGACATTTGCCGTCATTTATTGAAGAGTTCTAATGTATATCCCCGAACATCTTTATCAGATCTTCACCTAATTAAATTTGGACTAATTTGGGAACATATTCTTTCAATCAAAAAAAGAATTTAAATCGGTCCACAATTAACGGAGATAACAGTGAACAGAAACAAACAAAAAAAGTTTTGTACATAGAACCTCCTCCTTTTTGGAAAATAGGTAAAAAAATACCTATACATAGCTGGGACTCAAACTCGCAACCTTAAGTGCATTTTGCGTGTTAGGCCACCACGTTTATCATTAGGCTATTCAGACGGGCAATAGCGGCAGCGAAATTACGAACCACATTGCACGCACGTCAACATCGTTTTGACATTAGTAGTATGATTTGAGACCTAAAATCTCATAATACGTATTTTTTAGGCTTGGATTAGGTCCCGAATTATTATTCTTACTCTAGCCACACTTGAAAAATAGCCCTTGAAGTTTTATCGTTGATTTGACATAGAGAGTTTACCCCCCAAGTTCGCTGCATCCACGTATGGGGGCGCGGCAGAAGGGTTTTAGGTACCCTAACTACCTACCAATTATTTTTCTATGGTCATTCTTACGCGGAAAATCTTAAAACCACACTTCAGAAAATGACGCGAAACGCACAACGCCATCTATAGAATATGGATTTGAACACATTAGCAGAATCGGGCACAAACTTGCTTCATAACCAGCGGGTAGCAAAGCGTTTTGGTCCCTGGCTAAGTCGGTCGAATCAGACTTTTGTCACCCCTCACTACCACCACTGCTGAAACCTGACGGGTCACTGGTCCACTCCGCTGAGGAGAAGGCAAACTTGTTTGCCTGCCTTTTTGCGGAATCTTCGCATCTGAATTTTGATGGCACGCAGCCTCCTGATGTGTAACGAGTATGTCGGACATTCGCATCCATCAAAAGGACGTCCGTAGGGTGCTGCGTAGCCTTGATGTGAACAAAGTGAGTGGCCCCGACGGGATACAGAAATTGTCCTTAAAACCTGTGCACCTGAATTGTCTTCGATCTTGACACGCCTATATCGCCTTTCGATAGAGACTGGAAAAGTGCCGAAGGCATGGAAGCAAGCCAACGTTCAGCCCGTGCCCTATAAGGGCAGTCGAGCTGACCCGGCCAACTACAGACCCATATCTATAACGTCCATCCTCTGTGAAAGTATGGAACGTGTGCTCAACGGTAAGCTCCTGGCATACCTAGAAACGAACGACACCCTTGGTGACCGCCAATAGGGCTTCCGCCGAAATCAGTCCACTGGGGATCTTTTAGCGTATGCCATTTACATCTGAAGTGAGGCCATCGAGAGACACGGGGAAGCGCTAGCCGTCTCCCTCGACATCTTGAAGGCTTTCGACAAGGTCTGGCTCGAAAGCCTCATTAGTAAGCTTCCTTCCTTCAGTCTGCCTAGTGGTCTATGTGATTGGATTGCAGACTTCCTGAGGGATCGATCCATCCGAGTGGTTATCGACGGCTGCTCGTCCGGTCAGTTAGATATCAACGCCGGAGTCCCTCAGGGGTCAGTGCTCTCGGTAACATTATTCTTGCTGCACATTAATGATCTGCTAAAACCCGGAACCTTTGGGTACGCAGACGACAGCACTGTTGCTGAGAGATACGTGTCCGGCGCACGGGCTACTGGGCCTCAGATTCGGTCTCTCCGGGAGGCCATGGTTGAACGCTTGAACCTGTCCTTGAAGGTGGCCTCCGAATTCCACCCGGCTCCTTCTTTCCGTGGTGTAACCGTGCCTAACGGCACACGGACCACCTCGAACTTCTTGGTGTTACGTTGGCATCTACCCTCAACTTCGGTCCATACATTGAGGTGAAAACTCAGTTAGCTGCAAAAAAGTTGGGGATTCTTGCAAAGGTGAGACGGTACTTCACGCCTAAACAGCTGCTCAACTTGTATAAAGGGCAAGTTCGGTAATGCATGGAGTATTGCTCTCACCTCTGGGATGGATCTGCCAAATACCAGCTTGATGCACTTGAGTCGATTGACAGACGGGCCAAAAGGCTTATTGGCAACGATGCACTGGTCGCATCAAAGCTCCAGAGCCTCAAACATCGACGCTGAGTCGCCAGTCTGTCGGTTTTTTATCGGTTACATTTCGGAGAGTGTGCGACGGAACTGCACAATTTGATTCCGCCTGGCCCTTTCCATTATCGGACTGCAAGGCGTACGGCCATGCGCTTTATGGTAGACATCCCTCCCATACGCACAAAGCGATTTGCTAATACTTTCATTGTGCGCACAGCTAAGGAGTGGAATTCCCTTCCGGAGTCTTTGTTCCCTGATAGCTACAACCTAGGGGTCTTTAAGTCAAGAGTGAATAGGCAAGCGTGCTTCACCGTAGATCACATCATCGCTTAACATCAGGCGAGATGGTGGTCAAACGCGAGCCAATAGATGATACAAAAAAAGAAAACCCCTAAACCGACGCGCTGTTGTTTCGACACCGTTTCACATTTACTATTGTTATGATTGATTACATTTTTATTTTATATATATATAGCTTTTTGCAATAAAATAAAAATGAATGTTTATGCAATAAACTTGAAACTTGTAATCATACCACTAAGCGACCAACCTATGCATGGTTGCATATTGCAAACACGTATTATTTTACCAAAATTTTAAGTGCAATTCGGTTTAATTGCATCGCATTGCGACCTTTTGAATGTCATCATCGTCATGATCATATCAGCCGTAAGACGTCCACTGCTGGTCATGGGCCTTCGCCAAGCTTCGCCACATCGTCGTCGTTCTCTTTTGAATGTACTTGTAATTTAAATCGCTTAACAGTGTAAAATACATAGAATCGCCGTAGCTGTTGTATTGTGGCATACTTGCTACGACAGCGTAGTTGACGAAGTAATCGACAAGAAGCATGGCGAGTCGGTTTAAGACATTTATTTTTCAAAAACAGAATCTACTTATTTATAATTATAATGTTCGTTAATGACATCAAAAAAAAATCCATTGTAACCTTCACTAGTCTTTTACAACCATCTCTTTTAAAAAAATATCTTCGTCATCTATAAAATCTTTACAAATAAAGCTGTTTCTGAAATACCCAAATCAATATAACCCTTACAAACAATACATTCGGCAACATTTCACAAACTACTATAAACCTCTGTAACGAGGTTTCCAAAAACCGTTCAGGTGTAAACGGGCCAGCCACAAGCTTATGTGATCTAACCACAAATTCAGGAAAATGGCCTTTATACCGGTGTAAATCATTAGAGTAAGCCTCAAAGACTTGGATCAGTATCTTCCTTTGAAGGAACTTTTAGGTGTAACTACAAAAGGATCTTGAGGTGATTATTTGGAGAGCTGTGCCATACTGAAAAGGAATTGCAATCTTATCAAATACAGAATACACACACCGGCAAAATTAGTGGAACAAAATAAAAATGTAGATTTTTTTTAAAACTACTCTTTGTTTTTATAAATTCAAAGTCAAAGTCAAATATATTTATTCAACTAGGCCAAAAAACGGCACTTTTGAACGTCGTACACAGATTATAATTAAAATTTACAATTAATAAAAGTTGATTCTACCGTGCATTCGCAAAAGTAGGTTGATATGGAGAAGAATGCACAAGAAACTCCATACTTACTCCTTTAAAAAAAATGTGTCTTACAATATTTACATAAGTATGTTCATTAATAAATTCATATATGTGAGGACCATGCACCCAGAAAAGCACTACACACTATACAACGTACAGGTATAAAGTATTAAAATCATTAACAGGTAAATTCATTAATTTTATAAATCGGAACATGTTTCTCACATACCTACAAATATTGCAAACATATGTAAAATACCTAAATCAACAACAACGGAACAGTGAGTGAATTAATTTCTTAAAAAAAAAAATGAATATAATATAAATTAACAAATTTGATTTTGTCTACACTAAAGATTGCCCTATGGAGCAGGACCAGCATGTTTCCAAGCATTCTTATCTTGAATATAATCATCTAATTTGTTATATCTTGCTTGTTTACGAAGTGTGCTTTTAACGAAAGTTTTAAATTTACTTGTTTTAGTTTTGATATATCACAATGTATTTTGTTATAGAATTTAACACAGTCCTTTATAACACAGAAATTTATATTAAGACAGGTTTCCTGATTTGAAAAAAGATGGCGCTGCCGTCACGACAACATATCGCTCCGTATTTTTTTATTTTCAAATATTCTAAAAGCAGTAATATCGATATAAATTTAAACTTAAGTGACTTGAATAAACAATATACATCAGTGATAGTGTTATCTAGCACCAAGAAAGGACACAAAACAAATAAACAATGAAAAAAGACAAGAACCGTGGCAGTGACATGTCTGCATTTAAACATCTTTATACTGTCTACAAGCGGTGTAATATCAGTCAAATCGGTGATAAAGTGAAAAAAGACCATTTCAAGTGAGAATACCAGCAGTGAAAGTGATTAACCGTATAAAAACTGAATTACTTATCACGAATAAATCGTTAAGAAAATATTTTGAATAATGGCACCGTCATAGTGTTAAATACTTAGGACAACGCCATCTATATTGTAACAACCACACTGACTTACACTCAAAGTGAAGTCGATAACACAGAGCACCTACAAAAGTACTGGACGGACAAAGCGATCAACTTATTTGGATTGACTTCGTAAGCATTCGATAGCCGCGTAGCTAAACTGTGTGCCTCCGTTGCATTGAACGTATGATTGTGGGTTCGAACCACAGCAAAGCAGTTTCTTTTTGGAAGCATATCGATACTTTAAAATGAATTCTGATATAAGGAATAACATAACGATGCGTAAAAAACACAAAAAAACATCAACATCGTTTGAACGGCTATGTTTAACCAGCCCATCGTCATCTGAGAAGTCAATTGCAGACAGTCTACCCGAACAAATTACAAACTACGACAATGACCACACAGAGAACAAATAAAATCACTGACTGACCAACTCAGTAGCGCACACGAACAAATTGACGAACTGTTACTCGAGAATGGATCACTTACCAAAGTAACACAGGAACAACAAAGACAAATTACCTATTTAAAAACGATATGTACAAGCACTCCCCAGAGTACTAACCCGGCCCGCAAGAAAAAAAACAAAAAGCAATGTAGAAAAACACTTGATTTTCAAAGAGAAGATAGTGATACTCCAGTCAAGGACTGTGATTCAAGTGAAGTTAAAGTAAAAACATCACAGGAACGTAATCAAAAATCTTTGCAAGATGATTCAAATAGACAGTCATGTGAGAAACCGAGAATAATAATTCTGGGAGATGAACAAGTTCGAGGACTTTCACAGGTTCTAATCAATAGAAGGACAGCCGAGTGGAATGATTGTTACACGGTCTCAGCCCTAGTCAAACCAGGTGCAACATGCTCTGATATTCTATGTAATAACTTAGAATTATATAACTCGCTAACCGAGCAAGACATTGTTATACTATCGATAGGAACAAATGATAGTAATCCATCTTATCTCCTGAAGGAAGTATGTATAGCGCTTAATAATCTAAAAACGTGCCAACAAATTTATTTATTAGGCGTGCAATGTAATGTTTTTTTAAATAAGAATATGTTAAACCACAGCTTACAACTTTTAACGCAAAGTTTCTCAAACTGTAAATATATTAATACAAACGAATTCTCATATTATAAGCGTTACTTTCATATAAAACAAAATAATCATACATATTTGAATGAACTTAGTTCTAAATTAAATATTGAGATTGACTACATAAAATACACAAAAGAATTTCTCATAAAAAAGCCTTTATATTTCACTGCACGTAATCAGGAAAAACTGAATGAATTAACGAGAATATGCTCCAGTCAGAAGACAATTTTAGATTATTTTAAGCCAATGACATGTAATATGAAACCGTCAATAAATACTAAAGCACAATCTGAATCTAGACAGGTATCTGATTCAGCTTGTGCTAGTCTTTTTCGTGTATGAAAATATTATTGTACTGCACCAAAATATTAATGGACTAGTAAATAAGTCGGACTTATTAGGTGTGCACCTCAATGATTTTGTCGATGAGGGTAAATCGGTGGACATATTATGCATAACAGAAACAAACATGAATAAGGACGATCATATGCATGTTCACGTGCCTAACTATACACTCCACACTTATTTTTCACGAGAAAGTAGGAACCGGGGCTCGTGTATACTAATGAAGAATACTCTAATGGGAAAAAAAAATGATGTAGGAAAATGGTGTAAACCAAACCTTATTGAAGGTTGCGCAGTTGAGTTGCAGAATCACCCCGTAATAGTCTTGTGTATATACAGACCTCCTAATATGGATAAGGTGTCATTAAATACATTCCTTTTTAATTTAGATTTGACTCTCAATGACATTGCTTCAAACGTAAGAAAAAGATTATTTTATGTGGTGATTTCAATATAGATCTTCTGAAGGATAACTATGCCTCTCGCAGTTTTAAAAATCTATTGCAAAGTTTCAATCTGAAAATAGGTGTGCCTACCCCTACACGTCTTTGTAGCGGCACCTGTATTGATAACATTGTCGACAATATACGGGGTAGTAAATGCGTAACGGTCGAACTGGCAATGTCAGATCATACAGCACAACTACTACAATGTCCAGTTAAAAAAACTTGCATTCTCCCTTATTGGTACATATTTAGACGTAGTTACTGTACAGAAAATATGCAAAACTTTAAACGGTGTTTACAAAATTTGACATTCAATGATATTTATTCCTGCAAAGAACCCAATGACGCATTCAATAAGTTTTACGACACGTTTAAATTGTTTTACGATATGTGCTTTCCACTTAAAAAACTTAAGCGATACGCAGTAAAATCTCCTAAGTGGATCAGTAAAGGAATAAAATTATGCTGTAAACGCAAGCGCGAAATGTTATGGCAGTTTCGGAAAGACCCAAACCCCAATACTAAATCAAGGTTTAAAACTTATTCGCGACGGTTAAAAACTATAATTCGTCTAACAAAAAAATTACAGAATAACAACCATATTAATAATGCGTCGAATAAGAGCAAGGCTACATGGCAAATAATAAATAAATGCAAAAATAACAAACCGGTTGAAGGAATATCAAAACTTAGGATAAATAACGAAGATATAACTGACCCAAAAATAATCTCCCAAACCTTCAATGACTATTTTATTAATGAAATCGAATCAGTTTCTGACATGAACATTTGTGATCAAAATTTAAAATTTGACATGCACCTTGACTCTTTATTTTTAATTCCCACAATTCCCTCTGACATTATAAAACTAATTATTTCGTTGAATAATACACATAGTTCGGGATATGATGACATCACAACAAATGTCATTAAATATGTCTCAACTATCATAGCACCGGTACTTAGCTACATAATAAATATGTGTTTAGAATCGGGTGTGTTTCCGTGCCACCAGAACTGCGATATTGGCCTTATTTAGATAGACTGCAGTTGAAAAATTGGTATGCGTCAAGCATTATCCTGGATCAAAACGAAGTGACCCCTGATAAAGGGGCAAATAATATCACATTTTATTCTTAAATAACTTTTCTATAGCGATCTGCAATAAGATCTCCTCTATCGATCACCACCAAGTCCACACGAGCTCCTAAACATGTCCTATCTGAATCCAAGATTCATCCTCTACAATATGCCACAATAGCTTAAAAAAATACAGATCTTGTTGTTCTGGTTCATGATAACACATTTATTGCCGTCCGTTAATTCAATTTAAATGACTTTACACTCTTCGCTTAACAATATTTTAATCCATTAGTCCGTGGACCAAAGTCGCTGTTCACTAGCAGAAGTTATTCTGTTTCTAAGGAGGTGTGCCTAAACTTTTGGACCTTCGGCGGGCACGAATGAACCTAAACCAGCTTCCTTAAACCTCCTTCGTACCGTAAACTCACTTACTGTTGCACCTTGGACTTCCTCCAGCTCAATTCTGGCTTGTATATCTTTAAAACGCAGGTTTTTGTGAACGAGAAAATGAATGAAATGATTATTCCTGTTAGAAAAACGAGTTTTCTACCCCGTCTTGATCTTTTCACAAAAATATTAGTATCTGTGAATAATTGCAAACTGCAATATATACGTAGGTATATGCACATCATCTATAGGTTTCATATTTTTTTCTCATCTCATGTACCCTGGGCCTCTTAGTTTGAAATAAATTGGACATAATGACGACCTTAACTTCGAAAAAGATCTAAACGTTAAAATTAAAATGAATAACTTGGTACGAGTATGTTAATGTGACCATAAGTGACCAACAAAACCATAAAGTGGCCATAAGCGAAATTATCTCAAAATGATATAAATTCGAATAAAAACAAACGCATGACAGATAACAATCAATTGTTTTATCTATTAAGTATAATTGGTTTTATTACAAAACAAAATAAAAAACCTGTAACGGTAAAAAAAAGTTTTATGATATTTTTTTCTTGTTCCGCTAATTTTGCCAGTGTATGTATTATTATGTCGCAGTGAAAGTTAGGTAGCTTTTTTTTATTCATATTGTTTCCTTCTTGTAGTGAACGCAACAGCCATTCAGCCTATGGTCAAAGCCATTTGTTTTGTTGACATTTTTACTCGACTTTGGACTAGTAATGTTATAAATCTTTATTCAAGTAGAAAAACATCATATCACGGGAATTTAACGCGATGATTTCGATTGTTTATTTACCTATTTCACCCGACGTTTCGGCCGTGTTGCAACGACTGTGATCCCGGGTAGACTAGTGTCTCGGTGTACTGACTCCGTTGGGGCAGAAAATTCTTCCTCTACCCGCACATTTCTAGACACAACACTGATTGTGTCCTTATTCTGTAAGTTCGCCGACTGCACAAAACGAGATAATGTTTTTTGAATCACTGGAATCTTTATTCAAGTAGTTTTAAGTAATGTAGGTAAGTTATAACAGTGTACCAAAACAAACTAGCTGAAAATGATTCTTATTCCAAGAAAATTCATTTTGTATAAATAGGTATTCAAAACATTCTCCTTAACGCTGTTTTGTCGTAGTTATCAATTTGACCGTGTAAATCCATTTGTCATGTATCGGCTTTACCCGATAAGGACTGATCTCAAATTGTATCGTGCAAGACCGAGACAGAGATACCTCCTTATTTATTCACGCCGCATTCCCTTTGTTGCTACTAAATTCGAATTTATTTAAATTCCTCACCAAATGTGCCTTTAAAATGTGTTTGAAAAAGTTTTCTTTACCTAAGATTCTTTATAAAAATTGTTTTAAAACTTTTTAAAGGAGTTTGTTTGTGATTTAAGAATAAACTTGGAAGTTTAGTTCTTATGTTGAAAATATAAGTTTTTTGTAATATATAATCTTTTGTTTTACAGTAATAAGTTCACGACAGGGATTAAAAAGTATTTAGGATTAAGTTTTCTAAATGTGACACGTTTTCTTTAAAATATAAAACTTTTACAAAGGCCTTGGGCTACCATTTTACACCAAAGATTTCCGATAAAAATAGATTTTATAGACAAGGAGTTTACTATGTGATTCGTTCGAGAAGCTATCCAATCCCATATTTCGAGTGCCCAGCTCTTTTATGATGACAGCTGATTTTATCTCCTAACTATAAAAATACATCGTCGTTCTGTAAAGGTAATGCTTCATTGCAAACGAGGGTAAAATAAAATTAAAGGTAATCAAAAAAGTGTTAAATGTGCTTTTCATCTATATTACAGATAGTGAATAAAATACCCCAATGATTCACGTACGATGGCCCAAATGGGAGATTAAGAGCAAACAATGAATTCATCTACTACTATTCCTTGCCAATAATATTCGTATTCGTGCAAGTTACGGTGAGTGCTACTTCCAGCTGTCATAGGCGTAGTTAAAATTTGTCGCAGCCGGCAGTTCCTATGGAAAATTGGTCACACTCACTGACATGCTTGGTTTATGTGACAAGTGATGAAAATGCATCAGTGGTCTAGATGTTAGTAGTCTGTAGGCCTGCAGGATATGTTCCAAATCTAACATAAGCCGAGACAAGTTTTATTTCAGATTTTATTACGGATATAATACGATTTCAGAATGAAGACAAGGTGTCTTAATAAGCAAAATGTTTCTCATGACATTATGATTTTCGAAACCTTCAAAAGACAGTATTATTGAGTGTTATTTTTATGAAAAAAAAGTATTTTTTTTACTTTCTTAGGTTTCCGTACCCAAACAGTAAAAACGGGACCCTATTACTAAGACTCCGGCTGGCTGTATCTCATGAACCGTGATAACTAGGCAGTTGAAATTTTCACAGATGAAGTATTTCTGTTACCGCTATAACAGCAAATACTAATAATAGAATACAATAAATATTTAAGTGGGGCTCCCGTACAACAAACGTGATTTTTGGGCTCTTTTTTGGGATAATGGTACGGAACCCTTCGTGCGCGAGTCCGACTCACACTTGGCTGGTTTTTACTTTTTAACGTTTTTTTTTTAGCGACGGATTATCTAAAACATGAAGATTTATTTTTACCCGAGAGATGTTGCCGTAAATCCTTACGGTATGACCACAACTCCACCAATACTTTCTAAGTTATCGAGAGGATAGCCATTGACATCTCTATCTATAATTAACTTTGTCCCCGGTTACTGAAAAAACTACCTAAACAAAACCTTTGTAAAACTTTGTTCTATAATCAATCTTTAGCTATGGTGAATATTCATCAAAGTTAAATGAAGTCTAAATCCCAAAAATAGGAAAATCGTAATACCTTTTAGAATATCAATCATTTGAAAACCTTAGTTAGACATTTTATGAAAAATTATTTTGCCTTGGTTAGTTTTATTTAGGTTTCATGAAATGGATGACTAAGATTTCATTAAAAGATTCATAAAACAAACCTAAGTTTACGTTAATTTTGTACTTGTCAAGCTGTGATATAGGTTAGCTTAGGCCTTAATTGTTGAAGACATCATCATCTGTCATCGTCGTCACAGGACCATGTCTTTATTGACAGATCTTGCCTAGTTTACAAAAATTGCTTTTACATCTATTTCCGTGACACCGTTTGACTTCACCTGTGGCTAACAGCGGTTTAACTATGACATTATATATGTTTTCACAACTTTCAATCTCATATAAATATTTTAGCTGCTATAGCCCTTCGGTGGAAATTGACGACCTGACAAGCGAATGGTGGAACCCACTCATTGCATTAATTGCACTATTGACGTGACCTGCTATCATACTTTTAAAGGATTACATGAATGATAGAAGTATTTTAGTATCCCACAATTTTCACGAATTACCCTCTTCGTATCGTAGTTCTTTTCAATGTCGTCACATCGTAAAAAGTTTCTGTATTTATTTCATGTCATTTTTACGTTCCATTTCGAGGTCGTTTTTTTATGATACGACATTACATTGTCAAACGACGTTGCAACTTACTACTTTAAGATATCGCAGCATCTGAATATGTTATGAACGTACTCGTATTCCAAAACATGTCCTCCAACTCGATTCCAACCCGAATCATATAATACTAATAAAATATCATAATTTGTCATAATTTGCCAAAAGTCGAGGATATTTCACATGTTTTTATTACACTTGCCTTTTGAATTAGTATGAATATATATAATTCTTGCTGCTAAATTATACAAAAGCAATTCCTAACCGATTGAGCTGAAATTTGACATAATTTACGTTTTGTTTGAATGATAATGCCCTAACTAGCTTCTTTATAAAGTTATTTTTCTGTAGTCATGGAATTGGAATTCCTTCAAACTTCATACTTGAAATATGAGCAATAATCGAAAAAAAAAAAAACGCAACAAAACAACATCTATTTTGTACACAAAACAAAACAATACTCGAGAGGATTCCAATTCACCTCCAACCATGCGTACTGATGTAAAACCGTTTGACTTGTTATATTTTCAACGTCCTCCATTTCAATAAACCGACTGATGTACAACCGTTTGACTTGTTATATTTTCAACGTCCTTCATTTCAATAAACCGACTGTGAATCTGTAAATCTGTAACAACACGGAAATTAAAAGCTTACACAGATGCACTGAAAAATGACTAACATATGTTGCTTTTACGTTTCCTGTTAATTTTGATATTATTTCAGTCAATGGGCCTATAGACAATGTTATGTGAATTCTGGATGAACGAAGCTTAAGAAACATATTATTATTACTGAATAAGGATATTGTCTGATAGTAAAACAAGGTGATGGTCTTATAGTATTATCAGCATTCGTAATTGCATTTGGTTATATAAAATGTATTGCAGGAGCTACAAAAACTGATCATTATTACTATGACATAGATCCCATCCCATAGATTGCAAAATACTACTAAAGCACTAGATGGCATTACAATTCTGATTTCGTATATTTTGGAGTTACGTATACTGTTAATGAATCAGACCGATGAAGGAATCATGTTGCAAGTAGTAAAAAACGATGAAAAATCGTATTAGCCTAGGTAAAACGCAGTCGTTCTATATGACTAGAAAAAAATTGGGAGAAGGGATGATGGAGTTTTTCTGGTAGATGAAAGACGTTTGCAATATACAACTATTTCTGAATGTATCAACATCTAGGAAGGACCCTGCAAGCTACAATCCAATTTCCAAAAACGTAAAATAAACGAATGCAGAACCCTTTTAGGCGCCATCACAGGTCCCAATCATCGTCACTAATAAAGTTAAGCCTGATATAACAAATGAACAAACTGTTTCACCAAATATCGATAGTTTCATTTCCGATACAAATGACGGAGGAAATGGAAGGGTCCTGGATTTTCGGCAGAAACGGTTTCTAGATTACATTATGATAAAGAACTTTTCGGTTTTGTTAATACCAGAAATAATATTTATTAGCCCGGATTTTTATGTATAGATCTTTTCTTCTATCTTTGTGTTCAGTAAAGGAATCTTAATGGATATCTTCTACTCTGAAACAGGCAAAGTGGTGTGTGAGACACTTACTGATTGAAACCATGCAGTGTTTTTTAACTACCGACTTGCACAGTTTTTCGGTTTTCCGGCGAAATATTTTACCTAAATCATAAGTAAAAATCAATGACACCGCATTATAGTTACGCTCATCATGACTGCGGACATCATGCGGTGTCATTGATTTTAATTACCTATATTCGTATCTTACGTCATCAGTAATTTTATTTATTCATCAGCTTAAAGAAAATGTAAAGTTTCTTTTCTGCGTTAGTCCAGTATTATTTGCAGAAAATAACCATTAATACACTTGGATATAAATTAGATTTGACATGACTTTTTACTGGAACTCTGTTCAAAATTCCCCAAAAACGTTTCGTGAATAAAAGCTGCGAAACAAAAAGTTACCACAACAATCGTTGTTCGTTTTAATGAACACGTTCACTCAAAATTTCGACGTGTTTATTTATTTAAAACTTCATGCATCATATAGGTACATAGGTGGACTTAATGCCTAAGGCGTTCTCTACCAGACAACCAAGGGTGGAGGAGAGATAACATGGCAAGTGCATAAAAAAAAAATATTGAAGTAAAACTGAATAACAACATATATATTATAGTTAAAATAAACATACATATATATTTACTATAATAAATACCTTTATATATATACGTATATAAATTAATAGAATGGTGCATGAGACGACTCTGCTAATAGAAAGTAATGCCGCAACTTCCGCTTAAATGCATATTGATTAGTGGTCGTCCTGATATCGAGAGGAAGCGCATTCCTCCACTGAAGATTCCTAGCGTGTGAAATACACAGATATTTAAAGTGAGGGATTAGTTAAGAAGGAGGGGTGGGAGAGTTGAGTAGAGTGTAAAACTTGGTTAAGGCGCGTAAATTTCGCCTCAGCCGAATGGGCATCCATTTGAGTGATCCATATTTCCTCTGGTTGAATATGAACCGGATGCAGTTGTTTAGGCGCCTAACAAGCTTATCCAGGAATACTGCGTTCAGGTCAATGTAGCATACGTCACCATAGTCGAGTAAAGAGAAGATTAAAGTCTGCACAAGCATAGTCTTTGTTTTTGCAAGCAGAAAGTTTGTTAGACGTTACAGGCAACACAAGGTCCCGTTGACTCTTTGACCGACACTAGAGACCTGACTTTGCCAGCCAAGCGTCAAATCAAGATGTAAACCAAGGTCTTTTACACTAGGGCTGATGGGGATAACGGTACCATTAAAAATAATAGGAGGAAGAGAGTAACTAAACTAATCCACACCCGACCCAATATGCGCGACCGGGAGGCCAACCTGACATTTTTAGGGGTTTAAAGACACTCCAAATCTATCAGACCAGTTGTTGACAGCGACTAAGTCCCGGTCTTCACATCGTCTATAGCGTCCGACAAACCCTCTGCCCGCGCAGCTGCTTACAGTTGAAGATCATCGGAATAAAGATGTTACGAACACCGAAGACAGTGAGTTATAAAATTTATGAAGATGGAGAATAACAATGGAGAAAGAATACCGCCTTGCGGAACACCAGCGGCTAGGTCACACCAACTCGACGAACTCTCGTCAACCCGAAACGACTCTTTTCTTACACCTAGTTTTTCAGTATCTAATCTAATTATACAGCTTTGGCTTAACATTTAAAAACAATGATAATGATTTCGTGATAGTAGGTACAGGATTCTCATTTTGTTCTACTCATCAAAATTACATGAAATATTAATATACTACCATTTATAAAAACGGTCATACGTAGATATTTGATCTAGGATCCCCAAGAGAAAAGAAATAGTGGCAGTCCCCGTAAAATATTTTAGCAGAAGCGACGAGCATCAGATTGACGTGGGGCGAGGAGAAACAGAAACTCAAGACCGTTCTCCTGTCATGTAGACGCTCTACCCTATGTAGGGGACATTAAGTCAAGACATTTTTTTTTCCTTGCTTATCTTGCAATCGGTTGAAAAACCTTTAGCAGATTTTTTGAGCGGACGATGACTTTTGAGGTCCAATCTTCCAGCGAAGAATCTGCCTCTCAAAATTGTTTAGACTCTATTCAGTAAAGTTCCATATGTGGTGACGTTTGAGCCTTTTCATGTTTAATGGTTCTCTTAGGGCTAAGGCTATGGTGTTGGTATGTGTCGTTATTCGATGTTTATATGACTGTATCCTTTGTTCTATTTCCTCTTTCACTGTTTTGATTTGTAAATGCTCATGTATTTCTGAGGTCTTCATGAACCAAGGAGCATTCGATATAATTCTGAGAGCTTTATTTTGGAATCGCTGAAGAATTTTCACATTTGAGTTCCTTGCAGAGCCCCACAGCTCGACTCCGTATGTGCAAACAGGCTTTAACACTGCTTTGTAGATAAGTACTCTGTTCTCCAGTGACACAGGTGATGCACCGCCCAAGAGCCAGTTCAGTTTTCGGAGCAGGATGTTAAGCTCGTCCCGTTTTTTTTCTATATGGCATCTCCTACCTACCTGTCGAGATTCGTCAAAGTAGCGCAAAATTTAATTGAAAAAGGTCTGACCATTTAAATAATGATTAAAGTATTGGAATGTCTTATTGTAATGATTGATATATTGTATTTTAATGTTTTATATGTGCGTTGTAACGTCGCCTTGGAAGTCTCTGTAAAGGTGTTATAATAATTAATGAGTAAATAAATAAATAAAATAATAATAATAAATAAATCTCCACGTCTGTTTCCCGTCGAGATGCAAGCCGAGGTACTTCGCCGTTGTCCCGTGCGGAAGTGTGTCGTCTCCGAGTTTAACAGGTGGGCAGTCATCTTTTCTGAGAGCAAACGTCACATGTGTTGACTTGCTAGCGCTACCTTTAATTTTCCATTCACTAATCCACTTATAGACTTTGTCGACATGATTTTGTAGTGTAAGTGAGGCCATGTGAGGGTTTTTGTTGTTGCACAAGGCAGCCGTATCATCAGCAAAGGTGGCGGAGAGAATTTCCTCTGACGTTGGTAAGTCTGCTGTGTATATGAGGTAGAGGGTTAGACACAATACCGACCCTTGGGGTACGCCAGCCTGTATACTGTAGAATTTAGAGTATGACTCATTAATCTTTACCGGAAAAATTCTGTTTTCCAAGTAAGACTTTATAAGTACATACAGGTTATATGGCAGTTGTTTTTTAACCTTAAACAACAAGCCCTGGTGCCAGACCTTGTCGAACGCCTGCTGTACGTCCAGGAATACAGCCGAGCAGTACTCCTTTCGTTCCATTCTCTCTTTTATTTTGTTCACGAATCTATGCACCTGCTCCACGGTTGAGTCATTCAGTCACTCCCACTCTGAATCCAAACTGGTGTTGTGGGATAATGTTGCCGTCTTTAAGTATTTCGTTAAGCCGACGTGCAACGACTTTCTCAAATAATTTGGACATAACAGGCAGTAGGCTTATTGGTCTGTATGACGACACAAGGTGTGGTGATTTGCCTGGCTTTGGGATCATGATTATTTCCGACACCTTCCATAATCTCGGGAAATAGCCGGTCCTCATAATTCCAGCTGTGTTTAGAAGACGATTGCTTTTCTAGGCAGTTAACGTAAGATTTCGGCAGTTATAAGGCAGTATCCAGGAGCTTTATTTAGTTCGAGACCTTTTATAGTGTTCCAGATCTCACGAGGTGAGCAGTACTTTAATGGTAAACTGAGCTGTAGGTCTGTCTCCAAATACTTTTGAATCTCTTCGTCGTTTGATGTATCGCCGAAGTTGGGCGTAAACACATCGGCCAAGAAGGAGCCAAAGGCCTCGGCGCGTTCGTCGTCTTTTCTTGCCCATGTATTATTTCCCGGCTTTAATGGGTACTGAGCAGTTTGTGGCGCATTTTTGCTATGATTCACGGTGTTCCAAAGCGAATATTCGTTTTTAGCCAAAGGGTCCAGATTTTCCAGTCTATTTTTTAAGGTCTCATCTTCGATGCCCTTCAGATATCGCTTCAGGTCTGCGGCCGCTCTGTTAAAATCTCGTTTGTCAGAAGCATGACGACTGGTATGCCAAACTCTCCTGAGCCTTCTCTTTTCCAAAACCCTACGCCTGATTTCCTTGTAAATATTTTTGGATTCTGGCCTGGTAGGTGTTGGTGTGCATTTCCATGCGGCTGTCTGAATGAGGTTTGTGATGTTTGCAGCAGCTTCATCAATATCATCGTTTGTTTTCAACGGTACTTTTAAATTCATGTGGGTTTCGATGTATTGTCTGAATCCAATCCAATCTGTTTTCGTGTTGTAGAGCTTTTCTTTGAACTGTATTTCTATGATTGTTGTGCTTATAGTGGCTATCAGAGGGGTGTGATCTGAACTGCTACATGTTAGAAAGTCCCTTGTACACGAAGAAGTCCAGGAGGTCAGGGAGTTTATTGGAATCTGTTGGCCAGTATGAAGGTTCACCCGTACTCAGGACGTGTAGTTTATTATTGTCAATGCTTTTTTTCAGTTCTCTTCCTCTGAGTAGTGTTATTCGAGAACCCCAGTTAACGTTTTTTGCGTTCCAGTCTCCGCCACATATTAATCTTTGACCAAGTGTTCTGAAGAAGTCTGTAAAGCCATCTTCCTTTAGATTGTGCTTAGGAGGACAATATATGGCAAATAGGGTTAGTGAGCTCTGCTTATCCTGATCCATAACTGTGGTAGCCTGTATTTGGTCAGTTTTATACTCCTCTAGAATGTCATATTAGATGTGATTTTTAATAATGACTGCTGTCCCTGCATGTGCAGTTCCATCGGGATGAAATGTGGAATATATGCTATAGTTTTTGAACACATAAATGATTGATGATAATTATTAGATGTTAGGTGTGCTTCAGAAACTAGAAGTACATCAATGTCATGTAGTGTAAGGAGTATCTCTACGTCTTTTTGATGTTTGATCAATCCATTTATGTTCCAGGTCCCAACTCTAAGTGTAGCCATTTCATCGGACAAGTTTACTGATGATTGTTGTGAGTAAATTTATCATGGTTGACATCTGGTCTAGTAATTTGTCTAGCTTTTCTGCCTGTTGTGTGAGAAATGTTTCTAATTTGGGTTCGTTTTTAGTTGCTTCTGCATATGTCATACCATTTTTGTCACTAAGGTAATGTTTTGGCTGTTAATTCTCGACTTTTGGTCTATTTTGTTTAATTGGGGTTAAAATTTTGGGTTCTGCGCGGGGTAGGGTTTTGGTTGTAGGCTTATGGCCTGTTCTTCAATTTAGGATCTCCCTGTACACAGTGCATCCTTTGTAATTCGCAGGATGTGAGCCTTCACATAAAACGCATTTTGCAGGTGTGTCCCGATCTTTTTTTGGGCTCTCCGATGTTTTGTGGGCTCGTGCGCATTTCACACAGCGATAAGGCATCATGTAGTAATTATTTGAGTGTCCATATTGCTGACATCGTTGGCACTGAGGAATAGAGGTTTTTCTTTTAGGCTCTTCTATTGAAACTGTTTGATGGTATATTGCTTTTATTGTTCTAACTGCGCTTTTATTGGGGTTAGGGTCTAAATTGTGGGGCGGAGCTTTATTAGGGCGTTTTTGTTTTGGTGCGCTTTCTTCTTCGGTGAGATCTATTTGTAGGCCACTGTATTTATTTGAGGTTTTGATCGCCTCTGGCGAGGGTGATTGTGAGAATTTCTTGCGCTTATTGCTTCTGTTAGAAGGAACTCTTTGCCATTCGAGTGGACGAGATGTACTAGTATCACTAGCTGATGGTTGTAATAGTTGGTCTCGTGGTGAAGAAACTACGTTTTTGATCTCAAGCTGTTTTGTGTTCATCGGTTCTTGCATTTCTTTGCTTGATGTGCTACCTATGGAGTTACATCTAGGTCGAGATAAGAACAAGCTAGGGTGGAAAGCTTGCTGAACATATTTCTTGCTGCCAGTAACATTCACTACCATGGAAGCCTGGTCGCCTACTTCCATAGAATCTTCGGTAACCAATTTCTCACTCACCGGCCCGGATACCGGAGGGCGCCGGGTGTTAGCCGGATCGCATGACAAAAACTCGCTCTCTTTATTCGACATTTTCATAAAAGGGGGTTGGGAAATAATCTCATAGCACTTTCCCAAGGCACTATGGCCACTCTTCTTGAAGGCATTTAGTTCTTCATGGCCAGTGGACGCCAATTAACGGGTTATTTAACCGCCGCCCGTGGCTCGGCGTTGTTGCTCGTTTTGCACCACCCGGGGGATACGTGTAGGGTGGGCCTAGGAAAAGGTGGTAAATCTTACGGACGCGAGCAACACCATCCCCCAGTCAAGACATAGATTTAATTTATATGAGGTTATATAAATATATAATTTATGTATGGTGTTCGGTTAATAAGTAAATAGGAATTGTTATTAGTCATAATATTAGACATATTCAATTGTATATATTATTAATTTTGAACAGTATTTAATAGGAATTAAATTTTAGTCAGTAGATATTGATATCTTTCTTTGAGATTTTTCCGGGAAAATACTACCTTCATAACCTGCTAAGTTCCATGCTGCTCTCGTAATCTCAGTTACTTGCTAACTGAAATAACTGTGTTTTTAATTACAGCATGCTGATAGCGTAATAAGAGTAGCGATATCTACATATATACGTATGAACATTACCACATTGATATATTTACAGTAATGCCTAATATATATGTAACCAATTAGTTAGCTATACGACCATCGACCAATTATGTCACTTACCTAATCAAATAAAACTTTAACCTTTTCACGGTAAATTTGCTTAAATCCCCGCCTGGCCTTTAAAAAACCAAGTCCTTTTTTTGGGTTCCGTACCCAAAGGGTAAAAACGGGACCCTATTACTAAGATTCCGCGATCCGTCTGTATGTCTGTCTGTCACCAGGCTGTATCTCATGAACCGTGATAACTAGACTGTTGAAATTTGCACAGATGATGTATTTCTGTTGCCGCTATAACAACAAATACTAAAAACAGAATAAAATAAATATTTAACTCCCATACAACAAACGTGATTTATTTTCCGTTTTTTGCGATAATTGTACGGAACCCTTGGTGCGCGAGGCCGACTCACACTTGGCTGGATTTTTTAGAAAAATAGATGCCTATCTACAATATTTATCTGAAATTAATCAAGCCGAAGATGGTCGATCCTGTCCCCGGCTTAAATCATTGAAACTAAACCCTTTCGACATTGATAAGGTTTAACAAAAGAAGATCTATGGTGAGTCAATGAATTGAGTAAATGAGCAGGGTCCAGCTAAAGACACAGAAGAATGGACTGAGCGTTATTTATAATATGGTTATGAAGATAATACGGCCAGAAGTATATGAGTAACAAAGCGATCGTGGGCCTAGTTGTTGTCTTTTTCTAAAATTCTGATTGGACTACATCACGAACTCGTAGTTTCACGTTTGTCACTACGAGGCAGCAATTGGACAAATTGGCAGCACATTCGCTTAATCTCTTTTTTTGGCGAAGATAATTTTAAAACGGTGTTGATGTAGCAGACGGGTGGTCTCGAAACTGCAAACAAGTTTACAGGTCTCGCTCGAATTTGCCAATTAGTAGTTCATCTAATAAATTATCAATTGCTTTAATATTAACTAATGCACTGTTTCTACACTGTTTAGCACTCTACCGCAAACAATTACTCTGTTCATTTCTCTAAGTCAATGGGTCCAGCAAAGATTAATGATACGTATATCAACACTCTATTTAAGTGTTAGGGTCCTAGCCTATAAAGATGGCGGCTTGGTACTAGTATTGTGAGGTACATTAAACTGATTTCCTAAGGGATAGATTGAACGATAAATGCTGATACAAAGTGTTCGCTCAAAGCAAAACCAATTAAATGGAATGATTAGATTTAATTATTATTCTGTGAAACGAGGTAATTAAAATCTGTTTGTAAATTTAAAAGTTTTCAGGTAAAAAAATCAGTTAGTTATTATTTTGTCTGAGGTTATTAAGACAAAGATATCAAACGACGATTACAAAATAAAATAAAATTCCTATTTTCAATTTCATGGGCAATAAAAATTCAATATTTTGGTAGCAAAGCGTGGTTTGCATTCCACCATCATAGTATACGCTAGGACATTCGTTCAAACTGAACGCTGTATTGTATGTTGGTTTGTTTTTTATTGTTGAGCATACTTTGGTTGGAAAGTGGTACATTTTTAAATCAGTCAGAGGTAGCTGTGTCTTGTTAGGTTGAAAACAATCCCCACAGTTACATTTCAACCTGTTAAATAAAATACACAACTTGCAACTTAATATTTGTCACTGCGGGATAAAAGGTTAAAGGTTTGTTATTGAATTTTCTTGTTTGTTGTAAACAATATAGGTTTGGTGAAGACTAAATAGTCTCCCCTAATTGAATTATAGTTATTTTTGGCCTTTGAACCTTTTATCTTGGTTTTGTAAGGTAGCTTTTTATCGTAACCATACTCAGTGCCCACCTGCCTGAGTAATGGTTACCAATTGTACAAGGAAATTGGTTATTGTTTGTTTGATATTGACAGTAATATTCTAAATTGATTCAAGTTAGAGTCATTGTTTCTTGCTATTAAAGTAAATTGAATTTATTAAGTATCAACCTACCCACTTGTGTTTTGATCATTTTTATATTTGTTATAAATTGATATTTAGGGTCCATGTATTCAAAAATAATTAAATAAATGTAACAAGGTTCAATATTATTTTTTTAATTTACTTGTTGTTTCTCTTACAGACTTTATTATTTAAGGGAGTTACTATCAAACTGTTGCTTTGGTTAAACACATATAGTATTAATTTAATTTGTTGAACATTTTGTGTATTCATTAATACTTAATAACCGTTGCTTGCATTTTGAAATTATGAATCCCAATACATTTGTATGTAAAATAAGAGCGGAATTGAGATGGGTCACATCGGCGGCCTCTTTGATAAGTAGATCTGAAAGATTGGCTTTGTTGGCTCGATGTAGTGACCTCCCGGCTTGTCAAGACAATGTATATAAATATTATGCGGAATGTTTAGCGCTTTGGTCCACCGAGGACACTGAGTTAGCTGCTGCGGTTGAGGTAGTAGTCACATGGTTTTACAATTTCTCGGACGACATTGTTGAGGCAACCGGTAAATTGAGGGATTCTGCACATGGTGTTTCGATGGTAGAGACAAAGTCTTCCACCCATCCTGCTTTGTTAGGATGGTTGCCTACCTTGCACTTGCCACACTTTGGTGGAGATTTAGGTTGTTGGACTGCCTACTTTGACCTGTTTAACAGCTTGGTAGATGCTAGTTGAGACTTGTCGCCTAGTCAAAAGCAGGCCTATTTGTTCTTCACTTTGAGAGGAGAGGCCATAGGTCTAGTGAACGACTTAGTGGTAACGGATCAAAATTACCCTACTGCCCGGGAACTTTTGACTAAGCGCTACGCGAATGTGAGGCTTTTGGCGGACGCCCACGTCTCTCAGGTGTTGGCGTTACCTCGCTTCCATTGGGTTGCCACTCTTTCCAGTGAATTTGGTCAACCCACTGACAGTAGCCTTGAATGCTTTGAAGCGATTAGGTCTACCAATCGAACAATGGTCATTTATTTTGCATCACATCGTCTTGTCTAAGTTGCCTTCCGATTTAAAGGTTCGGTTCGAGCAGAAGTATGGTGGGGATACTGCCACATACCTCCCCACTTTCGATGATTTCTTGAAGTTTTAGGATGAGGAGTGTCGTTTTTTGGACAACTCTGGTGTTGAAGGTCCCTCGCTGGCCCCAGAGCGGTCCTATCCGAACCAGCGTCATGTTGGTGCGCGCCCCTCCCCTCGTGGGATGGCTGAGCCACGACGCCCTCCTCATCAATATGTAGCGACTCAGGTTCGTAGTATGCGCTGCATATATTGCATCACGGATGGCCACGTGGTCACATCCTGTCTGAAGTGCCTGAAAACGATCATTAAGGACCGGCGTGGAATCGTCAACAGCCGCAAGTGGTGCTAAAATTGTCTAGGACAGCATTCGCAGCGGGATTGCCAGAGGTCAGATCCTTACCCACATTGTCAAGGTAAACACCACCGCGTGTTGTGCCTGAACCAAAATGGTGTTGGTGGGCCTGATAATGGCGGACCCTCCGCCATAGGCGGGGGTCCGCATTCCCACCAACCCCACGTGGATCCTCGACGGGGTTCACCTCGCACGGGTGGGGGCACGCCTCCACCCCGTCCTCAATTGGAAGAGAGGTATTTGGGAATAAAGAGGGAAGCAGCGCCGTGGCAATTCTCACCAAAGCTACATGAGCGACCGCGATTGGTGCGCCGCCCGCGCCATTTTGGACGTGTACGTAGTTACCGGTCCCCGGTGACTGGGTGAGTCAGTAGACACCCTGGCACTCCGGTGGACCACTACCTATACTCAAACTGGTCAGCGTCCGCTTTTCCGGACGACTATCAACCCCAGGGGGGTTATCAACAATAGGTAGTCGCCTGTGACGCGACTCTAATTATTGATTGTTTACGGAAAAGTATTAAAAATATTAAACTATCGTTATGGTGCAGTGCAAGTCATGTAAACTGTCGCTGGCGCGAGTGAAAGGCGACAGTCTACAAAATGTAATGGTGACTGTAGTGGTGTCTTCCATAAAAAATGTGTTGCAAAAATCAAGAAATTTAGTGAAACCGGCTTATGCAATGAATGCCAAATCACACCGCAGCTTCGCCAGCCAAACATAGAAGTCGATATGTCCCGAACGACACCAGAAAAACTGTTGGCTGAAGTTAATGAGAAGCTAACTATAGTTTTCAATATGAATAAAACTCTTGAGGGGATGTCAGACGACATAAGTTTCTACGCTGAGAAGTACCAGGAATTGATCGAAGAGAAAGAAAAAACAGACAAAAAGATTAAAGCATTGGAGTATAAGAACGTGCATCTGGAAACCTGTAATAAGGCACTGGAAGAAAGGATAGTTTACTTGGAGGTACAGAAGGAAAAAAAATTTTGAAATATTTGGATTAGAGGAACAGCAAAATGAGAATTTGGAGAACACAATTAAAACTATAGCAAGTAAATTTAGGAGTAGTAGATGGATTGATATGTGAGGTAAAGTGGGTGGGTGAAAAATAATTACCGAGTAGTCGCAGCTCGAGAAAAAACCGCGCCCCGTGGTTATCACTTTGGCTACGCGTGCTAGCCGCGACAAATTGATAGCCACAAGAAAATCCCACCAGCTAACTAATGATGATATTTTGCTACTGGAAATAAACAGCGAATCTACATAAATGAGGATCTCACCAAGCATATGCGCAACCTGCTATGGACGGCTAAGAAAGAGCTGAAGCAAACTTTTAAATACATTTGGATACAGAACGGTAAGGTGCTGATAAGAAAAGATTCATGAGAGGGTAGTATTGTCAGTAGCTTTAGAACAGTATTGTAGCAATGAATTTAAAACCAATATTGTACACACAAGATCTCAAAGGAATAATATTATGGGACGATTTGTAGTGCCCACTTTTAATAATTATTATGGAAGACGGTGTAGAAATTTTTTAGTCCCAACTATTTTTAATAACCTTCCTTTAGATATAAACAGTTGTATCACAAAAGCGACCTTTAAAAATAAAATACACAAGTACCTCCTTAATACATTTTGTCAAGTTCTCATTGTAAAAAATATAAGTTAATATTATATACAAAAAAAAGAGCTACGTCTGCCAACAAACTGCTTTGCAGTTTGGCAGAGTTAATATTTAAATGTAACAATGTTTTTTGTGTGAATAAACACTTTTTCATTTTATTTTTTTTACTACAGCCGCCCAGCCAGAGACAGTCCTTCTGCCAACTGACTCTGTAAGGATCTGGGGCCCGAAGGGTGAATCTTTGTTAGTTCGTGCTCTTTTTGATTCGGGTTCTCAAGGCTGTCTTGGATCCTTTTGTTTAGTGGAGAGATTAGGTCTCCCATGTAGACCCCACCATTCTGCTAGGTGGTATTGAAACGGGTGGTCAACGGGGGGAAGTCGAAATATGTGTTTCGCAAGTTCTTTGTGAGCCAAGAATCTTGGCCAAGGCCGTTGTTTTTGAATGATATTATGGGCAGACACCCGCAGGTAACCATTTTCCCTGCAGTGGTGAAATTAACGTCGGACCGACCGAACTCCTGCCAAGCCGAAGTGGTTTGTACCCGGACCCTTAAAATTGCTTTTAGGTGCGGATGTTTTGGGTTTGATTTTGTCCGGGACCAAAGGGGTTCTGCAGATGAATGGGTTAGTAGTTATACAGACAGTTTTTAGTTTTAGCTTTATGGGTCCCGTGTTGAAGGACTCCGCCCCGTGGATTGAGGACCAAGGATTGAATGTGGGGATCTCTCTTTCCGACGCCGTTCAGCGCTTCTGGGTAGTCGAAGAGCTTCCACTTGCTTCAAGAGTCGATCCAGCTGAACAAGAGTGCGAATTGATTTACCAGAATAATACTGGTCGCCTCGCTGATGGTCGTTTTTGTAGGAAATATGTTGAATTCATGCGGGATTATGAAGATTTAGGACACATGTCTCCTACTTATATTGATCGCCGTTCAATCGAGCATTATTTTTTAAAGTTATTGAAAGGCGGCTGAGAGAAGAGAGTGAAATATCGCAGAACCAATTCGGTTTTATGCTTGGTCGGGGCACAACGGATGCCATTTTCGCAATCCGCCAGTTGTGCGAGAAATATAGAGGTGCACATAAAAACGACCGGTTGCCCCGTGAGGTTTTGTGGTGGGCCCTTAAGAAGAAAGGTGTGCCTGGGAAGTATGTACAGTTGATCCGAGCGATGTACAGACGTTGCAGTACCCAAGTTCGGTCCACAGTGGGCACTACTGGTAGCTTCAGTGTGGCAGTTGGCTTACACAAGGGATCGGCTCTCAGTCCCTACATCTAGAGAGAGCAAATTGGAGATGTGGTGGCACAGAATCGAATACTTTTTCTGCGATTTTGGCGGTCTCTCCAGTTCCATGCCTCTAGCTCTCACTGGAACACCCATACCGATGTACTCCAACTTCCGGTACCTAGGGGCGCTTGTCCAAGGGGATGGCGAGGTAGATCGAGACGTAACGCTTCGGATCAGCTCGAGATGGATGAAATGGTGACAGCTCACTGGAACAACTTGCGACCCACGGATGCCCCTCAAGTTAAATGGGGAAAATTTACAAGTCCGTGATTAGACCTATCGTACTGTATGGATCAGAATGTTGGGCTGTGAAAAAGATGGGTGAAAAGAGATTGCATGTAGCAGAGATGAGAATGTTGAGATGGATGTGCGGAGTCACGAGAATGGATAAAGTGAGAAATGAGTATATTAGAGGAAGTTTGAAAGTGGCGCCAGTGACAGAAAAGTTGAAAGGAAACCGTTTGTCCTGGTATGGTCATCTGATGAGGCCCTCCTCATCAGATGACCATACCAGGACAAACGGTTGAAGCGCATGTTACTAAAAGAGTTATGAATATAAATGTGGATGGATGGAGAGGGAGGGGACAAAGAAAAGATGGATGGACTGTGTGAGGAGTGATATGAAAGAAAAGGGAGTCAGTGATAGCGTGACTGGGGACAGGACGGTATGGAAGAGGAAAATGTGTTGCGCCGACCCCAAGTAACACGGGACAAGGGCAGGAAGATGATGATCAGTGTAACATGATTCTGATTTGAAAATTAAATTGATATCGGTTTCTAATTTCGTGATTGTTCTCAATGCTTTGTATATTATATTACAATATTTTTCTGAATGTATAACGTTGAATGAACAGCGTTTCTGTGCAAAAAATTAAAGAATTATTCTTAGAAAGATAGAAACAGTATTTATTTTGGTATTTGTTTATTATTTCGTTTATTAGTTATCTGAGATTTACCTGTGTAAATATACTCCTGAGACAGTTCTGCATTGAGTCCCTGAAGATGACAAGCAACCTGCAATGACTTTTGTAACAGATAATTTAAAGCCTAACAATAATGAAAACAATTTTTTTCAACAGGGCCCTATTTAAAAAATACCTACATAATTGTCACATTTTGAGACAGAGCTATATGAAATAAGAAATATATGAAAGAACGATTCTGGCCCATCTTGGGGACATAGGAAATTAATTCAAGTAAATAAACCTCAGAGAGTAAGTTATATCAGTAAGTGCATAACGTCATGACCATACGTCAAAGAGCAACCTTCTACACCAACTTAGGTATAAACACTCCTCTTACAAACGCATGTAAAACCTCCAAGAATATTATCGTTTATTACATTACTGTACCGAAATGGGGCCATTAACATATTAAAAGGCTTGTCATTTATTCTTGGAAGTGCGTGTTTAACGCCAGTCATAACCAGCGCACAATGGGTCCTGTAATAACTTAATCGTGTTATCTATTGTGATTAGTTTTATGATAATATGAGTGTAGTAATGTGTGGCAGGAAAGCGAATTAATGGGTACGGTTGTGGACATAAGTCATTTGTGGTAATAATAAGAGTTAAAATATACGTGTCCAATTAAGAAAGTCCCTTTTTTTCGTAGTTTAAAAATAGCAATTCGTAACAGGTTGATAGAAATATAGTTACCATAGTTCTATCAATCTAATACGCAATTGTCCTAGACATCCTATTTAACAGGAAAACAAATTATTTTCCAGGTACCTACCTGAAACATATTTTTTTTCTTTTTGATAATTTTGATATATTATACAGTTTACAATAGATTTTTATACTTAAAACAAAGTCGCTATGTACCTACTTATGAAATTATCTATTTTCGGAAAATATACTCGATGCTACTTCGATAGTTAGATAGGAGTGGATTGGGTAGCAAGCATTTTATATATTTGCCGTTCAAAATATATTGTGGTGGTAAATAAATTAGAATATCATCCTAATATTATACTGAGAAAAGTTGTATAAAACCCAACAAATAAAAAAATACCTTCTGAATATATTAAGACGTCCTGTTTTTTTGCGGCCGGATTTCCTAAAGAACGCCGCGGGTTTTTTCAAGATCTTTGAAAAAAAGTGTCCTTGAGAATTCTTTAATAAACGAGTACTATAGACCTATGGATATAATATACTGTGTGTAGAGGGTGAAATCATTCACTTCCCTTGATCTTACAGACCCTTTGGGGAACCTTAGCGACCTACTTCAAATTCTTTCTGTATTTTTGGCTACCAAATATAATAATTTTTCTAGGTAGGTACGTGAATATTACAATATGCGTGTTTTTGTGATGAAGAAAAAGCAAATATGTAAAAAGCATTGTTAGAGTAAAACACGTTAGTTCTTTTATTAAGACTGTTTTTTTAATAAACGCTTTCAGTTTTATTTAAGATTCTTTATCTCTATACTTTAGCTAACATTAGACATTTAAATAATCCCATTTTACAGACCGTTCAACCGATTTTGACTTCTATTGCGTTGGTGATATTACAAATGGCAGCTGTCTTAAACAGTTAGTTTTGGTAACAGGTTTATGCTTTTTATGCCATCTTTATATTTACGGGATGGAACTCAAAATCGGTTGAACGGACTGTAAAAAGGGGTTGGCAAAATTTCGAATGTTATTACAAATGGAGTATAAAATAAAGTCGCTGTCCACGTCGGTCAACGTCAAAGTCAAAATCAAATGTATTTATTTCAACTGGACCATTAAGCGGTACGTTTGAACGTTAACAATTATCAAGTAGTAAATATTTTTTGTACCGTGCATTCGGAAAAGTAGCTTGTTATGGAGAATCACGCAAAAGAAACTCCATACTTACTCTTTCAAAAAAATAAGTTTTTTACAATATTTACATAAATGTTATTAATAAATTCATATACGTGAGAACGATGCACCCAGAACTACTATATTTACTACATATAGGTATAAATTATTACAAACACTGAATGGTAAATTCCTTCACTTGATAAATAGGAACATGGTTCTCACATACTTACAAATATTGCAAACATAGGTAAGTGTGCGACAAATAACAAAGGTAGGTGTGCGAGTAAATTTTTTACAAACAAAAAGAGAAGAAAAAATAACATAGAAAAACAAAACGTTACTATAATTATGAATATAATACAAATTAACCAGTTTGATTTTGTCTTCACTAAAGATTGCCCTATGGAGCAGGACTAGTATGTGTCCAAGCATTTTTATCTTGAATATAATCATCTAATTTGTAATATGCTTGCTTATAAAGTGTGCTTTTAATTATTGTTTTAAATTTTCTTTCGTTAAGCTTTAATATATCACAAGGTATTTTGTTATAAAATTTAACACAGTACCCCATAAAAGATGTGTGTACTTTAGCTAATCTATAAGATGGTTCATCTAACTTATCTTTACTTCTAGTATTACAATTGTGTCTATCACTAACTTTACTAAAGAGATTTATATTTTTCCTTACATACATAATATTTCCATAAATGAATTGGCAAGAAACTGTTATAATATTAATATTTTTAAATAGCTCCCTAAGAGATTCTCGGTGACATAGCTTATATTAGGCTCTAACAGCTCTCTTTTTCAATATAAATATTGATACAATGTCAGTCGCCCGACCTCACAGTAAAATACCGTATGACATAATGCTGTGAAAGTAACTAAAAAATACCAAACGCGCGGTTTCTACATCCGTCTGATCTTTTTAACAGCATAAGCGGCCGACCCGCAAGAGATGTTATGTGAGGCCCCCATTGCAATATGTCATCTACAGTGATTCCCAGGAAAACTGTTTGATTTACATATTCCAGCTTTTCTCCATTCAATATGATATCGCATTCGCTTCTTTTGACATTCGGTAATGTGAATCTAATACATTTGTTTTTTTTTTTCATTTAGTACCAAATTGTTTGCCGTGAACCAAGTTTGGAATAGCCTTATTCACATCATCAAGATTTTGTGACCGCCGATCTATTTTAAATATCAAAGATGTGTCATTAGCAAATAACACCACCTTCGGTTGATTTTGTAATAATTGGGGCAAATCGTTTATGTAAACTCTGTTGTGCAACGCCCTTTGGTGAAACCGTACTGTTGATCATGAAAGATGGAATGTTGGTTAAAATGACGCAACAATTGGTTGAGCATTAACTTTTCGAAGACTTTACTGAGAACCGGCAGAATTGACACCGGCCTATAATAATTGGCTTCTTTGCTATACCCGGTTTTAAACAATAGAAGTACTTTACTGCGTTTCATAAGGTCCGGCAAAACTCCTTGATCGACACTAGTGCTAAACATGCACGCTAAATAGGGCGCAATAGTTTCTATGATTTATTTACATAATTTTACAGATAGCCCCCAAAGATCTTCTGTTGATTTAATTTTAAGATAGCCTGGATATTTGTATGTTGAAACTTAAACTCCGAAGGGTACGCATTTACATTATTTCTGAGTAAGGGAGCAGAGAGCTTGGGTGAGGAGTTTAAAGCTGCTGTAGTTTTAAGAGGAATATTAACAAAAAAGTTTTCAAATTCATAAGCTACTTCTACATCTGATTGTATGGAACCATGTGCAATTGCTAAATTAATTTTAGTATTACGCTGTTTCTACCTGTTTCATTATTTATTATTTTCCAGGTTTTCTGTTGCTTTTATTTTGTTGCTTATATACAGCGCTTTAGCTATTTTGAATGCAATTTCGCTACATATTTATCAAAGCTTTTATTTTTCATATGTTGCTTTAGGCCATAAAGTTCATATAGCTTTTCCCTGCTTTTACGAATGCCTGGGCCCAATCGCAGAATATAAACTTGGTGTGGTACCACTTTTCGCTTTCAGTGGACAAATCTCATTAAATTGCATGTTTAGTACTTTGGTAAATTCGGCATAGAACTCATTTGGGTCAATATTTCTGTATCTCCAATATTAGGGGTGGACGTTTGGTGGACTGCCATGGGCCAGAGATATCTTCACCAGGTCTTTTGGAGTAGATATTGCCGGTGGATTCTGACCTCACTAGGAATCTATCCATTTTTTGTACAATATCGACGAAGTTTAGATAATAAGCGAGGCATCCCTAGAGATGATGAGCAACTAACGTGGTGGGGTTAATATAACAGGACGCGCGACGTTCGCACAATGAAAAAACAAGGTGATGAACGTCGGAGACCCTACACTCGGAGATGTGGGTGACTATGTCTACCTGGGACAAACGATCCAGTTGGGTAGGACCAACTTCGAGAGAGAGGTCAACCGTCGAATCCGACTCGGCTGGGCAGCGTTCGGGAAGTTGCGCGTTATCTTCCCGTCCAACTTACCACAGTGTCTCAAGACACAAAAAGTCTATGACCAGTGTGTTTTGCCAGTGATGACATATGGCTCTGAGACATGGTTGCTTACGATGGGCCTCATCAGAAAGCTTACAGTCACTCAAAGGGCAATGGAGAGGGCTATGCTCGGAGTTACGTGATCGAATCAGGAATGTAGAGATCCGCAAGAGAACTAGAGTTACCGACATAGCCCGAAGAATTGCCAAACTTAAGTGGCAGTGGGCAGGGCACATTGCTCGCAAAACGGATTGCCGATGGGGCAGAAAGGTTCTGAAGTGGCTACCGCGAACCGGAAGACGTTGCGTTGGAAAGCCTCCCACCAGGTGGACCGATGACCTGGTGAAGGTTTCATTTGTTTTGAGTTTTCTTTGTTTTAAATAGCCAATCTATTAGCTACGACTTTCCAATGAAAATTATCTTTAAAGAAAATTGCTAACGAAACCACCCTTATTCTTGGCTTAATAAAATAAAACTGAATTGCGCTTCATGACATTTATGATTATAAGTTGTTAATTTTGCTCACAAATTGGTATTCTACGTAATGACTGGCATTCTTAAGCCTCAAATTTAGTATAATAGACCCCGAAGAGAAGTGTTTTCAGCGCTGATTAATTTGAATACCATAATAAATTAATTTTAAATTGAAAAGCGTGAATGCCATAGTGGCCAAAGCATCTTTAGACGTGACCTGGTAGGGTTTACTACGTTCTAGATAGTTTAGCTATCGGAATCGAAAAGAAGAATACCATGCTTATTCTCAAACTTAACTCTCACTTCATAAAACTATCAAATTATAAAAAACTAATAAAAATATTAATTTCCAGAATGATGTGTTCGGTACGGCAATCATCGCTCTAAAGTCCGAAAAATAATAGTCAGCTAAGGACTATTACCAGTGATAATAGAATAATAACTTTTTAGCAACACTAAAACTTGATCAGCGATAACTAACATGAGATTATGACCTTTTTTTATTATCAATAGGCTCGCGCTTGACCACTATCTTATCTGATGGAAAACGATGATGTGGTCAACGGTGAAGCCATGCACTCTTGACTTAAAGACCCCTAGATTGTAGCTATCGGGAAACACAGACTCTGGCAGGGAATTCCACTCCTTAGCTGTACGCATAATAAAAGTGTCCCCAAAACGTTTTGTGCATATGGGTGGGCTGTCCACCATGTACCGATGACGCATCGCCGTGCGTCTGGTTGTCCGATGATAGAAAGGGCTGGGTGGAATTAAATCATGCAATTCCATCGCACACTCCCCGAAATTTAACCGACAAGCTGGCAACTCGGCGACGACGTTCAAGGCTCCTGACGTGGACCATACCGTAAATAAGACAAAAATTTTTAATAATGAACACTCTTGGCTATAATGACCAGATTCACCAGATTGGCATAATGATTATTATTATCTTTCCAAACGTCCACACGCTCCGACTTGACCTGTCCAGCTCCTTGGTTGTTGCTAGCTTCCTTGCAACTCCGCTCCGGACTGGTTTTTCATAATTCAAGATTCTGAAGGTAGTCGCAGAAAACTCGACGACTCGTTAAATTGGCCCCACATTGTTTCTGCCATGTAGGCGTGAAGCTGAAGGGCTTACTTCCACTGAATTCAGTTTTGGCAGGGCCAAAAAAACCCGACGCTGACGGTGTAGTGTGCAACCGTTCGCGCATAGACTCGGGTTTTCGGGGTTGAATTCCACAGCACTACTCAGCAAGTGCACTACTTATCGTATGCATTTGATGCACTTCAAAAACGAAACACAACCGATTTCACTTCAACTGACACCGCAATATTTTTTGCATGAATGTGTTAGAATCATGAATGGAATTCTATATAAAAGCTATCTTGGTAGATACCAATATATCTACCAAGATAGCAAGATTTGAATGTCAAGATGGTTATTGGTTATTTACTGTGTATCAGAGTTCTAATGTATGTGGTGTGTAAGGAAAGGGTTTTATGAATAAAAGCACAGAAAGACAAGACTAGGTATTTATTTAAGTAAGGCTTGTCAATTAATTCATATTTAGAAGGCTCATTGAGCTTACTGCCTTGTCACTAGACTAGTTCTCGTGGGGAAGAAGGGCAACAAACCCCACGGAAGCGCTTTCGTAGTATTTATCGATATCTTTTACAAACACAAAGTATTTACAATTTTATAGATTCAAAATAACAAGGATAAGGCAAAGGACAGAGTAGCCCTTAAATCAATACAACATATTAGGAATAAAGGCCATAATACGATATAGATACAGCTTCAACACAACCATTAGAAATATTAAAGTTATAATATCAAATAACTTACGTTAGTCTTGTGTAGTCGATCTTACACCAAGTATTATAAAGTAGTATACTTTTAAATAACAATATCTGGCCTGTACTGGCTTGTAGTTCACCAAAAAGTAAGTCCGCTTATCAATTACACAATATTTTATAATATCGGGTCTATCTGTGTCTCAATACGTCCAATATGAGAAAACGGCGCGGTATCCCGCCATTTTCTATATTGCTTCAAATAATCTCAAAATTAGGTGAACAATAATCAATTACTATGAAGTGAATATGTTTTAAAACGTATCAAGACAATTAAGGAATTTAATATCGCCTATATAATTCTTAATCAATATTCGAAAGAATATTGATACTAACAGACAGTATTGTACTAATTGTTTCAAAGGACTTATAATACCAATATAGCATTATAAAATCCAGGATACATCACAATGATCATTACAAATTACGTAATCATTTATAGGTATCTTATCAACGTGGCTTAAATATAAGTTTAGAGTTATTTCCTGTACACACAACAATATTTACTTAGGTGGGTACTCTTTTACATTTGAAGGTAGTTGACACCACAATAATAATTAAGGTAGGTACTTAGACATTTGTCGGTAGGTGCTTAATAAATATGACAGGTATGTATTATGTAGCAAACCATTGAAACATGAAAATTAACGATTTAATGACGTCACACATACTTCAAATTCTAACAAATGCAACCCCCATTTTCACTAACATTGTTTTTAAGTCTAATCTCATTAGCACGGCTGAATCCCAATTCTGATGTCGCATCAAGGCTGGCCGATAGATGTAAGCCATCGGAAAGTCAGGATGTATTCCCTTAGGTTAAGACATCGTATGTGGGCAGGTCGGTGGGTACAATCGTGAAAATTAAATCACACAAATTATTCGATACACTGGGTTTATTAAATAGCCACAACTCACAGTTACAATCTTACTTACTAATATTACATCTATATCGACACTGATTCTACGACGTCTTAGCTCTATGGCAGTACTCAACTTCCATATTCTGCTGTCCCCGCCACGCAACTGGTTAAAAAAAGCACGCCAATGCGTAGTTGTTCTTGCTTTGCCGCCAGATGGCGTGCTTGCGATTTGTTTTGACGTCCGTATTATTGACTTAACCCGACACATATAAGTAATATATATTTTTGTAATCACCATTAAAACTTTTGAAGGGTGGGGTGTTCCAATTTTATTTCTATCAAAAATAAAATTGGAACACCCCACAATAAGGCTTTTTTCAATCTATTAGAGGACACCTGGGTTTTCAAGATAAATATAATGATTTATTATCTGTTGAAATCCATCCAGCCATTTGGAAGATATCAACTAATAAAAAAAAATACAAATCTTGGCTGTCGGGTAAAAAAAGAAAGAAAATGATTCCTTCTGAAATTTCCATAAAACAGAATGCTCATCTTTGTTGTGAGTCATAAAAAATTGCTATACCGCTCAACCGATAACAAACTAAAAGTTATTGTATATTCGGAAAACTCATTAATTTATGAAATCAATAGGTGCTCCATTCGTCAACACAGTGGTGGTTCTCTAAATTAGATTATAATAACGGCCAGTGTGTTATCAACTTAATTGTTGTTGTCTCATTATTACATCATAACTTCCTTCTGTGATATCATTATGAATCACTTAGTAATATTAAATGAGATGGGATTCTTACCTAAAGTTGTTTAGAAAAAAACTTGAAAGAATAATATGGGATCCGCTTTCAAGCGAATGAATACGCCGGTTGTGAGAGTAGAAAAAAATATTGATGAAAATCTGGAAGAGATACAAAAACAATTTTACATGACGATAATACCTTTTTAAATCATAATGCACAAATTCACACTATTTATAATGCACAATTGCACCATAATTATGAAAGCTGTAACTAACCAACGCGCACATTCCCTCTCACAAAGACGAGACCAGTGTCCTAGCAGTGGGAACTTTAAAAGGCTGATAATGCTTAAAAGCTTTTGTTAAAAAACATGCAATACGAATAAAAGACTAATACATTGTCTTAAAACAGATTTAATGCTTCACAATAAAAAACAAATGAAAGACACAGGTATCTAACTATGAATATGAGCAAGGTGATTAAAGATAAAACATTTATAGACTTGAAGCAATCGCCATTTTATATGTTTCATTAATTTTATGGCTGCATCGAATCGGATAATTTCTATGCATGACAAGCTCAGAAAATGGGTCACTCACTGTCATTTTATGGCCCATATAGGGATAAGATCACACTCCTACTAGCCATAATTAATTATATTTCTTCTCCATATCTGAATGTATATGTTTCACAAAAAGTTAAAAGAACGAAGCCAATCGGCGAATAAGCACTATTCCTTGTGCTTTTCCTCGTATAATTTATAAGCCAAAGCATCTGTCACTAAAGTATTGATTAGCACGCTGACCGCCCAGGCAGTGCAGTGGCCGTGAAACATTTGCTCATCACTACCACATCTCAAAACCAACCTTATCTCGAAAACAGTAGGGTTTGATATAGATTGAAGATAAAACAAGTTATGCACTCGCCTGAGAAATGCAAAGGTCACAATCCTCTTAGCAAATAGCTTGCTGATATTAAATGGGACGTTGATCGAATAGGAGTATTAATGTTCTTGTATGATGAGTCATACGTTCTCTCATACAGTTTATCATGAAATGTATGCGCATATTTCATCATGGGACGTGGAATAATGGCGGATAATTTGTTATTCAAATCGCTGGAGTCGTCTGCGTGATTTAAATTGGGACCATTGCTTTTATCATGTTATTTGAGATGATCGCTTTTACCTGATAAAAGTTGCTACCTGTCACTAATATTAAAGTCGACCGCCATTTTATTCAAACTGAATCATCTGTGTATGATCGAGTTATTTATTTAGTTCCTGTAACTAACAAAATATTATGCTAATTTTCGGTGCCATAAAATTTCTGTGTGGAAACTGGGCTCAAATGAAGTTTTGAAACTTGAAAGTTTGTGGATACCAAAATAATTTGATTTCAGTTATAGGAAAAATTAATCCGAACTATATCCGAAAAAATATTCGTGTTTGTTTATTTTAACGTCACCTATCTAAGAACACTTGGGCGTATCTAACGTTGTCTTAATTATGTAAATCCGTCTAGTGGTTTGTAAGATATGAAGTAATAAAGATTATTACATACATACAAACATATAAGATACGCGCGAAAAACATAACCCTTTCCTTGCAGTCCGGTAAAATATGTCCTAACCATGATTGTTAACCCGTGTGCTAAGTTTCATAAGAATTTGTTTAGCTGTTAAGGCGTAAAAAGGAAACAAACAGACTGGACAGTGGACACGTTCGGTGTCAATAAAAATGTCATGCGGCGCAATAGACGTCGTTCAGTAAAATTGGATGTATATACATAATAACAACTTTCAACTTTCACAACTATTTTTTAGATACGAGAGAGGGGTCAATAGAAAAAAAAGCTCTAAGGCTGCCAAAATCATCTTTGATCGCTTGTTTTCCACACAAATATTTTTCCAATAATTTATACTTCTCACTTATTTTTTTTTAAATAGTCCTCGATTGACAACCCAGAAAATGTTTATTTTTATTGACCCCTTTCTCGTTGCTATTAACCCCGTCACTCATGTCTATTCGCCCCTTTCTTTGTTCCTATTGACCCTAAGGGCGTTTCTATTTATCCCCAAATCGTATATATTCACCTCGAATACCTACAGAAAATGTGCCAGTGCCAGATTTTACTAGAAATACGAACAAAATTCATAATCATTATCATAATATTTATTTCACCAAAAACATACAACAATTATTAAATATTTATACTAACCTTTGGGTCCCTTAAGAGATGAGAAAGTTTACTTGACAATTAATTAAATTTTGAATGAGATAAATCTGAAGAATGCTACGTTTAATATAATTTTTAGACAGCCTAAAATCACCAAGTCACGCAGACATAACTTCAACCACTTTTTAGGGTTCCGTAGTCAACAAGGAACCCTTATAGTTTCGCCTTGTCCGTCTATCCGTCCGTTGATTCAAGATACTCTTGGTACTAGAAAGCTATATTTTGGCATGGATATACATATTAATTACGCCGACAAAGTGGTAAAATAAAACAATACAATATTTTTTTTTAGGGTACATACTGTACACGTAAAGTGGGGATGTTATTTTTCTCTCATATTTTCTATGGTGAGGAAAAACTGGTGTTCTGGTGTGTTATGGGTGGGTTGGTGGTTATGGGTCTGTGAAACCATTTTTCGAATCAGGGATCCGTTTACGTAAAATTAAGCTTTAAATGGTAATTTTTTGTTAGAGTGAAGTGTCTTCCTTCCCCTGGCAGCTAAATAGTGGCTTTTGGATGTAAAAATATTCACGACAGTAAACGAAACGAAATTGAAAGGAAAATTATCAAAGCTAAATAGGTTCTAGAAGTTTACGAGTAATAGTCAAACAACTTATAAAATGTACTTGGAAAAGTAAAACAAATGTATATTGATGTATTTTTATTTATACTTATATTTAAGTTTTCGAAGGGTAAAGTTAATGTTGACCCTTCGTTAGAGCGATGTTCGGTGCTTTCATTATTTATGAACTTTAGTAATGTTACCTATTTATTTTGGTGAATGTAGCTGTTTATACGGAACCCTCTGTGCGTGAGTCAAATTCGCACTTGGCCGGTATTTTTCTTTATGTCTTGCTAACTCGGCGTTAATTTTGGGGTAGCTAGAATAATGGAAAAATGTTTCCGTTTTATAAATCGTAGAAATAAATATACGACAACAGACTATAGACAAATAGACTCAAAAAAAATAAACACCAGGATTTGTTTCTATTCACCCTGCAATTTATAATCACCCCATTTTACGGTATATCATGTTTAGTTCAAAATAAGCATCGCTTATTTTATTAACCGATTATTCCAAAAAAAAAAATGGCTACCGGTTGCAAACTGTGGCTATGGCGCATGATTTGATCACTGGTTATAACAATGAAATTCTAAAAAGCAGAGCAGGCAGAAAATTTGAGCCCAGTTGAGGAAAAAGCAATCCTTCAGTATAATGTAATCATTTAATATTCATTTGCAAACATTCCTTTGTATCTATTTATTCATAGTAGTTTATTTATTTATTCATAGTAGTTTATTTCTACTAAACGGCACGGATTGCATACTTCTAAAACACAAACATCAAAGGCATGGTACGCCATCTTCGACGGAGACACCATGGACACTATTGGCCCAGCATTGTTTTGTCTTCTGCATCTCCTATCCTATATCCTGCCTATGGAAGGAAGTGGCATTTATATTTATTCTTGTTCTGATCTTTGCTGCGGGACCCGTGACAGTTGAATAGATTCTTTGGAACTAGACTAGCCAAGTTTCATTGCGTTAGCGCTTTACTGGTGGGCGACAATGTATGGCTTTTAGGATTTGCAGTCATTGCAATAGTGTAGCGAGATTGCCTAAAAAATCAGTACTGTGTCAATATACACGATCCCTTATTATAAAATTATTTTATTCCACGTAAGGTTAATGCAGTCAAAAAAAATTACTAGGAACAGTTCACAAACTCGGCAGCATTCTCTTGCCTTAATGGTCCGGGAATGCAGCCAACGCATCGTCAAAATATATTTGGCACAGAACGCTTCAATGTACACTCAATGTGGTCAGTCAAAACTTCTAGTCATCTTAGTGTATTTTTTTTTTGGGCAGTAAGACGAATAGAAGTTTTGACTAGTAATAAAATAATACAATTTGGAAAAGGCACAGTTATTCGTGATGGTGCGACGCAATTTAAATTGTGTCGTTAGGCGATATCGCACAAGTGTTTTTCACCGATTAGCAAGGTCGCTTAGACTACAGCTTGCTAAAGATTTTTGAACAACCATTCAATTATATTATTATTATTTTATTATTATATAATGTTTTACAATCTACAGACTGACATAAATGTCAACGTAGATACTGAGACCATAATCGTAATAGATTTCAATAAAAACACCTGAGTCAAATTTCGTCTTTAAAACAAACACACACACACAGTTATAACATTAACCCGACGACTAACAGAATTTAATGTTTGAGGTCTTTAGTTTGTTTACCTTTTTATTCTGAGCTATTTCCTCGACCTAGACTCAACCAAATGAAAAGTTATAGCTTGTTATTTTTAATAACATAAATTGAGGGTTTTTTCCCGTTGTGATGACTCAGTCAAATTAAGAGCAGGAATTTATCTTCTAAGGATATAGAATATAGGCCTTATTCATTCTTAGGTTAGAAATAAACAAACACTAACTTGATTTAATTTTAACACAACTCAATATAATGCCAATTCAACAAATTACTTACAAAGTAAATCTGTTGACAAAATATTTTAAATTAAATTTTGGGATTTTCTGATTTATTAAGTAAAGCTACTTAATAAATCAGAAAATCCCAAAATTTAAGAGCCCTACAAATTTCACGAGCCAAAAATAGAAAACAGCTACTTTTTCAGCGAAAATTTCTCAATAACTTTAAGATACATGATAAAAAAAATACAAAAATAAAAAAGACACAGGTCCGTCGTCCAAGCCCTTGAGCTAAAATATAAAATAAGTACTCAAAAATATAATATAAAATTGGATTCGATTGATAAACACCTCAAATTTCACATTATTTACCAGTTATTTTTATATTCAACATATTCTTATGCGTAGACAACGCTTTCGCACATAATAAAAAAATTTTTTCTTAAGTACAAATACAATAAACTTTGATAAACAAAATTGGTAGCTTACTAGTCTTACTATATGCCCAGTCCATACCATTTTTTTCAGATTATTATTCGCCACAAGTAAGCTGAAAAAGCAAATGGAAAACCTGGTGTTTCGCGATTACGTAAAAACGTGTGTTAGGAATTTATTTTTTCTAATTTAATTTCAGCAGTTATCAAAAATATTTATTATACATTTACTAGATAACTACGTGACGCAAAAAATTCCATTAAAGTATTTATCATATATCTTGTAGTTATTGAGAAATTTGCGCTGAAAAAGTAGCTGTTTTCTGTTTTTAGCTCATGAAACTTGTAGGGGCTCTTAAACAGTGTATAATGCCTATTAAAAAAACGCATAGAGCCAAAATAAACGACCGCTTTCGTTTAATTCCCAAGTGTCGGATATTGTCCGGGAGCTGAGGTTTCGAGCAAACTTTAATATAGCCGGATATTGAAACTGGGGTTGCGTGTTGTTCGACTTGAGAACGACTTTCGATAAGTGAGCGACAAGATACTAATAGGAAAATGGTTAGCATAGCTGTTTAAGCTGTTTATAGCGCGGTGATGGCAGGTGAAGTAAAGCAGTGACCAAGTGGCGTCCAAGGACAGGCAGGAGAGGCGCAGATGCGTCCGGCAGCAAGATGGGCAGACCACTTTATTGCATCCGCGGTAGCACCTGGATAAAGGTGGCACAAGAGCATGGGGATTGACTCAAGTAAAGCAGTAGGTGAAGTCAGGCTGCGGATGATGATGATGACTGTTTAAAATATTGTCTTAGTGCCTTTAAACGATCAAATTTTTAGTTTTCGAGAGATAACGTGACGGTTGACAGGAAGCAATAGAATAAGAAAACATGTATGCCAACCCGATGTAATATGGGACAAGGGCCGGCAGATGATAAAGATGTTCAGTTTTCGTAAATTTTATCATTTAATGACGTATTTTATTAAACCTACGGTTTTCTAAATCAAAGGGGGATTAATTACTTCTAGGCAGGCGTGCTCTATAATCGGCCACATCATCGCTTACCTTTGTGGGAAAACGCGAGTCTATCAATGTAAAACAAATGAACTGCTCAATAAGCCATTTTGATAATTTTTTGCTAGTTTGCCATTACGAAAAAAAACTCTCTTGACAATGGGGACGGCTTCCTGTTAAAATATATTTTCTCTTAAAATATTTTTCTCTGCCTATAATAGGAGTTTTCTAGTGGAGCAGCATTCTACGAACAATGTTTAACTCGATGGATTCGTGGAAGCCATAATTGCAATATTACTTTTGTTTATAGGAAAGACGCTTTACTTTTGTTTACAGATTTGTAGGCTGGTACTTTTAGTGTTTCGTAAGTTATCGGATCAAGCTTAGAAGGTATTGGGTACTTTTGTAAACATTTAAAGTAATAATCTCAAGCCAAACTAAAATGTTTATCAGATCAAAAACAGAACTTGTTTCTTAATTCAACATCAACTTGCAACAGAGACCTGTAAGTTAAAACTCCATTTATAAATGAACAAAATTCAATTTCAGACAGTCTACAAAAAGAAGTTTAAAATAAACTTGATTTAATTAAGAGCATTGCAGATTTTTTTTTTCCGAAATTCTCAACTATAAGTCAGAATTTTAATTCAATTCCAGATTTGACATTAGCTACTGTCATTTTGTGAAATAATGATACCACATATAATAGTGTAGTGATGAACACAAAAATCGATAAACAATCGAAAAACAATCTAAAAAAAAAATGAGCTGGAAAAAAGCTGCCATTCAAGATTAGCTTTTAAATAAAAATATTCATTACGAACCAGATATGGTTAAAGCTACGCTTTTAGAACTGATTCCACATAACGAGTCTTTTAATAAGTACGCTGTAGACGAAATGGCAGCACAACATGGGATCACGGTTTTAAGACTGCCCCCTTACCATTGCGAGCTAAACCCTATCGAATTGATATGGGCGCAGGTAAAGGGGCATGTAGTTCAAAATAATAAATCTTTCAAATTGACAGACGTGAGAAATTTATTTCAGGAAGGCATTCAAAAAATTACGGCTACCGAATGGTCTCAATGCGTATCCCATGTTGTCAAAGATGAGGAAAACATGAGTAGGCTAGATATGTTAATTGACAATATCACAGACAAATTTATAATAAATTTTACAGAAAGTGACAGCGATAGCGATAGCGATGACGGCGACAATATATAAAATAAATTATTACCATAATACATCTATCTGTTTTATTTGTCATGTTCCTTCATGATCACATTTTTTTATTTATTTCACACACAATTATAAAAGAAAAGTCTCAGATCGTTAATTAATCGTCAAAACTAAATTATCGGTTCAGAAATATTTAATTTCCTGATATACTTAGTTTACGAGAGTAAAATTATAAACGAGAAGAATCGATCCGGAAATATTCCATTTCCATATCGAATAATTTTGCAACGTCACTATTTAGTACTTGTCATAACGTTGCAACACTGAAATTGTCAAATCTGGAATCGAATTAAAATTCCGAGTATAATCAAAAGTTTCGCAGCGTCAGTATCGAAGATGGGAATGTATATTTGTATAGTTTCGATGCACGCCACTGCATCTGCGATCACCTGGCCGGAGTACGTGAAGTATATTCGAAATTGATTGTCGGCTTTATTCGCCATCCGTTCTATATAAGTCCCGATATTGGTTTCGATCGACTTCCAATATTGTAGTTTTTAAGTTTGATGAAAACGTACCGGCTGTATGGAATCTGTCGCTGCGTTGAATTTCGAAAGAATAAAAAAAGAGTTTTGTGGGATTGGCTAGATGACTCTCCGGAAATATTGGTTAGGTTCCAAAATTTTACGGATATTTTTCAAATAACATTTTTGATTATGTAAAAAGATTGGAAAGCAGTAGTGTAGCGGAAGCTACCGTGTACAGCAGCAATTTTTTTTTTATCTTTCACTTAACACGCACCAAAAATTTCGATAAACGAGTATATCTATACGTTTTACAACACGCAAATATTGCATCTATATTTCAGCAGAACAACTAAATTCGTGAATGCTCTAATTCTAAGACGTCCATCAGCACTAATAACCCGTTCCTGCTTAACATTTTATGAAATTACAATGTATATGCAATGACGTAGATACGAGCCACCTTTAATATACGACGGGCAATTTCATGTTGCAAATTACGGGTTAAATTCGCGGGAAGAAAACCTGTTGTGTGGCGAATTATGAATTATTAGTAGTGACCAAAGCTGAATATCTGTTTAGGTCACATTGAAAAAGATTTAATACACAGATTGAATTGAATAAATACAGATATTGTGTAATTTGATATGATAGTTTGCAATTTCATGATTTTAGTATTTAATTTTCGTGATGCGATTTATTTGGTTGATACTGGATTTAACAGTTTGGTGTTATTTATGTAATCAACTTCTTAAATAAACATAACATCGCTGTTATTGGCTGTATTCCCCAAAAAGGGTTTCCCGGAGGATTAGGCAGAGATTATAAAAGTAAATCTCTGCCTAATACTCCTAAATTGTGCTAGTGCGAAAGTTATGTTTTATCAGCGCATTTATGTATCTGTCCTGTAAAATATTTGTGATTTGGTAACAACTTTCTTTTTTTAAAGCTCATTAAACAACTAAAAATTTTCACGAATACCGTCATCCCTCTCTCACCTCACGTTAAAGACTTAATAAGCCTTCTACATTGATGACAGGTTAATGTAGAATAAGCTTGTCGCTCAGGTTGCCCAGAGAGTCACATTCAAACTGTGGTCTCTCTATAGATTAGAACATTTTTTTTTCTCTAGCACTAAAACTATCTTATTTCAAGCTCTTATGTTTTCTATAATCAACTATGCTGATATTTGTTACTCTGATCAACTCTGATATATCCCAAGAAATCCTTAACAAAATGGATCGACTTCTTAACAGCTATATTCACTGTTTTTTGGCCTTCGTAAATATGATCACATTTCTTCCTTCCGTTCTCAGCTTAAATGGCTGCCTATTCGTTAGAAGATATCCCTCAGATCCCTTTGCATGTTCTTCACCATCAATAACGATTCCGAGACAAACACCTGATTATTAGAATAGAATATTTTAAAGTTTTGGGCAGTTCTCACGATCTTAACTTTCGAGCTTCCAAAAACATACTTCTCCATATCCCTTCTCACCGCACTGGGTAGAAACTCAGTGCGGGAACAGTGTAAGCCAGGCGCTGTCAGAGTAAGAATGTTGAGTCGGTGTAATAATTAGATAAAACGTTGAATCCGGAACTATTATTTGTCCTCTCATACATAGCTCAGCCTTCGTGAGTCATTATATTTTAAACAGTCTCATTTAGAATTTGGTATTTATTATAATATATAATAAACTATTGTTTTAGTAATGATATACTCTTATGTATTTTATTAGTTACTTTATGAATATTCAATTTTAATCCATTATTCATTTTATATACATATTTTTACATTTTAAATATGATTCTTTAAAAAAAAAACATTTAAAATACAAAAATAGTAGCCCACCGGTATCGGGAACAGGGTCCAAGCTACCGGTGGTTAGGGCTCCTGAGAGAGGAACTCCTAACGATACGCACCGTGTCCAGGAGTACTGCTTTCTGGATCAAGCCCTTGATCCAGCTGCCCAACGAGAGCCTCCTCAGATGTTCGTCGAAGCTCTTGGCTATTATGCCATTGGCCGTAACGACTATCGGCACAATGATCGCTGTATTCACGTCCCACATGTCGACAACCTCTCGAGCCAGATCAAGATACTTGCTTTTCTTATCTCTCTCAGCCTTCACGAGGTTCTCGTCATGGGGGACCGCTATATCAACAATCATTGCGCGACGCTCTAGTCGGTCTATCACACTATGTCAGGCTTATTGGCAACAATAGTCCTGTCAGTGATGATAGACCGATCCTGATACAACGTGACATTGACATTTTCGAGAACTGGGTCGGACACATACTTATAGTAAGGCACTTCCGATTCCACAAGATTGTATTTAAGAGCAAGTTGCAGATGAATAATCCTGGCTACAAGGTTGTGTCTATGCAAATATTCTCCGTTAGCTAGACTAGAACAACCGAAGATAATGTGACGGATGGATTCCCCCGGTCGGTGACATGCCCGACAGATGTCAACCGTACCGTCTTTCACAATGTATTTCCGGTAGTTGTTTGTCATCATAACTTCGTCCATTATCGCAAAGACAAAACGACAAAACCTTCGGTTTCCCCGAAAAGGTCACCGAATCGCAGCCAGACCACGGACGCTAAAAGATAAACATCGAGGCCATGTAGGACCCGGTAGAAGCGTCCGTGAAGCTCCTTGCTCTGCCATTCCTCCCTGCGGTCATTAGTATCTAATACTATAGGTTTGCGCCAGTTCTCGTTAGCCAAGGAGAGCGGTGTAAGGCCCTTGTCCACTGCTACCACATCTCGATGCATACTTACGTCAACGGCCTGGAAGTATTCCCTAATACTGCATACCTCGCGGTTGTGTAGGGTCTTAGCATTTAAAAAGCCACGACCCCCGCACTTCCGAGGGATATACAGTCTCATAACCGATGAACGTGGGTCATGCATACGATTTGTGGTAAGCAGCATGCGGACCCTCCTATCCAGGGCGTCAAGTTCTGTCTGAATCCATTTGAGTATGCCGAAAGAGTACATCAAGACCGGCATGACCCAGTCGTTGAAGGCGCGCACCTTGTTGCCGCCTGATAAAAGACTATTTAATACTTTTCTCAGGCGGCCAAAGAAGCGTTCCTTCAACGACTGTTTCACGTCAGATACATTGATGCCTAGTGCTTCCAACATACCCAAATACTTGTAAGTTTCGGTTGAGGAAAGGTATCTAAGGTGTATGGAATCCGAGAGTTGTATTCCCACGGATTCCATAATCTCCCCTCGCTTTACATGTATGACTGCACATTTGTCCACACCAAATTCCATCCTGATGGCGTCTACTGAAGGTTTCTGTTACCTTCAGTAGCTTCATCAGTTGCAAGTTATTGGGGGCAAAGAGCTTCAGATCATCCATATAAAGGAGGTGTGATATGACCTGACCACCTCTCCTCAAGCCATAGCCAGACCTGAACCCTCCAGCAGTCTACTGAGAGGCTTCAGGGCTAAATAAAACCACAGAGGACTCAGACTGAACCCTGAAATATTCCGCGCTCGATCCTTATAGGTTCGCTGTTTTCCTGAATCTAGGATAGGGAAGAACCGTCCTCCATTGCTCCATACATGACGTCAGGAAGGCGCGCAGAGTTGTATCAATTTTATACAACTCCAGCACCCTCATGGGCCATGTATGTGGCACTGAGTCATAGGCCTTCTTGTAATCTATCCAACATGTGGCCTGCGGGTACGGCGAACCTCGTCGGCGGAGAGAAGTATTTGTCACTCGAGCTCGACGCAACTGCAGCGTCCGGGATCGCTTGACTTACGATTGTAGATGGTCCCGGCGGCTGCGAGGCGGAGCTGAGCGACGAACCCGAAGATGTTGGGCGTGTGTTCTTGTGACGGGCCTGGCTTCGTGTAAACATATTTTCATTGTCTCAGCTTGTCAAATCATTTTTCATGTTGATTTTGTTGGGTTTTTTTTTAAACGTTTTTTTTTTGTTTATATATTTGTAAACGCACCCACGACACTAGGAATTTATTCCTGTGTCGTGGGTGCGTTTACAAACATTTAAACTCACATACACAAACACCCAGAGCCGGAACAACTATCTGTAGGTCATACAAATATTTGTACCGTGCGGGATTCGAACCCGCGACACGCAGCGCAGCAGTCAATCGCTCAACCACTGCGCCAACCGTGCGCTCAAATTCATATTGTATCTACTCATATTGTAACTATTGTAGTTTTGCATTATCTTTTTTTTTGTCTTTGTTTTAGTGTGTTTAGTAATTTTTCTATTGTATTATTCTATATATTTATATTGTATTAGTTTAAATTGGAAAATTGAGAGAGAAAATTTTATGTGTCACAGGTCAGGCCACAGATTCAGGCCAATTTTAATTATTGTTATCTTTTTTATTATTTTAAAAAGTGTACACATGCATGGTTGTGTATGTGTACACTTTTTAAGGTTGTCTGGTAGAGAATGCCTTGCTGCATTAAGTCCACCTATGTATCACCATTGTACATAAATTTAAATAAATTAAACTGGCATGAGGGTTCGTAATACTTTTCCATAATACAAAATTAGGGAGAATGGGACAACGAATCGGGAAACTGACACGATTTTACCCTAATCCTTATAAGTTAAACATAACACATGGAATAACCAGCGGATTCATATATTACTTACACCAAAGTGTAGGCAGGTACTGAATTTATGGATAGTATAGATGTACAATGATATTCTGTACATTTTGTTACGGAACTGTCAAAATATGATTCCGAATCACCCACACACCTTGATCTATATGCGCGATGGACTGTTACTACGCATGATTTCAGTACCGACTCGAAGGACCAAAAATTTTACGACGATAGAAATCTGGGAATGATGGAAATCTGGGAATGATGAATATGAACGAAAAAGATAGAAATCTGGGAATGATGAATAAATGAGTCAGTGTTGAGTGTGGTTAAATCACTGATTTATTTTACTTAGCCCGTGCACTTAAATATCACGCGTATGCATACGCTGATGTTGCCTAACCTACTTTATTTTAAAAGTGCTAGATTCACCGTACAACCGCAGAATTGAAAAAAATACGTTTATCTAGTGGAGTCATTTTCGTAATTGAGCTCCAGACTAGCAAGTTTCTAAACAGAATAACCCAGTAAAACCGAGCCACTCATTCCGTCTCTATCACTATGATTCCGCCTGAATTATTAGCAGGCCTACAACGCAGCTAAGCGTTCAAATGATACACTCTCGCCAGTAAATGTTCATGCATTATTCACTGGCCGACCTTTTATCTTTGCTACTGCCAAGCCTAACTCTGCTTCTTCAAATTAGGGTTGCTACTTAGGAAATAGTTTTTAACATATTATTTGAGATAAATATATTGTTTGCGTTAAACAAAATATTTATCAATCAAAACAATCCTTAGTCTATTTCATTGAATGTCGCAAATTAAAAGCTACGAGTTATTTTTAAAAGTTGTCTGTAAGAGATTGCCCTATGCAATAAGACCGCACATTGTACACTTATCTTTATAAATGTTTTGTCCTGTAATTATTTAAGTGGTGTACAATTAAGTAAATAAAAAATAATAAATAAATAATTCAGTTGTTATGATCAGTTTGGTTTTGTGCTTTGCTGTTTCTTTGATATCTTATTTAGGCTGAAATCGTCCGGAAACTGTTTAATTTGTTCACTTGCGTGTGGACGATAAATAAGTGTCGGATTTTTGTCGGTTACCTCCTCCTCGTCGTCGCCTTTGGTTTATATTCGCCCATTGTGTCATGTTTTCTTCGTTTATACTTTCTGTAACTTATATGGTGTACATAATAAAGAGTATTCTATTCTATTCTATTATATTTCATTCCATTCTATTCTATTCTGGTCTGTTCTGTTCTGTTCTGTTCTTTTCTGTTCTGTTCTATTCTGTTCTGTGCTGTTCTGTTCTGTTCTGTTCTATTTTATTCTATTATATTCTATTCCATTCTATTCCATTCCATTCCATTCTATTTTATTCTATTCTATTCTATTCTATTCCATTCTATTCTATTCTATTCTATTCTAATCCATTCCATTCCATTCCATTCCATACCATACTATTATATTTTATCTATTCCATTCTATTCTATTCTATCATTTTCTATTCTATTCTATTCTATTCTATTCTATTCTATTCTATTCTATTCTATTCTATTCTATTCTATTCTATTCTATTCTATTCTATTCTATTCTATTCTATTCTATTCTATTCTTCTCTATTCTATTATATTATATTCTATTCTATTCTATTAAAATAATAATAAATTATATTTTTTTTATTTTCATAAAAAAATAAAAATAAAATACAGATTTCACAATGTAGACTAAAGACAATTTAAAAGAGTTTTGGCAGTAACACAATACAGTACAATCTAGGAACTAAAATCTGTACACAATAAGGAAAACCCTGCCTCTCAAACTAGGTTACCTGTATCTTGAGAGACAGTGATTCAGCTTAGCATTGATGCTATAGTATTTATAGTAGACTGTGTCGATCTACCCGAGCATTCTAAGGAAATACTTTATAGGAAATTAAATTTACATTCACTAGATATGTGTGTTTGTGTGTGAGCGTGTATGTATGTGTGTGAGCGTGTATGTATGTGTGTGGGCACGGGTGTGTGTATGTATGTGTGTGCGCGGGTGTGTGTGTGTCTGTGTGTGTGTTTGTATGTTAGAAATATGTACATAGGTATTTAGACAACATACTTGAGTAAAGACTCTGTTTTCAGGTAGTCCTGTTTCAGTAGCCATTCCGTTAATTTTGATTTTAAATCATGTTTATTTAGATCGACTATGTTTAATTTTTTGTGAATTTGTTTGTAGATGTATGTACTTAATGTGTAGTAATTGTGTTGAGCGAAGGCAGTTTTGTGGGGGGTGCTAATGGGTAATTTCTTCCTTTTTTTAGGGTCAGTAGGGGGAACACTACCGTGTTTCCTTAAAGTAGACCGCAGTAGAAAGAGCTGGCGAACAGAAAGCACTTGTGAGTCAGCATATAGTTTCGTAGTGGGATAGCGATAAGGTTTGCGAAACATTACCTTCAGCACGGCTCTCTGCGCTCTTTCAATCCTCAGAAGACTGGTTTTGTTAGCACCACCCCATACTGTGATGCAATATCCAATAACAGATTGACATAGTGCATAATACACCATCTTCAGGGTTTCAGGCGCTGCCGAGTCTCTGAGGGATTTGAAAGTATGCAAAAGTTTCATAGACCTAGCAGTAATAGCGTCAACCTGTTTGTCCAATCGTAGTCCTCCGTCTATATGGACACCCAGAAATTTCACGTTATCTGTTCTTGTGAGTTTCGGACATAAACAGTGGGGGGATTGTGTGGAGCAGGTATGAGCTGTTATGGAGAATGATTTTTCAGGTAAGTTGTTTCGTCGAATGGCGAATGGAATGTATGAGGTTTTATCGCAATTCAGGGTCAGCTAGTTCAAGTTGAGCCATGTCATGATAGTTGTTATTGCCACTTCAGCGTAGCATTTAACGCTATCCCAACTTGGTCCGTAAACTATGGCTGCTGTGTCATCTGCATACGCAATGATTTTAGAGTTGGGGATGGTCAAATTACACAACTCATTGACGTATATTTGGAAGAGGGTGGGTCCTAAAATGCTTCCCTGAGGCACACCGTAAGTGTTTATTATTATTTCATCACTTACATGTTCTCCTATTTTTACTCGTTGGGTCCGATTACTGAGATAATCTCTGAAAATTTCGAGGGAGTTTCCTCGTACCCCTAGGAGTTCCAATTTTGATATAAGTTTAGGAACAGATACTGTGTCAAACGCTTCAGAGAGGTCCAAAAATATCCCTAGACTTTTAACGCCACTGTCAAGGTTCCTCGCAACCAACTGTGTTAGATCCAGAACTGCATCCTCAGTTGAGATTCCCGAGCGAAAACCATACTGATTATCTGCTATGAGCCGATGTTTGTTGAGGAATTTTTTTAGAGCATTATTCAAGATCCTTTCCAGTATCTTAGAGAGCGCTGACAGGACCGATATGGGTCTATAATTGTTGACACAGTTTCTGTTCCCTCCCTTATGAATTGGATAAATAACAGCTTTTTTAAGCGCATCAGGAAAGATGCCTTTTTGAAGGCAACAGTTAAAAATATACGTCAATGGCGGCGCCAAGACCTGGTGGCAACTCTTTAACACCAGGGGAGATATGCCATCCCAACCTATTGCACAATCATTTCGCAATTGCAGAATAAGTGACTCCACTTCTGATTCATCAACCTCAAGTATTACAAGAGAGTTGGTGGGGTTGGGTGTTGTATTGTGACTTAATCTCCTAGATAGGTTTGTAGGTTGATGAGATTGGGACAAGATTTTTTCAGCCAAATTTGTTCCTATATTGCTGAAAAATCTACACACTTCGTTTGCGGATGATATAGAATTGTCACAGATATCCAACAGTTTGACCGGGCTAGTTTTCTTTTTGGTGGTTTTTGTGATTTGTTTTATCGTTTTCCAGAGTGCTTTAGGGTTATTCCGAGATTTTTCAAGTTCGCTTTTCTCATAGGCAATGTTTAGTTTTCGGAGCAAGTCATTACAAAAATTCCGGTACCGTGAATATGTAATCTTCAGGATAAGATTATTGGGATCTTTCCTTAATCTATTATGCAATCGGTCACGGTTTTGTATACACTTCAAAATGCCTGTGGTTATCCATGGTTTTATTATTCTTTTTTTCCTAGGGATTTTAATTTGTTTTGTGTGCTTGTCAATGACTGAGGAGATGATATTTATGAAGGCATTCATGGATAAATTGGGGTCAGTAATTTTGTATAAGGGGGAGAAATCAGAATTTTCCAAATGTAACTTAACTGCTTCGTAATCTATGCGGGTAGCTTTATGAGGTGGTATAGTGTCAGGGTTTGTGTTAGCAATATTAAATAACACTGGTTTGTGATCCGTGATGTGTGAATCTAGTACAAGGGTATTAACAGGCAGGGTACTTTTAACAAATACATGATCCAGACACCTGTCCAGTCGAGTGTTGAATCGGTGGGTAGGAAGCAGACCGTGGGAGGCATTTAGCATGAGATAGTCGAGACAGCGGTTATCTGTACTATTGGGTTTAAGATCTATATTAATATCTCCTACGAGAATTATATTTTTAAAGGAAGATAGGCTTGCGTAGACATTATTTAAACTATCCAGAAATTTTTCGGTACTCTCTTTGGAACTGTATGACGGAGATCGGTACACAGCCACAATAGCGGTATTTTGGTTAGCCGTATTGCATACCAAGCAATTCCCACTCACAAATTCTGGTTCCCATTCTGAGGTCCGGAGAGTTTGTTTTGTAAATATAAAAATCCCATCATTTTGATTATTGTTTATAGTGGTACAATAGGAATCATATCCAGCTAAAACAGGAATATTACTGACTTTTCTAAGCCAACATTCTGTAAGGACTACCACATCTAAATCAAGTTTCAGTGAATGTAATAATAGCTGGGCTTGGTCAAAGTTTTTATTTAAGCTACGGATGTTTAAATGTAGTATTTTTATGTTGCTGTTAGTGTTATTAACATAGTCAACACAATTTTCTGGGGCACAGTTAAATGAGTCACCTACTGTTAGCGAGTCAAGCTCGCTGCTTATACTGATTATGCTATCCATTTGGAGAGTGTAGCACCTCTTGCACTCTGCAAGAGGTGACTCAAAGCGTAGTCTTGTATATTTAGGACTTGTCTAATATGCAGTATGTCGTTTATTATTTGTTTTTTTGTGTAAGGTAGAATGTTGTAGGAAGTGTCATTGTTTGAGTAAGTTGTGAGTGTATTCTTATATAGGGTATGTATGCCATTTTGAGATTTTATTTGTGTGGTTAAGTGAATGTTACATAATATGTGTATGTTTATAAATTTAAAAGCAAGTACAATATCTAAAATTAATAATACTATACAGACGGATGCTAATATTATAAAGTTTTTAAAAATATGGATTACTAGTCACTTGCCAGTGTAACCTATATCTTGTAGACATTTTTCAGAACTGATTAACATATGTTTGTCACCTTCTTGTTTGCGTAAAAATATGTTACCGTTTGAGACCCAACAGAACTTAAAATTGTGGTTTTTCGCAAACACTCTTGATTGATAATACAGTTTTTTGGTGTTACCCGGAAGCTGTTCCGTGACATAAACCGGATGACAAGTACCGGAAATGCCAATGAGACCAGTATTCAGTTTATCTTGCTTTGCCCTGGTTTTGTTGAAAGTTCGAACTGCAGATATGATTGTGTCCTTTATCATAACAGAAGAAAATTCTGCTATAATCGGTCGTGATAAGGTCGATGGGTTCGATGACTTCCCCGGCAAGCGATAAATAGCCCTCAGTTCAGAGTCCCCTATGGAGACACCGACAGCTTTACCAATGCTGCATATTGTTTTTGCAAGTGTGGCATTGGTTTCAGTATTACTTTGCGGTATATTTCGGATTTCGAGGCCCGACGATCTTGATTTGTGATGCAGATCTTGTATTTTTTTCTCTAAACTTTCTATTTACTCTCTCTGTTCCCGGCGTTCCCTTCTTAAGTCTTCCACTTCTTTCTTCAGCTCCTCAAACCGTTGGTTTATGTAAGACATGGGTCTAACCATCTCCTCGTTTGATTTTTGTATTACCGTGTTAGCTGCTTGAATCTGGGTGTTCTGGGTTTTAATTTCCCCAATGTCAGTAGCCAGTTTAGCCATCAAAATGGTTTGAGTCGCAAGTACCTTCGCAATTGACGAGTCTTGTTCCTCCTTCCAAATTGCGAGTTGAGTTTGAAGATCATGCGAGCTTAATGCTGTGGCGCCTTGTGGCGAGTCTGCCTTCCGGGCTCTTTTAATTCGATTAGTGTTTACATAATCAGTCACCACTGCATTGGCTATATCCGATTCCGATTTGGTCTGGGACTGGCAAAGGTTGTTTGTTTGCGTTTTCGGCGTGCTCGGGGGAGTGCGTCTTAAAGTGGACATGTTTACAAAATAGTTGTGATGTAAATAATAGCAAAAACTCGCAGACTTTGTCACAATCAATAAGCGGACAAGCGCGTGAGCACTGCGTAAACCAAGCTGCGTCGAGCGGTGGTTGAATTTCGGTCGGTGCCAAACTTAAGAGCTCAGGCGAAGGTGGTCGTGATCGACGGGTTAGTTAGAAACAGCTTTCCGTCCAATATTACTTGAGCTCTGCAAATCCAATCTAACCTATACAATGTAGTAAGGTTGACTCTTTTATTCCGGCGATAAGGAAGTTTTAATAACTTAGCAGTTAGTGAGCAGAATTCGTTAATACGTCACCGTAGATGTTTGTATACGGTTGTGGTATTTATGATTTAAATTAAGTAAATAATTCAGACTTCCAAAAAGAGATGCAAGTTGCGGGGCTCGAACTCGATACTTCTCACGACGCGGCGACGGCGCGTAAGGTGTGCAGCGGCTTACGCCTCGAGACCACTGGAGCTATGACAAATAGTGCAAATTTGGTGTTCTCCTCCAAGTAATTTGTGGGACGCAGACAAGTGTCATTGACCCATTCAAAGGTCAAGCACTTCGACACAGAGACAAAGAAATTTTGTTAACGTTCACTTTTAAAACTTGTAATGTTTTTGTTTGTAACTTTGTTAATAGTTTGTACACAGTTATAGTTTTTGCACAGTCTATTGCAGGTTTTATTTAGCACGTATTAATGTAACTTTGGAGTAGATTGCTGCACTTTATACTGGGTTGATGAATTAAAATGCTCGCGAGCAAAACGAGCACGTCCACTTGACACCGAGGGTAGCGGCCGAAAACAAATTTCTATTCTATTCTATTCTAATATTATTCTATTCAATATTCTATTCTATTCTATTCTACTCTATTCTACTCTATTCTACTCTATTCTATTCTATTATATTCTATTATATTCCATTCCATTCCATTCTCTATTCATATTATTCATATTATGAAATATTCATTTCATTCTATTCTATTCCATTCTATTCTATTCTATATTAAACAGTTCTCTGGTGGTCTTAGGTGGAGAAATTAGAAGTTTTACTCTACAAGTTAATGATCTTGATATAAGTCTCTAAAATGAAACAAATTACTGAGCACATCCCTTACTTAATAATGTTGCCATTTAAATTGTCTACAATAATAACTTTTATATAGAAACTTAATCAGTTTGAGAAGAATTGTAATCAAAATCAGACTTACGACTTTCATGAAAAGTTTACCTTTTCCAAGTCCAGTTTTACTCAGTGTAACATTCCTATATCAAATGAACACTTTTAAACGAAACATCTGGTAGCTCTAAATTCCATAAAGTTAATACACAGCAATTGTTAAAATTGCTGTGTATTAATTTTATGGAGTTTACTCGCAGTTCAAAACAGCGTGCACTACACTTATGTATGGAAGTAAAGGTTGGGTATGTCAAAAAAGACATGAAAGTAGGATTAATGCAGTAGAAATGCGCTCCTTGCGAAGTATGTGTGGTGTAACTTTAAATGATAGATTGAGGAATGAGGTAATAAGACAACGATGTGGTTTAAAAGAAGAAGCAGTAACTAAAATTGAAAAGAGTATGTTAAGATAGTTTGGCCATGTTGAGATGATGAATGAAAGGCGACTAACAAAAGATATTTACAAGGCAGACGTAAATGGAAACGCCGGGATGGGACGCCCTAGAAAGACATACATAGACCTTATAGGTGATATTGTTCAGAAAGGCCAGGTGCGCAGTACTCATAACCGGCGTGTGTGTATGACTAGATGTATGAATGTGAGTGAAGCAAAAGAAGTATGTAAGGATCGTAACAGGTGGCGTTCTGTGGTTTCTTCCTACCCCCATAGGAAAAAGGCGTGAGTTTATGTATGTAAGTTTATGGAGATTTCACATAAGTTATTTCCGTAAGCGTTCATTTGTAGTGTTTAATGTATTTATATTAATATTTTGCTGGTAAACGTGTGAATAAATAATCCTGTTATTCCACCGGATGATTACAGCACTTGTTTTCATTAATTAAATTTTCATCCAGCGTTTTGTCAGTAAATGCAATAATTTAACGTAATTTCATTGACATCACTCATGGTTGCTACTTAACGGTATTAAAAACTGTCTTATATTAAATTTATAAGAGAAGAATCAAGGCTCCTAGGCTTCGTTTGTTCAACAATCTAAGAAAATGTGTTATCTCATTGTGGTGTCAGCGTGGCACCTCTCTGCAGAAGCAGGAGAAGATCCACAAACGAAAAGGTTCTAACACTTAAAACACAACTCTATATCATTAAAATGTATTAATTTTATAATGTATACCTTCTGCACAGGTCGTTTGCCAAACTGCTTTCTGTTCGTGAATATAAAACCCACTCCTTGTTAAACCTGCCCACTTACAGGCCTACCCAAACAAAATTATCATTCTTCAGCAATACAAACAAATTGTGTCCTAATTATTAACAAAAGCTAGCGCACAGTGTATATTCAAGTGTCTTGACCCAACTGGCGTGCCCTAACTGAATTACTGGCACAAAGCTACGGTGGCGCTGCCATGAATTATTCAACTTATGGTTTGTACCTTCACCTCTGAAAGTACCTATATTGAACGTTGGTCTCGAATACTTTTCAGGTAGAGCAGGTGTATGTGTAGTAGAAATGGTGTTAGTTTAGTCGGTCAACTTCGATAGTGTGTAGAGAATGTATTCTATCTTCCGTTTATCATCTGCCGTTATTTTCATAGCATAGTAGGTATAAGATAAACTCCGCTAGAAAATAGTCTAGCAACAGACCAGTAAAACTAAATAATATTACAGCAACAAATAGAATTAATAAGAGATTGTTTAAGATCCACCGTGGCTGATACCGGTAACTAATACTATATAATGTTCTAAGAGGGAAAACTCTTTGTTTGATCTAAACTAATAGTATTAAGAGGTATTTTTTTACCGACTTCCCAAAAAGGAGAATGTTCTCAATTCAGATGTTTATATATATATTTTATGTAATGTACGTTCGGGCATAACTCCGCCATATATAAACGAATTTCCAAGTCTGTTTTTGTTTGAAAGAAGTTTATGCTGAAATGATCCCATTTAAATCTGATAAAGAACTTCGGAGAAATACAACAACTCTTCAATAAATGACGGCAAATCGCTGGGGATTGCTGCAATCGTATGTATGTTTAATGCTTACACCATTTTATAACATACCATCACGCCAGTATACTCTAAACGGGTACGCAGATGTGTACAATTCACCCTGGAACACTATAATTCCACCGGTTATGTTCATGTTATTTGGGTAATTTATTCTGGTATCACTGTGTCTATAATAAGTACTTTACTGTAGAACTTGTCCATTACGAGTATGTACCACTAAAACTGAAAAATAAAAATCTTTTTAACAAACAAATAAAACTGACTTCTAAAGCTAAACACTACAAATCGATTAAATTACTTTTTTCCGAAGTCGGTGTCTAAAAAACGAAAAACAGTAGGTACCAAAGACACCGACTTCGGAAAAAGTTATTTTTTGATTTTTAGTGTTTTTCTTTAAAAGCCGGTTTTAGAAAAATAATATATCACGGGAATTTAACGCGATGAGATTTCGATTATTTACCTATTTCACCTGACTTCTACCCGGGACCAAGGTCGTTGCAACACGACCGAAAGGTCGGGTGAAATAGGTGAATAATCGAAATTTCATCGCGATAAATTCCCGTGATGTATTTTTTTTTCAAATATGAGACGCGAAAGTTTTAAAGTTCATAAGCCGGTTTTATGTTATTGATAAAAAAAAAGAAATGTTTCAAAGATAATATAAGTACCCGACTGCCGAAGGAGGGTAATGTGTTTATCAGTCGATGTATGTTTGTTCGTATGTGGCGTTCCAGAGACCAAACGCGTTGACCGATTTTGATGATTCGTACGTCAATCGATTCATCTTAACCTTGCGAGTGTCACCGGCAACATTAAAATTACAAAATAGAAAAATGGCGGTTTTTAGGCGCCTGTGGAGGCCCAATATTTTTTTTTCATCCAAACCGATGGATGTGTGATGTGGGGTATCAAATTAAAGGGTTTTAAGAGGTGATTTCAAAAAAAAAAATAACAGTTATGTTTAAATGTACGCAATTCGAATAAAAAATGTTAACTAAACTTTTAATTAAATAATATCAAAAACCCGACAGCTTAAAAAGCGAACTAAAAAGACGTAAACAAGAAGAAAATCATGATGTGCAGTCGGCGGATATATCGGGTTTTGGTCGCGAATATGTTCGCTTTTTAAGCAGTCGGGTTTTTGATATTTTTTAATAATTTTTTTTATTATGTAAGTACCGATTCGAGTACAACATGTTTTCCTCAATTGAAAGGTACACTTTTCACATTATATTTTTAATCCCGGCATAATACACGGATCCTTTGGGATAGCCCATAGGAGTGAAAATGACAGGAAGAATTCGTTCTAATATTAAGATCATCTTTGCTAATTATATGGTGAAACAGCTCATGGTCTGATCTCAGTATACACTACCACCCACTATTCCACAATACACTCTGAAAATAAAATTGCCGTCACCTTGAGGGGTAGAAGATTGTAGCAGGCATAATGGCAGTTCAACAAGGCTAGTCTATTTCAGTCCGTAATGCGCGACCCTGACCACGGCTAACAGTTATGTGATTTATATTTTTGTAGCGTGATGTAGTTTATTGATTGTTTTCTTATCCTACTTCCTACTTTTATTATAAACGTGAAAGTTTGTGAGGATGGATGGATGGATGTTTGTTACTCAATCACGCAAAAAATATTGAACGGATTTTGATGAAAATTACAGATATATAGCTTATACTCGTACATCAGAATAACACATTGGCTATAATTTATAAAGATATTGGAAGAAGTACTAATACCAAATGGGCGAAGCCGGGTGCCTATGTGCTATTCCAGACTATAATCTAACTCTGTGCCCATCCAGATCCGTTCAGCCGTTCTGGCGTGATTGAGTTTTAAAACATACATCCATCCATCCATCTATCCATCCAAATTTTCGCATCTCAAATATTAGTAAGATGTACTCGTATATTATACAGGTTGAAAATCTTAACCCTTGTAGCCTTAGGCCCTAAATAAATTAAAGATTAAAAAACCTAAAAACACGCTTTAATAGAAAACCAAACCAAACAGTAGAAAATAATTTTCAATAAATTTTATTAAGAACAGAGTGATAAACAAAAAATAATTTGTAAAAAAGCTGTGTAAAGCTAAAAAAGGGGGTGCTCTCAATGATATTTTCAAAATGACTCAAATTTTACCAATATCTGTCAATAAATTGTTATAAAAATTGACATCAAGCACCCCACGCTTTTTTATAATTCTTTTTTTTTCGGCTCTGTTCTTAATAAAAATTATTTTCTACATTTTCGTTTGGTTTTCTATTAAAGTGTGTTTTTTTTTACTTTTAAACTATTTTTTTTTAATCTTTAGCTCAATCTCCAATCCTAAAGATCCTGGTTAGGTTAATGGGACAAACTAATAAAATTATTGCATTGTCATCGGTCCTCGATAATTGTGCAAAGTTTCAAATTAATCCGACGTTTCAAAAGGGGTGAAAATCACGTTCAATGATTCCAATACATAGATACATACATACCAAGCTAATAAAAACGTGTTAAAAAGTAACATTCAATCAGCGATAACTATTATCGAAATGTCAAAAACGGACATAATATCAACAATTTTAACAATGATACTGATAGCATGTAATGGATACAGGCCTGCGGATCACAAACCAAGAGGCAACACTGGGGCCCATGAGCAAAAATGCACGGGCCATTCACAGTACCACTCGCGGATTGCGGACGTAATTTCAAATAACGATAGGTTGGTTATAAAACAATTTCAACAAAATTAAATCAAGACCAACGTTTTACGCCTCGCGATATCAATGACAATTTTACCAGTGTTGCGAACTTCAACCCAACCAAAAACTGTCAATATCGATGACAGCGAGTTGACACAGTGTTGCATCAAAATATCAAAAAAAAGAACGACACCTTTATTGGTTTCGATCATCACCCCGCCTCGGACATAAGGAGTTATGTCCGCTAATAAATGGGCAAACGTGCTAAACTTGCCACTGCTCGCTTCAAAATCGAATCTCCGACCATGACCTCCGCAACTCTGGGAACTCCATCAGACCCATGAAATAAATCTACAATGCGAAGGCCTACGACGCCAATACAAAGGCAACAAATGAGATTCATTAACAAGTCTCAAGATCTCCGACTTTAGGAGGGTCAGTTTTGTCAGTCCGCTTAACGCGCTGCTGCAAAATAGGAAATATTCCAAAGACGATGCCAGAAACTTTGGATCATCTGTTAGAGCAACTCAAAACGCGTCAATCATAAAGATTTAACTTCTCTGAACGGGTATTCCGGCAGGGCGTTGAGGGGCTGACCAATCAGAAAATGACCAGGGGTCAAAACTGCCAGGTCGTTTGTGTCTGACGAGATCGGACAGAGCGGTCAGGCATTGAGACCGGCATCAATTTTAGAAAATACCGTAACAAGTCCCTCAAATGTTAAAAAAATAGTTTCACCAATAACACGGCGGAGATCCATTTTGATACTTTTACAACGGCTTCGAAAATGCCACCCCAATATGGAAAGACTGGGGGAACAAATTGCCAATTAATTCCCATTTGGGACATTGCAAATCTAAAATTCTGTTTATCCTTATTAAGATAATTACAAATTTCACTTAAATATCTATCAATGCCTTCAAGATGATGAAGACGGAACGAATGCATCTGTGCTAAGGGCAGTTACAAGTTCCAAGTGAACCGCCTTGGAGGCCAGACCAACAAACACACTCAAATAGGCCTTGACAGACTTAGCATTACGAAGTTGAGAAGTCTTCACCAAGAAGGGGACCAGCGAAGTCAGTTCCAACAGAAGCAAATGGCCTACTCTCAGTTACTCGATCGGATGGCAAATCATCTATTATGGGTTGAGTAGCAGTAGCCTTCAAACGATAACACTGCATACATTTGAAAATGTCCACTTACCAGCTGTCTGAATATCATACGGATTTCAGCCACAAAGCCAATCTGGTGTCTGCGGAAATTGGTGAGGATATCCGATATGTCCCTATGCAATTTGGGTCCCGAGTGCAAATACTGGTTCAAAAAACACTCCATTTGACGTAGGGACCGAGTCATCAAATACCACACGGATTTTACCTCCCGGAGTTTTCAAAACCGCATGGTGTGGAAAAAGTAATGATCAATTGAACGGCAATCAATATAAGAAGGAGACATGTGTCCCAAGTCTTCATACTCCCGGATGAATTTAACATGTTTCCTACAAAAATCCGAATCCCTCCGCATTCGACGTTCCGTGGATAATAACCTTTTTTCCGCTAAGGCATAGGAATGACCAAGAGGGAGGCGCGCAGCCTGAAACGGTTATCGAGTGACAAAACGACCATCCGCGAGGCGACCAGTAAATTATTCTGGTAAATCAATTCACTCTCTTGTTCACCTGGATCGATTGTTGAAGCAAGTTCTTCGACTTCCTAGAAGCGCTGAACGGCGTCGGAAAGAGAGATCATCACATTCAATGTCCTCAATCCGACCCATAAAGCTAAAACCAAAAACTGTCGGTATAGCTACTAACCCATTCATCTGCAGAACCCGCTTGGTCCTGGAAAAAAAACAAACCCAAAACATCCGCACGTCCACACATGGTTACCTGCTCGTGTCTGCCCTTAATATCATTCAAAACAACGGCCTTGGCCAAGATTCTTGGCCCACAATGAACAGGCGAAACAAAAATTTCAACTTCTCCCCGTTGACCACACGCTTCAACACCACCTATACCATATATAGCAGAAGGGTGTGGTCTACGTGGGAGACCTAATCTCTCCACTAAACAAAAGGATGCAAGACAGCCTTGAGAACCCGAATCCAAAAGGGCACTAACTAACAAAGATTTACCCTTCGGGCCCCAAATCCTTAAAGAAACAGTTGGCAGAAGGACTGTCTGTTGGCGGCTGTAGTGGAGGAGAGGGAGGCGACTACCTATTGTTGATAACCCCCCTGGGGTTGGTGACGTCCGGAAAAGCGGACGCTGACCAGTTGGAGTATGGGTAGGGGTCCACCAAAGTGCCAGGGTGTCTACCGACTCGCCCAGTCACTGGGGTCCGGTAACCATGTACACGTCCAAACTGAGGCGGGCGGCGCTCCAATCACAGTTACTCATGTAGTGGTGCTGAGAATTGCCGCGGCGATGCCTGCCTCTTCTTTCCTAAATACCTCTCCTCCAATTAAGGAGAGGATGGAGGCGTTCCCCCACCCGTGTGAGGTGAACCCCGTCGAGGATCCACGTGAGGTTAGTGGGGATGCGGACCCCCGCCTATGTGGAGCATCCGGCATCATCAGGCCCACCAACACCATTTTGGTTCAGACACAATACGTGGTGGTGCTTACCTTGACAGTCCGAGCAACGATCTGACCTCTGACAATCCTTTAGTAAATGCTTTCCTAGACAAGTAGTTTGTGTGGACTTTGTAGCACCTCTTGCGGCTGTTGGCCACGCTGGTCCTGAATGTTCCTTTTTAGGAACTTCAGACAGGATGTGACCACGTGGCCATCCGTGTTGCAATATATGCAGCGCACACTGCGAACCTGAGTCACTACATATTGATGAGGAGGGCGTCGTGGCTCACCCATCCCACGAGGGGCGGGGCGCGCACGGACACGACGCTTGTCTGGAGAGGACCACTCTGGGGCCCGCGAGGGACCTTTTTTCAACACCATTGTTGTCCAAAAAGCGACAATCTTTATCCAAATACCAGTATCCCCACCATACTTCTGCTCGAAACGAACCTTTAAATCGGAAAGCAACTTAGACAAGACGATGTGAAGCAAAATAAATTACCATTGTTCGATTGGTAGACCTAATTGCTTCAAAGCATTAAAGGCTACTGTCAGTGCGTTGACCAAATTCACTCGTAGGGTGGCAACCCGATGGATGAAAGGTAACGCCAGAGGTAACCTGAGAGACGTGAGCGTCTGCCAAAAGCGTATTCGCGTAGCGCTTAGTCAAAAGTTCCTGGGCAGTAGGGCAATTTTGATCCGTAACCGCTTAGTGGTTCACTAGACCTAGGGCCTCTCCTCTCAAAGTGGAGAAGAAGTCGACCTGCTTTTTGTCTTTTAGTCTCCACCATCGAATCACCATGTGCAGAACCCTTTGTTTTACCGGTTTCTTCAATAATGTCGTCCGAGAAATTGTAAAACTGTATGACGTCTGCCTCAACCGCAGCGGCTAACTTAGTGTCCTAAATGGACAAAAGCGCTACACATTCCGCATAATATTTATCTACCTTGGCTTGACGAGCCGGGAGGACTTTTCATCGAGCCAACAAAGCCTCTGATCTATCAGATCTACTTATTAAAGAGGCCGCCGATGTGACCCATCTCAATTACGCTCTAATTTTACAAACAAATGTATTGGCATTCATAATTTCAAAATGTTAGCAACGGTTAGTAAGTATTATTAATACACAAAATGTTCTACAAATTAAATTACTACTATATGTATTTAACCAAAACAACAGTTTGACAGTAATTCTCTTACCAAAATTAAAAATCAAATAATAGTCTGTAAGAGAAACAACAAGTTAATTTAACAAATAATACTGAACCTTGTTACATTTATGTAATAATTTTTCAATACAGATTTGTTAAGGAAACCCAAATATAAATTTTTAACAAAATTTAAAAATTTTCAAAACACAAGTGGGTAGGTAGATACTTAATAAATTCATTCAACTGCGAATCTTGAATCCTACCGATTACCGATTCCCGTATAGTTGGAAAGGGATTATCCTAAAATTACAAGCATACACAATTTACAGCTACAACTTACATTTGCCCCCGTGGTGGTCTCCTATTCTCGTTCTACCCCGTGTCCGGTCGGGCGTTATAGGGGGAAAATATATATAATAGTAATGGGACAACCGATGTGGCCTTTGGGTCGGGATGTCCGGCAGACCATCAGACACGTTCCCGACAAAAATACTTCGCTGCGCGCGACAACGACAACAAATGCACGGGGGATTCACAGTACCACTTGCGGATCGCGAAGGTAATTTCGACTAACGATTGGTTGGTTATAAACCAATTTCAACAAAATTAAATCAAGACCAACGTTTTACGTCTCGCGATATCAATGACAATTTTACCAGTGTTGCCAACTTCAAACCAACCAAAAAATTTTCAATATCAATGACAGCGAGTTGACACAGTGTTGCATCAAAATAACAAAAAAAAAGAACGAAACCTTTATTGGTTTATAGACACTTGTAACGCTCCTCCTCCACCTTATTCCATAGTAGCTTTACAAAAACAATATTCTGTAGTAGATAAATGTAGGCATTTTCCAAATGATGTGAATTGTAAATACTGAACCTACCGAGAATTTCTTTTGGTTCTTGAAAATTTACAAATCATATATTTCACGTCACTCAGCTGTACTTTTCACGAAACTTTTTGTTTATTCACCTTATGTGTTCCCATTGCTGGGCAAAGCTTTCTTCTGTTCCGAATATTTTGTCCATTCCGACTAATCCGTGCTAAGCGCCTCAAATTCGTTACGCCAGCGTTTCCTAGGACTTCCTCGGCAACGACGCCCATTCTCGGCATTTATTTAAACAAAATACCCTAAAATTCTTATCTGCCAACATCGTAAAGAAAATATCCTCTAAGTTTAAGATAAATGCATACTTTATTTAATACTCCGGACCACGATATCACTCGCGTGGAAATTCGATAAAACTGGCTTATAGAAGTAAAGATTTCTTTATTACCGCCCAATCCTATCCTTAATGTAAACCCGTTTCTTATCTTGAGCCATTTTAGGGGATAAAAAATTCGGGAATTAAAATTCTAAAAGGCTTTAATAAAAATTCTGAGCCAATATTATGAAATGTTGTGGTTTTTGCCAAGATTTTAAAAGGCTTATTTATAGTTGTTAGCTTAATTCAGATCTTTGCACTGTTATTTGTACTATCAACATTATAGCATGCTTATATTCAGGTGTCCATAGAGACATTTTCATTTTACCAGTAAATAGAGGACGAGCTAATTGCCATCAATCGGGATCAAATCTTCAACATCGGGCTGCTACTTAGACATTCTAGATGGCAAAAACACTTTTCCCGGTCCAGGCATCGTACCCAGTACACAGACAATATTAGTATACTATTGGTAAAGACAGTACACATTTCTATCGCCATTGTATGAACAAGTAAAGGATTGCATGGCTGCTACGACGTAGCCCGTAGCTTACGCGATGAAATCACGAGCTACGCCGTAGCAACATTATTGCACACAATAACTTACGAGATTTCTGACACGCTTATTCAATAGTGACATTCTTAGATAGAAAGTATAACTTATTTGGTTAGTAGCATACTTAGTTAGGTATTATTAATTTTCTTTAGGTATTAATCATGAACGGCAATACTAAAAAAAAGAAGAGTTTATTTTTAACCAACTTCCCAAAAAGAAGGATGTTCTCAATTCAGATGTTTATTTTTTAATGTATATTCGGGCATAACTCCGTTATATATAAACGGATTTGCAAAATTCTTTTTTTTTCGAAAAATATATTTAAAATTATCCCATTTAAATTTGGTAAAGATCTGATGTAGAACTTCGGCAATATAGGTACAACAGAACACTTCAATAAATGACAGCAAATCTCTCGGGATTGCTGCAATCAAAGTCAAAGTCAAATATACACCGTGAAATTTAAATGGTTGTTTTCCCGCAGCGAAATGGTTTTTTCTATGTAATACAATCGTTTCGTAGTTATGTAAAATATTAGAAACAAAAACTGGCATATTTAACATTGTGAAAAACTTAACTCGAAAGCGATCACGAACCAATAGTAATACCTCCCGATATCTACGGCCGAACGACAGCGGGGCGTTGACCCGGGTGCTAAGTAGGTCAGGATCACTGTCAAAAGGATTAGGTTCGAAGGCGGCTCCGTTTGATAATGTTGCGCGCGGGCTAGTTTATGCCGTATTACTACACGCGAGAGCTTATTTTACTTTAAACATTTAATAAATCGGTATTTGCTTTGTCGGCTTAGCGGTGGTATTGTTCCTTGCAAACTATTTTATGACGTATCACTACGTGCGAGAGTTTATTTTGGTTTGAACATTATCTTGTGCATCGCTTTTCTTTGCCGGTGGTGACGCGAGTAGTACCTAGTACCTACAAGTTACTATTGTAACTCACTTTTTCGAGTTGATGAATATTTTTTAAATTATTTTAAAACAAAAACATCGTTATTTTTTTACTTTACCTCTATGCTTCGAAAGTACTCCTTAAGGCAAGTCGTTCTGCCGCGGGAAAACAACCAATTAAATTTCACGGTGTATTTATTCAACTACGCCAATAAGCGGCACTTTTGAACGTCAAACATAAATTAAAATTTACAAGTAATAAAAATTGATTCTACCGTGCCATTCGGAAAAGTAGGTTGTTACGGAGAAGAATGCACTCCATACTTACTGTTTTTTTAAATGGTGTCTTACAATATTTACATAAGTATATACATTAATAAATTCATATAATTTTGTATGGACCATGCACCCAGAATAGCACTACACACTATACTACGTACAGGTATAATAGCAGTTTCATACACTACTTTATCTACACTCATAAATTGGGATTGAACCTGCTAAATACCTCTTTTTCATTTTCCAAATCGTGATAGCATTTGTCATATATTTTTCTCGACTTTGCTGGTAATAAATTAAGAGTAATTTCCTTCGCAGCATCTAAAATATCGGGCGGAGTCAAATTTTCTTCACATTCACTGATATCATACATTTTTAAACAATAATTTAAATAACTCATGAAATTCAGTACAGCAAAACTTGCAAAACGTATGAATGGTGCCAAAACCCAGCACATCACTGCATTATCCGCGCATGCGCTAAGGCTTAGCACGCACTGCGATCTTTATACGCGCGATTTTTTTCCGCCCATTCTGTGACCTATGGAATTGTTTGAAGTTGTTCGCATTGCGGTAAAGAAATCGTGCGGAAATAATACCGCAAGAAATCCGTGTTTTGCCACAGAATCCACCGCACCACGGCGCGAATTTTATTCGCCCGAATATTTTGGCTCTATGAACAGGTTGAAGGAAACAAAATTCGCGCAAATAAAAATCGCAGTGCGTGTTAAGTCTAAAGCGGGCATTTTCATAGACAATTTAAAATTGGAATCAAATCTTTTTATAATAGGTACTATAAAATGGCATTACAAAAAAATATTGATGGAAACTCCTTAGTGATTAACTTCTTGGGATAAAAAAATATTTTATCTACTGTCATATCGTAATATTCGAATTATAAAATTCAAAACGAGTTTATATTGGCATACTTTACAAACACAATACCGAAATTTAAAAATAGAATCTTATTATAACACTATTTCTCTAACAAAATAATGCTATAAAACAATTTTTTTTCTATTACGATACAAGACAAATCCAAGAAGTTAATCATTAAGGAGTTTCCATCAATATTTTTTTTCTAATGCCATTTTATAGTACCTATTATAAAAAGATTTGATTCCAATTTTAAATTGTCTATGACAATGCCCGCTTTAGACTTAGCACGCACTGCGATTTTTATTCGCGCTAATTTTGTTTCCTTCTACCTGTTAATAGAGCTCAAAATATTCGGGCGAATAAAATTCGCGCCGTGGTGCGGTGGATTCTGTGACACACGGATTTCTTGCGGTATTATTTCCGCACGATTTCTTTACCGCAATGCGAACAACTTCATACAATTCCATAGGTCGCACAATGGGCGTAAAGAAATCGCGCGAATAAAGATCGCAGTGCGTGCTAAGCCTTAGCGCATGCGCGGTTAATGCGGTGATGTGCTGCTCCTGGGTTTTGGCGCCATTCATACGTTTTGCAAGTTTTGCTGTACTGAATTTCATGAGTTATTTAAATTATTGTTAAAAAAATTCTAATATCAGTGAATGTGAAGAAAATTTGACCCCGCCCGATATTTTAGATGCGGCGAAGGAAATTACTATTAATTTATTATCAGCAAAATCGAGAAAAGTATATGACAAATGCTATCACGATTTTACGGCATAGAAAATGCAAAAAGAGGTATTTAGTAGGTTCAATTCCAATTTATGAGTGTAGATAAAGTAGTGTATGAAACTGCACATAACTAGGTATTAAAACATTCGTGTGAAAACTATTAAAAACCTCGCCTACGGCTCGGTTTTTAAACACACACTCATGTTTTAATACCCCTCATTATGCAACAGTTTCATAAACTACTATTATAGCATTATTTTGTTAGAGAAATAGTGTTATAATAAGATTCTATTTTTAAATTTCGGTATTGTGTTTATAAAGTATGCCAATATAAACTCGTTTTGAATTTAATAATTCGAATATTACGATATGAGAGTAGATAAAGTATTAAAAGCTTTAAGGGGCTGAGGTTGAACAGTTGACAATCAACATCTGAGGTTCTAAGCCACGCCCACTGTCAACGATAGTTTAGTGGCAAACTTAAATTGGAGCGAAATTTTTTTTCTGAAATTTAAATACACAAGGCCGACCACAGAGGCCCGCATCATAAACGGACTCTTCCGATGGTTTTTACAAAAATATCACCGCGCAAGTTCTTATTTCAAACTGGCGGCTAGCATCTGACATTAGATCGTTCAATGTTATTTTGCCTATGGATGCAACCTTATTGCTACGAAAATAAAGATGTTCGAGCCTACGCCTGCTCGTTTAGAATGAGCAAATCAACGTTGCGTGTTCATTAGTTGTAATTAGATGTAAAGATTTTTGTACTTGCTTGTCATTAAGCCCCTTCCATTTTTGTTCGTCATCGAGACAATACATGTTTAACTAAATATCAGCATTTTTGGAGTTTCCTTGAAGAGTCACCTAAAATTACCCAACATTTTGGTCCTTCGAGCCGGATTGGTAATCACATGAAGATTTGCTAAAATCAGTGGATTTGGATAATAATTACCGTGGAATTTTGCCGAGGAGGTTAAAAGCCGGCAACGTGACTGTGGACAAAGGACTTCAAGCAAATTTCCGGTGTTAAGAATATTTTTGTTAAAATATCATCACCCAACACTCGTTCAGGTAGTACTTAGGCATTTAACCATAATTATGGATTTAAAAGGTTAGTGTTTTAAATACCTATATTGTTCAAACATTTTACCTATTTGGATTGTGAATAGTTTTCTAGTACGTATCATATTTGATGATACTTATTTTGCAAATACGATTATATGTTCTTTCTTATTAAGTTCAGTAGATATTTGCTACATTTATAATTGTATGGCTTTATTTTAGTTAACTATTCATTTAAATAATTATTAATAGGTAGGTTGGTGTTAGATGGAAATTGCAATTCATAAAGTCAAGTTATTCAGTTAATAAAACCGTATTAGTCAATTTAATTGATTATTATTTTAAACTAGCTGTCCCACGCGGCTTCGCTCCCGTCAACTGGCTACCTACCTACCCATCAACCCTACCTACTCTACATACATGATTGTTGTGTAATTAAACCGTTTACGCAGCGCACGCAACGGAAGCTCTCAAAAAGGAATAATTTTGCCCGTTTTTGTAACATTTTTCATTTATGCTCTGCTCCTGTTGGTCGTAGCGTGATGTTATATAGCCTATAACCTTCCTCAATAAATGGACTATCCAACACAAAAAGAATTTTTCAATTCCAACCAGTAGTTTCTGAGATTAGCGCGTTCAAACAAACAAACAAACAAACAAACTCTTCAGCTTTATAATATTAAGTATAGATGAATTTCTCTAAAGTTCGACGTTAGGTAATTTAGTGTTTAAGTTATGAGGAATTGTAGTTTAAATAGAAGTTTTAAAAAATCTCATTTTGTATTCACATCATATTTACAGCAGGTAGAATTCACACATATTTACAGTATCAACATTGTTGATTAAATTGTTATACCATAATAGCTAAACGTAGGTAACTTTAATTAAGTTATTTAAGTATTGTATAAAAAGATACCTAAGTTGTTATTATACTAATTGCAGGTTGACTACATTCGATTCCCAGTATCTCCGAAGAAAGAGAACTAGTCAAAAAACGAGGAAGTATCAAGGGACGCTTAACTGCATTCATCAATTACCTTGATGCATCCAGTGACAAGGAGTTAACCAGTTGTGAGGTCAAGGAATTGCAGTTACGAATTGGAAGAATCGAGTCTTTCTATGAGCATTACGATGAGGTACAGTTGTGATTAGAATGTCTGGTAGAAGATGTTAAAATTCAATTCTCTGAGCGTACTGAATTTGATTCACAATATTATAAAGCATTGTCTAGGGCACAGGAGCTGTTATGTAAATATAACAACGAAAATGAGTCGAGCATTAGTGAAAAATGTACTCGTATCAGTCAACGTAAGCCTGTTAAGTTGCCCACAATATAATTACCTAAATTTAATGGGAGTTTTAGCAATTGGTTGGAGTTCCGTGACACTTATACTAGCCTCATTCACTGTAATGATAAAATCGATCAAATTTACAAATTCCGTTATTTACGAGCGTCCCTGGAAGGATCTGCTGCTGTTGTAATCCATGTGATTGAGTTTTCCGCAAGCAATTACGATACAGCTTGGAAGCTTATTTGTGATCGTTTCGATAACAAAAGGATGTTAGTTCAAAATCATGTGTCATCCTTATTTAACTTGAATGCTATTTCAAGAAAGTCCTCTATTGCGTTGAAAGGATTGATTGACCAACTTAATAAAAATCTCCGTGCGTTGGAATCGTTAGATGAGCCCATCAAGTATTGGGATACTTTATTAATATTCATAGTAACTCGAAAGCTGGATCAATTAACTTATCGTGAGTGGGAGGAGCACAAAGGTCGCATAGACAAAGATAGCACAATAACATTTGCTGCACTCATGCAATTCATTCGGTTTCGCACTGACTTGTTAGAAACATTGGAAACAACTCGAAATAGTAGTAATCCCTACCCCGCTAAGCTTAGTTCAAATATAAATAAGATGAAGTCTATGTTTGTTTCACAAGATTCTAATAATTCCAGCACTGAAATAAGTAAGCTGTGCCCGCATTGTAAAGCTGATCATGTTTTAAGTAGTTGTTCACAATTCCTTTCACTTAGCATAGACGCCCGACTCAAATTAATACCTAACTATAAAGTGTGCTATAACTGTTTTCGTGCAGGTCACTTTGCTAACCGATGCAAAAAGCCGGGATGCAAGATAATGTAAGCGCCGACACCACACTTTGATTCATTCGTCGGAAAATAAAGGTACGGTGAATTCTTGCAATAATGACAACAAATCACACGGTAGCTCGCCCCATTCCGTATCAACGTCATCACCCACTGACGCCGTGGCTATCACTAACACTAATGTGAGTGCAAATAATTTAACTTTGTCTGCGGACCTCAGTTTGTTATGTAGTGAGCACAGTGACCATAGTTATGTTATAGTTTACAGTTTTATTGTTTTGTTTTGCCTTCATTAACGACTGTTGTGCCCTGTCGTGAAGTCGACATTTCTGACCTGAATATACCAGACAATATCTGTTTAGCTGACCCCACTTTTTACAAGCCTTCAGAAGTAGATGTCTTAATAGGAGCGGATCTATTCTGGGACTTGGTTGGTTCACAGAGAATTAGACTAGGAGTTGGTAAGCCAGTGTTGTGTGAAACGTTGTTAGGCTGGATTGTTTCTGGCCCGGTTACCTATTATAATGGTAAATTAATGACCAATAATATTTCATGCAACTTTAGTCAAACAGATTCCCCTAGTAACGGTGATTTAAACAAAATTCGCACCAATTTAGAAACATTCTGGAATCTGGAAGAGATTAATTCACAATCCTCACATTATTTACCCGAGGAGAAGTTGTGTGAGGAGCATTTCGTCAAGAATACGACACGTTTAGAGAACGGTCATTTTTGTGTTCGTATTCCTATTAAGCAAAATCCTTCGGACGTAAAGAATTTCACCATCCCATGTCTTCCCGTGGGTGTCGTAAGAGGCGACTAAGGGTCAAACCAGAGAATGGGCAGCAGCGTTCTCTGTGCTTCTATAACAACCATACTGCGATCGCCAACACGCCTGCCAAGCGTGGCGATTATGGCAAAACCCCCCAATGAGTAGCACAAATAAAAAATGGCCCCTAGTACCAGGCAGCTTGCCTACCCTCGACTACGGTAGCGGTCGAGGCTACGGCATGGCAAGGGGTGCTAAGAATCTCCGGACGAGATCCGGCTACCCCAACAATCACCGACGACTGGACCTGGCAACGTACAACACGCGCACACTTCGGACCGACGAGAAGGTCACCGAACTCGAGGAAGAATTGAGCAGGTTGCGATGGAGTATTATAGGGTTATCTGAGGTCCGAAGAGAGGGGGAGGTCTCGATAATCCTCAAATCCGGTAACCTGCTCTATTTCCGAGAGGGTGACCGGCAGTCCCAGGGTGGTGTCGGGTTTATCGTCCACAAGTCCCTTGTGAACAACGTGGTGAAGATCGAGAGTGTGTCGACCAGGGTGCCGTACCTTATACTCAGAATATCCTCAAGATATTGGCTGAAGGTCATACAGGTCTACGCCCCAACCTCGGCACACCCCGACGATGAGGTAGAGACCATGTATGAGGATATCTCCAGAGCCATGCATGGTTTCAAAACTCACTTCACCGTTGTCATGGGGGACTTCAACGCGAAACTGGGCAAACGAGACGAGGATGAGCTGCAAGTGGGGCAATTTGGAGTTGGACAACGGAACCACCGGGGTCACCTACTGGCCAATTTTATGGAGAAGGAGGGCCTCTATATGATGAACTCCTTCTTCAAAAAGCGTGAACACAGGAAGTGGACCTGGCAGGGCCCCGATGGTGCAACAAAAAATGAGATCGACTTCATCATGTCAACCAAGAAGCAAATGTTCAATGATGTATCTGTGATCAATTCGGTAAAAACCGGGAGCGATCACCGCATGGTAAGAGGCACATTGAACATTAATATTAAGCTTGAAAGGTCTCGACTGATGAAGTCCACGCTCCGGCCAGCGCAGATCCAGGTCCAAAACCCCGAGAACTTTCAGCTCAAACTCCAGAATCGTTTCGAATGCCTAGGGAGCTCCGTGGATGAATACAGCAACGGGTTCGTGGAAGCTACGGTCGGGTCTAAGTTTTTCAAGACCCGTCGTACAGATAGGAACAAAAAGCTCTCTGATCATACCCTCAAGCTTATGAAGGAGAGGCTTGATATGATCCTGCAGTCTTCAGATGAGGTGTGCAAATACCGGCAGCTCAATAGACAGATCTCTAAATCCTTGAAAAGAGACCTCCGCCGCTTCAATACCGAGCGTATTAAAGACGCGATCGAGCGAAATAAAGGCTCCAAGGTGTTTGCAAGGGATCTGGCTATTGGGCAGAGCCAACTCATGAAACTGAAGACCGACGATGGCAGGATCGTATCCGCCAAACCGGAGCTTCTAAGGGAGATCGAGACATTCTATGGGCAGTTGTACACATCGATCAGCAAGCCCGTTGCGAGTCTAGCAAACGACCCAAGAGCTAGATTGACCCGGCACTATACCGAAGATATCCCGGACGTCAGCCTGTACGAGATTAGGATGGCTCTGAAACAGCTCAAAAACAACAAGGCGCCGGGTGATGACGGAATTACGGCCGAACTCCTGAAGGCGGGTGGCAAACCGGTCCTTAGGGCCCCTCAGAAGCTGTTTGAATCCGTCATACTCGAAGGCAAAACGCCACAGGCATGGTGCAGGGGTGTGGTGGTACTCTTCTTCAAGAAGGGCGACAATGCCCGGCTGAAGAACTATAGGCCCATCTCACTTCTTAGCCATGTCTACAAGTTGTTTTCAAGAGTCATCACGAATCGTCTCGCGCGCAGGTTTGACGATTTCCAGCCCCCCGAACAAGCCGGATTCCGAAAAGGCTTTAGCACCGTAGACCACATACATACGCTGCGGCAGGTTATACAGAAGACCGAAGAGTATAACCTGCCTCTATGTTTAGCGTTTGTGGACTACGAGAAAGCCTTCGATTCGATCGAGACTTGGGCTGTACTGCAGTCTCTCCAACGGTGCCAGATCGACTACCGGTACATTGAGGTGTTGAAGTGTTTGTACAAAAACGCCACCATGTCAGTCCGTCTTCAGGATCAGACCTCGAAACCAATCCTTCTCCAGCGCGGCGTGAGACAGGGAGACGTCATTTCTCCGAATCTGTTCACTGCTGCGCTGGAGGATGTCTTCAAGGTTCTGGACTGGAGGGGGCTGGGCATCAATGTTAATGGCAAGTACATTACTCACCTTCGGTTTGCCGACGACATAGTGGTCATGGCTGAGACCATGGAGAGCCTCAGTAAAATGCTCGATGACCTCAGTAGAGCTTCCGAAAGAGTGGGTCTTAAAATGAACATGGACAAAACCAAGATCATGGTGAATGCCCATGTAACACCCACTTGTATCAAGGTCGGAGACTCTACACTCGAAGTTGTAGACGATTATGTCTACCTGGGACAAACGGTCCAGTTGGGTAGGTCCAATTTCGAGAAAGAGATCAACCGTCGAATCCGACTCGGCTGGGTGGCGTTCGGGAAGTTGCGTGGTATCTTCTCGTCCAATTTACCGCAGTGTCTCAAGACAAAAGTCTATGACCAGTGTGTGTTGCCAGTGATCACCTATGGAACCGAGACGTGGTCGCTCACAATGGGCCTTATCAGAAAGCTCAAAGTCACCCAAAGGGCAATGGAGAGGGCTATGCTCGGAATTTCCTTGCGTGATCACGTCAGAAATGATGATATCCGCAGGAGAACCAAAGTTACCGACATAGCCCGAAGAATTGCCAAACTTAAGTGGCAGTGGGCAGGGCACATTGCTCGCAGAACGGATGGCCGATGGGGCCGAAAAGTTCTGGAATGGCGACCGCGAACCGGAAGACGATACGCTGGAAGGCCTCCCACTAGATGGATTGATGACCTGGTTAAGGTTGCGGGAAGGCGCTGGATGCGAGACGCACGGGATCGGTCAATGTGGCGACGTCTAGGGGAGGCCTATGTCCAGCAGTGGACGTCTTTCGGCTGAAATGATGATGATGATGAAAATCCTTCTATTTTAGGAGAATCTTTCCAAAGGGCTTCTAAATGTCTATATTCCCTAATAATAATAATAATATAATAATAATAATAAAGTTTATTGTTCTTCTCTCACATAGAATTTTACAGACAATATAAAAAAAACAAACAAAACATTAGCGAAAACTCTTGTGATCTATGTGAGAGACTGGTTTCTGTACTAGGAGACCTGTATGACAGATTACCAGCCTCTCCAGACTCCGGACAATAGATGACAGTTGTATACAACATCAGTAAGAAGTAATAGTTAAGAGGGATTAAGCTAGGTGAGTGAGGTTGTTGCTGTTATGGTGGTACAAAGTGGGTGAGAGGAACTAAATTGAGTGAGTGTGTAATTGAGTATGAGTGCGTGAGTATGTGTGCGCGAGTGTGAGTGCGAGTGTGTGGGAGCGTGTATTCGTCTGAGTGAGTGTGTGTGGGACAGAGTGAGTGTGTGTGTGAGTGCGAGTGTGTGGGAGCGTGTATGTGTCTGAGTGAGTGTGTGTGGGACAGAGTGAGTGTGTGTGGGGTGAAAGAGGTGACAGCATACGCAGTTGGTTAGGATGGTACAATAAGCAGACTTTCAGTGTCATCGTAATTGAGCGACTTAAGCCAGGCAGTAATAACCCTCTTACAATTGGCTCTTGTAAGAGGGTAAACTGTTAGCTTCTTATTTATTTTATTATAAAGATGTCCACCAAGAAATTCAAAGAATTTGCGTGAGAAGGCAGTGTTACGATTAGTGAGTGTTGGGCAAACCCTGTGTTTGACTCTCTTGTTTGCATTAAGTAGTGGATCATAGCCAATTAAAGAATGTTGTTTTAGAGCTGAGCACAGAATAAAAAGTTGTCTTACTGTCAGCACATCAGAGAGCAAGTACAAATCTTTGGTAGGAAAGAAGAAAGGTAACGACAGGCTTACTTTTAGTACCGCTCTTTGAGCTCTTTCCAGTTTTATTAAGTTGGTTTTACAAGTGCCACCCCATAAAGTAATACAATAAGTGAGAATGGATTGGCACAGGGCCATGTAAACCATTTTAATTACATTTTTATCTGCAATACGACTTAAATTTTTAAAAATGATAATTAGTTTTCGAGTTCTGGAAGATAGTAGGTCCAGGTGGAGTTTGAAGCTGAGAGAACTATCAATCATGACACCCAGGTACTTTATACTAGATGCTATTTCTAATCGACTGCAGGAACAAGAGTGGTAAGATGAACAGTAATGGGCTTTGATGTTAAAATTTTCGTGAACTGAGGATGAGATGTTTTTAATAGAGAATGGTACAACTTTGGTTTTGCTGACATTGAGAGTTAGGCCATTGTTAATGAGCCAAGAAGTTACAGTATTGAACCCAGATTGAGCGAGGCTGTAAACCTCCTCCCAACTGTCACCATGGAAGATCAACGCAGTGTTATCCGCAAATGTGACAATTTTGCCATTTTTTAGTAGCAGATCACACAGGTCATTGATGAAGGTGAGGAAAAGCGTGGGCCCAACCACACTACCCTGAGGAACGCCGTAGCAAATAGGTAAGTCATCACTAGTGAATTCTCCAATTCTAACTCTCTGTTGCCTGTCAGAGAGTTAGAATTGGAGAATTAATTAAACCTAGAACGCAGACTGAAGTCCAAGTACGAGTTCAGTAAGTTATGTCGTGACTTCATGTCTGAATATGAGACTTTAGGACATATGACCGAAAAAAAGGATAATGACAGTCCCAGTGGATATTTCATACCACACCACGGAGTAAGAGTACTGCGTGAAAGTAGCACCACTACCAAGCTTCGTGTAGTTTTAATGCAAGCTGTGCTACTTCTTCAGGAGTATCCTTCAATGACTTGCAGATGGTGGGTCCTACAGTGCAGGAAGATCTTATATCTATACTTCTACGGTTTTGACAACACAAGTTCGTCTTGTCAGCTGATGTTGCGAAGATGTATAGATTTATATACGTCCACCCATCTGATAGGTACCTGCAACAGGTTTTGTGGCGTGATAATGCATGTGGCCCTGTCAAGATTTATAAATTGAATACTGTCACATATGGTACGGCTAGTGCACCATTTCTTGCTACACGCTGCCTCAAGCAAATAGGTATGGACTATCAAACCAATGACGCTAAGACCACTTCGGTTTCTGTGGGTGAGTCATCCTCAGGTAGCAGAAATAGGGTTGCTGATGTCATCAAGCATGATTTTTACGTCGATGACCTGTTGACTGGATTTGATGATTTAAATGAAGTTATGTTTATCCGCACAGGGGTCACCAATGCACTAGCATCTGCTGGCATGCCGCTTAGAAAGTGGAGGTCCAACGTTCCTGAATTAGTCTCAGGAGCTTTTCAGTCGTCATTAGATTTAGATATGGGATCTAATTTGCCCAATAAGTTATTAGGCCTTGACTGGTTTTCTAGTTCCGACGAATTTGGATTTTCAAGTCTAACGTTACCTTCTACGGAATCTACAAAGCGTGATATACTTTCTGTCATAGCACGTATTTTTGACCCTCTAGGACTATTATCTCCTTGCGTAGTCACAATGAAAATGTTTTTACAACGAATGTGGTTAGACAAGCTATCGTGGAATGAGCCATTAACGCCGGCACTTAATGCTAGTTGGAATGCCATTATTAAAGCATTGCCGCTTATTAATAATTATCGCTACATGTATTCACAGACGCATCGGAACGTGCGTATGGTGCGTGCGTCTATGTACGTAGTGCCAATGATCAGGGTGAGTACATGGTTCATCTGTTAGCCGCTAAAAGTCGAGTGGCACCGATTAAGCCGACTACCATTCCAAGACTGGAATTGTGTGGCGCCGTGGTCGGAGCTCGTTTGTGCGAGAAGGTTGTTAGTTCACTGCGACTAAAGTTTAGTCATATTCATTTTTGGACTGACTCCACCGTCGTGTTGGGATTGTTGCAGATGTTACCTTCTAAGCTTCAGCCATTTGTGCGAAATCGCGTTGCTGAAGTTTTAGATAAGGCAGGACACTGTACTTGGCGACACATCCCAACCGCCAAAAACCCTGCAGACCTAATATCTCGTGGCGTAGATATTAGTGTTCTGCAATCTTTGGACTTGTGGTGGAGTGGTCCCAGTTTTTTGAAGCAAGACCAGTCTCATTGGCCGTCTCAAAATAAATCGTTAGAGCCAGAAAAGCTGCCTGAAACTCGACCTCATGTTTTACTGAGCGCCAGTGTTGACAATAATAGTAAATATCATACATTCATCGATTTTAATCGTTTTTCCAGTTATTTAAGGCTGATCCGTAGTGTAGTAACAGTTTTAAGGTTTATAAAGTTGTGTAGGAAAATTCCTTCTATTGGTAAATTTCTATCACAAGCCGAGTTGCAGGATGCATTAAATATTATTATAATTAGAAGACAAATTGAGTCTTTTCCTGAGTATGAATTACTCATTAAAAATCAGAAGTTGCCTTATAAAAGCGCCCTTATAAAATTTAACGTATTCTTAGATAATAATAAAATCATGCGTGTCGGAGGACGCTTAGCAAATTCAACTTTTGCTTTTGATAAAAAGCACCCTATTTTTTTACAGTCCACTCACAAATTTACGAAGTTGTTATTCGTATTTATGTTTATGTAAAGCTGATGCATGCAGGCCCTCAGTTATTGCTGGTTTCGATTACAGATTCATACTGGCCTATAAGCGGACGAAGCCTAGCTAAGAGTTGTTATCGTAATTGCGTGCGTTGTTGTCGCGTGTCGGGTAGAACAGTTACTCCTTTGATAGGTAATTTGCCACAGCAGCGTCTCATTCCAGGCGGTTATCCTTTTGAAAGCACTGGTGTGGACTATGCGGGTCCCATCATGGCTGCTAGTAGGCAAGGTCGGGGATGCAGGCTAGTAAAAGTGTACATAGCCATCTTTGTGTGCTTCACCACTAAGGCTATTCATTTAGAGCTGGTGAGTGACTTAACCAGCAATAAGTATTTACTAGCTTTATCTAGATTTATCTCGCGACGGGGAAAACCCAGTGACATCTACTCCGACAACGGTATGGTTAACGGCTTTCGTTGGTGCCTACAACGAACTTTCGAAGTTCCTTAAGTTTAATTTCAATTGTTTGGGCGAGTAACTGGCTAATGACGGAATTAAATTCTGGCGGACTCCGGTCTCCTCATTTTGGCGGACTCTGGGCTCTGGGAAGCGGGTGTTAAGTCAACAAAATATCATCTCAGGCGAGTGTTGGGAAATTGTAAACTAACTTTTGAAGAGCTTAACACCACATTAGTCCAAATTGAGGCGATACTCAATTCACGTCCACTGACGCCGTTGTCATCCGATCCAGCTGACTGTACCCCACTGACTCCAGGTCATTTTCTCGTTGGCCGGCCGCTAACGTCACTTCCGCAGCGAGTTCTACAGAACCACTCCACTGCTTCATTGTCTCGGTTCCAACGGATTGAGCAGCTACGACAGCACTTTTGGGCTCGTTGGAGTAAGGAGTATGTGTCCGAGCTGCAGCAAAGGACCAAGTGGCATACCTGCAAATACACGCTAAAGATGGGTTCTTTAGTCATCATAAAGGAGGACTACCTTCCGCCTCTTAAATGGAGATTGGGAAGAGTCGTCGCCGTCCATCCAGGGTCAGATGGAATTGTTCGTGTAGCCGACGTCAAAACATCCGCTGGAGTCGTCAGAAGAGCCTTTAACAGGATTTGCCCTCTGCCCGTTGATTCTGCGTCTGGTTGAAAGCGCCTCTGCTGCTTCCAACGTCCGGGGGCATGTTCGAGCCTACGCCTGCTTGTTTAGAATGAGCAAATCAACGTTGCGTGTTCATTAGTTGTAATTAGATGTAAGGATTTTTGTACTTGCTTGTCATTAAGCCACTTCCATTTTTGTTCGTCATCAAGACAATACATGTTTAACTAAATATCAGCATTTTTGGAGTTTCCTTGAAGAGTCACCTAAAATTCCCCAACAAAGATCAATATAATAGGTAATCTGGCTAGCGTCATACGAGTCTGTGCCGTGCAGATTGAACAAATATTATAATTATGTCTGCTTCTATGCGAATGCCACTTATAAGAATGCAGTAGGTGATTTTTTTTTATAATGGTTTTATAGCCAGATAATTTTATTTATATTATTTTAATGACTTCTACTATACTGAAATGGACTGTGTAATGTTAACTGTGTAATGGAAACTTTAAATTTGAATTGAGATTTCGTGCTTTCATTAATCAATTTAATCATTATTTACAATAGGAAAGTCCCAAAAAAAGGAAAAAAACCTTAAATTTACGAATATCCAGAACTTACTAGGTTCGGCATTGTCTTTTTTAGGCATATCTAATAGAATTTAGGACACTATTAATATCATTTGTACAATTCGTAGGTGCATATTCCTTTTTTAGTATTCTCTAGAAATATTAAGATGTCATTTTATTGAGGTGGCAACCCATGCATTCCTCTCACTTAGTCTATACTCTGTGATCTGCGTCTAATGTTTAGTACTCTGTGACAATGGCTGTAAAGGAAATAACATGATGTGACTTATAAATAAATCCTTTAAGAAGTTCAGAGTGGTTTGGAATCATAATATTCGTCTCCAGTAATAATAGTTATGGGCCCAGTCCCAACCAAAGTGAAAGAAAAGTTTATATGTTATGATCGCGGAATTACAACTCGATAGAAACTATACCTTTAGAAGAAATATAACATGGAGTATACAAAGTATAAACTCGAACCATTCTGTGGAAAGAATTTCGCGACGTGGGCGTTCCGCATTAAAAGTATTCTCAAGGAAAACGAATGTTTAGCAGCAATACAAAGTGAAGAGTACGTTAGTAAAGCTGAAAATTCAAAAAACGAGTCAAGGGCGCAGGCCCTACTAATTGCCGGTGTGGCGGACTCCCACATCGACTATGTGAGAAAGGATTCTGCATACTTTATGTGGAAAAGCTTGGAGGAAAATATTAAGAAAAAGAGTACCGTTGGGACTTTGTTTTCAAGGCGAAAGTTATCAGAAATAAAACACGATGAAAAGAAGGCCCTTGAAGACCACATACTAGAAATAGAAGGAATATTCAATGAGTAAGAAGGAGCTGATGTCAAATTATCGAAAAAAGAAAGAATAAACTATTTGTTATTGTCATTACCACAAAGTTACCACATGGTAATATCAGCTCTTGAAACCCAAAGTGAGTTAAATTAGACATTCACAAAGAGAAGGTTATTGGCAGAGGATGAGAGGCGCCAAGGGCACAATACAAAACCAGACACCCAGCCACAAGCGGCATTCAATTGCTACGTCTGTGGAAAACCCGGCCACAAAAAGTTCCAGTGTTATAAGAATAGAGGTCGTGGTGGATACCATGCTGGACGAGGACAAGGACGCCAAGCAGTGTTGCCAGGTCAAGGAAATACCGGACAAGAATACAATACTAGACAAGATCATGACGCAAGGCAACATGGACGAGGAAACAATTGGAGAAATGTGCGCAGACCAGGACGAGTATATGGGAACCGAGGAGACAAGTGGACCAGGGGACAAAGTGATGCAAACTTGGCAGGTTATGAGTATAATGCATTCTTGAGCAATGCACCACAAGGTAATATATCTTATGATAACAATAACTATTTAGAGTTTTAGTACCGATCATTTAATAAATACTAAAGAACAGTTTGTAGAATATATTGAATTAAAAGTTCCAATTAAAATATCTTCAGCTAAGAATGGTGTAAATTTAGAAGACACAGGAGTTGGTAATTTAAAATTAATAAGCACAGTAGGTAAAAGGGAACACCAGTGTAATATAAATAATGTCTTGTATGTACCAGAATTAAGGCAAAATTTGTTAAGTGTATCCAAAATAGAAAGTGCAGGCTTAAAAGTAATTTTTAGTCAGGGACAAGTGAAAGTGTACACATGTGACTATTTGTTATTAATTGGAAATAAAAATAAAACATTATATAATTTACACCTTAAAAGTAATGTAAAAAAATATGTAATTTTACTTGTAAAACAAAACAAGATGAAACTGAATTATGGCATAGGAGGTTTGGCCATTTAGGTAATTCAAACTTAAATTTATTAGTTAAGACAAATATGGTTGATGGTTTGTCAGGGTTAAAAAATAAAACAATAGAAAATGACTTGTGTGAACCATGTGTATTAGGTAAAAATTGTAGACAGCCATTTAATAAACCAGGTTATAGAGCTAGACGACCATTAGAACTTGTACATACTGATGTTTGTGGGCCAATCTCTCCAAGTACATATGATGATAGAAATTATTTTGTAACATTCATTGATGATTATACACACTTTACAATGGTTTACTTAATGAAAAATAAATCAGAGGTTTTTGATAAATTTAAACAATATTACTATTTGGTAACCAATCATTTTAATATTAATCTTTATAAATTGCGATTAGACAATGGGCGTGAATATCTCTCTAATGATTTTAAATATTTTTGTAATAGGAATGGTATAGTCATGCAACATACAGTAGCATATAACCCAGAAATGAATGGTGTGGCCGAACGCATGAATAGGACACTGATAGACAAGGCATGGACTATGTTAATTGATTCTGGATTGAAAAAGGAATTTTGGGGTGAAGCGGTATTATTCTCAGCGTATGTGATTAGTCACATAAGCTGAGAATAATACCGCTTCACGAAGAAGCCCAAGCCCGAAGCCCAGTTTCAGGAAAAGAACACACTCCTAGTGAACTATGGGAAAACAGGAAGCCCGATGTGTCAAATTTAAGAATTTTTGGATGTACTGCATACAATCATGTACCTAAGGAATTAAGAAAAAAGCTGGATGATAAAGGTAAGAAAATGATAATGATAGGATATTCCATTGGTGGATATAAACTCTATGATGAAGAAACTGGATCAGTTGTAATTGGAAGAAATGTTTTTTTCGATGAGAGTAGAAAGGAAACTGAGAAGAATGTTTACTTATCTAGATATGATGATTATGAAGACAAAGAAAACTCTGAAAAGGAATTTACAAATAAAAGGAATAAGGAAAATTTTGAAGAAATAGAACATGAAAGAAGACCAAGCGAAGAAAATAAGATAAGAAACCAAGAAAAAGGAAGAGGTATAGAAAAGGAAGGTGCAGTTAAAATAGAAAAAGGAAAATTAGATGGTCAAGAAACAGGAAGAGAAAGAAGACAATCTAAGAAACCAACATGGCAAGATGACTATGTTATGAATTTTGAAGATGACGGTGATGCATATTTTGCCTTATTTTGTGATGAGGACAACATTCCACCCACCTATGAAGATATAAAAGGAAGACAAGATGAAAAGGAATGCATGATAGCTGTAAAAGAAGAATTAAAAGTATTAGAAGAAAGTGAAACTTTTGAGATATCCCAAAGACCAGAAAACCAGAAAGTGTTAGGTGCAAAATGGGTCTTTACTAAGAAGAATACAGGAACGGAAAGTATATGCAAAGCAAGATTAGTAGTGAAAGGGTTTCAACAAGAAGGTCAGTTTGAAGATGTATATTCTCCAGTATTAAGAATGCAAACTTTAAGAACTCTTTTATCAGTAGCTGTCAACAGAGATTACAATATCAGTCAGATGGATGTGAAAGGAGCATTTTTATATGGACGCATAGATGAAGAGGTGTATCTCAAACCACCAGAAGGATTAAATATTAAGTCAGGATTCGTACTCAAGCTGAAAAAGTCCTTATATGGCCTAAAGAAATCACCAAAGTACTGGTAAGAAAAATTTAATGAGACTATCACATCTTACGGTTTTAAGAGATCAAATAATGACTATTGCTTGTATAGTAAAGGGGAATTCTACTTACTTTTATACGTCGACGATTTGTTAATTTTTGGTTCAAGTCTGAGAGATATTAATAATGTTAAAAGTTTCCTTAACACTAAATTTAGAATGAAAGATTTGGGTAATAATAACCTAATGTATTTAGGAATTTCTATTAAAAGGACATCTAAAGGAATTTCTATTGACCAATCAAACTAGCCTAGCCTTGCCTAGTGCGATAAGACCGCCCATTGTACACTTGTATATTTGAACGTTTGTCATGTATGTTTTTTTTTGTGTTGTACAATAAAGTATATAATAATATAATAATAACCAGCCGTACCGGCTTGGCAGTGCAGGATCGAACGTCGTATTGGTGGGGCCAGAGCACTCATCGGCAAACTAATTTGTTTCAGGGAGGGCAATAGTCGCCCAAGAGTGATGCGCTTTGTGAGACGGGCGTTTTCGGAGACTGATGTCAGCCCCCGAGACTATATATCCCATGTCACAGAGCGCATCGACTTCCTGAAACAAAAAGTGTATGCATGGGCAAACCGTATTCGTAGGTACAGGCGGAGAGTGGAGCGATACACCCAGAATCGCACATTCCAAAGTAATGAAAGGTGGGTTTATCGGGCTTGGGAGCGACCCGACCAAGGTGTGACTGATACGCACCTGCCGGATGATGACGCTATGTGTTCATTCTGGCGCAGCATCTGGTCGGTGCCTGTCAGTCACACCGAAGGTGAATGGACTCGGGAGGTTGAACGAGCGTGTGATCCAATACAAGAAATGGGGGCTATCACGATCAGCCCCCAAGATGTAGCCCGTGCAGTCCGTCCGTTGCCGAACTGGAAATCTCCAGGACCGGACGGACTGCACAACTTTTGGATCAAGTGGCTACAAAGGTCGCACGCTCGTTTGGCATCTCAGTACCAGGCAGCCTTAGAGTCTGGTTCGCTACCCAAGTTCCTTACAACAGGAATAACCCACCTGCTCCACAAGTCTGGTAGCACCGCGGAACCCAAAAATTATAGACCAGTTACATGTTTACCAACGGTCTATAAGGTTCTTACATCCATTTTGAGAGTAAAAATTAATAAACACATTGACAATAATTCCATCATGTCGGTCTCTCAGAATGGATGTAGGAACGGGTCCCGCGGTACTAAGGAGCTACTCCTTATTGATATGGCCATTAGCCAACAGGTTCGGCGTTCCCGAAAGGATCTGTCGACATGTTGGATAGATTATAAGAAGGCCTATGACTCGGTGCCGCATACATGGCTCATGAGGGTGCTAGAATTGTATAAAATAGATACAACTCTACGCACCCTCCTGATGTCGTGTATGAGGCAATGGAGCACAGTCCTTCGCTATCCAGGATGTCGAAATATCCAGAGAAATAGCGAACCTGTAAGGATCGAGCGAGGTATATTCCAGGGCGATAGTTTGAGTCCACTTTGGTTTTGCCTTGCCTTGAATCCTCTAAGCATGATGCTGGAGAATTCAGGGCTAGGCTATCGGTTGAAGAGAGGTGGTCAGGTTATATCTCACCTCCTTTACATGGATGACTTGAAGCTTTTTGCCCCCAGCAATCTTCAGCTGATGGAGCTACTAAAGCTAACTGAAACTTTTAGTAGAGCCATCAGGATGTAGTTTGGTGTGGACAAATGTGCGGTCATGCATGTAAAGCGAGGGGAGATTGTGGAATCCGTAGGAATTCAACTTGCGGATTCCATAAACCTGAGATCCCTCTCTCCAAACGAAACCTATAAGTATTTGGGTATGTCGGAAGCGTTAGGTATCAGTACTATAGACATGAAGCAATCGTTGAGGGAACGCTTCTTTGGCCGCCTGAAGAAGGTATTCAATAGCCTTCTTTCGGGCGGAAACAAGGTGCGCGCCTTCAACGGTTGGGTCATGCCGGTGCTGATGTACTCTTTCGGCATACTCAAATAGACTCAAACGGAACTTGACGCCCTGGATAGGCGGGTCCGTACACTGCTGACTGCATATCGAATGCATCACCCACGATCGTCAGTCATGAGATTGTATATCCCGCGGAAGTGTGGAGACCGAGGCTTTTTAAATGCCAAAAACCTCCACAACCGCGAGATATGCAATCTCAGAGAATATTTTCTAAACACCGACGTGGGTATTCATCGAGATGTAGCAGCAGTGGACAAGGGACTCACCCCGCTCTCCTTGGCGAATGAGAACTGGCGCAAGCCTGTAGTGCTTGACACTAACGATCGCAAGGAGGTATGGCAGAGTAAGGAGCTTCACGGACGCTTTTTCCGGGCCCTACATGGGTCCGATGTAGATCAATCAGCGTCCGTAGCCTGGCTGCGATTCGGTGACCTCTTTAGGGAACCGAAGGTTTCGTCTGTGCAATTATGGACGAAGTTATCATGACGAATAACTACCGGAGATTTATTGTAAAGGATGGCACGGTTGACATCTGTCGGGCATGTCACCGTCCGGGTGAATCGATCCGCCACATTATCTCTGGTTGTTCTCGTCTAGCTAACGAAGAGTACTTGCATAGGCACAACCTTGTAGCCAGGATTATCCATCAGCAACTTGCTCTGAAATACACTCTTGTGGCGTCGTAGGTGGCGTACTACAGGTATGTGCCCGACCCAGTTCTCGAGAATGGCAATATCACATTGTACTGGGATCGGTCCATCATCACTGACAGGACTATTATCGCTAATAAGCCTGATATAGTGGTGGTGGACCGAATCGAGAGGCGTGCAATGATTGTTGACATAACTGTCCCGCATGACGGGAACCTCGTGAAAGCCGAGAAAGATAAGCAAATCAAGTATCTTGACTTGGCTCGCGAGGTTGTCGACATGTGGGATGTGGACTCAGCGATCATTGTACCGATAGTCGTGTCAGCCCATGGCTTAATAGCCACGAGCCTCGACCAACACCTTAGGAGGCTCTCGTTAGGCGGCTGGGTCAAGGGCCTGATCCAGAAAGCAGTACTGCTGGACACGGCTCGTATTGTTAGGAGGTTCCTCTCTCTGGAGCCCTGACCGCCGGTAGCTTGGACCCTGTTCCCGATACCGGTGGGCCTCTATTTTTTATATTTTTAAATGTTTTTCTTTTTTGTGTGTCTTTTGTAAAAATATTTAAAAATGTAATAAATAAGAAAAAAGTTAAATAAAAGAAATAAAAATAATAAACTATTTGTCTAATATTTTAAAACGATATAACATGCAGGATTGTAAGGGGTGTGACACACCAATGGATGCTAATTTTAAATATGATGAAAATTCAGAAATTGATTTATCTTTAGAAAAGCAATGTCGTTCATTGATAGGTTCACTTATGTATGTAACTGTAGGTTCCAGACCTGATTTAGCAACATCTGTTTATTATTTAAGTAGATTTCAATCTAAGCCAAGCGCTGATTTGTGGAGAAGTTTAAAACGATTGTTACGTTATGTTAAGAAAACTGTAAATGTTTCTTTATTGTATAAGAAAAATAATTCTAGCATGCCTTTATTAGCTTATGCTGATGCTGATTAGGCTAGGGATTCAGATAGAAAATCTAAATCTGGATATTTGATTAAAGTTTTTAATAATACTGTTGTATGGAAGTCTCGTAAACAAAACACTGTAGCATTAAGCACAAGCGGGGCAGAGTTTGTTGCATTATATGAATGTATAATAGAAACATGTTGGATGATTAAGTTACTTGTTGATTTAAACATAAAAGTAAATAATGTTGTAATTTTTGAAGATAACCAAAGCACTATTAAAGCCATAAAGAATCCTGATCAAAAAAGGTTAAAGCATGTAGATGTAAAATATAATTTTATAAAACAAAAGGTTGAAGATAATTTAATTACTGTTAAGTATATTAATACTAAGAGACAACTTGCTGATATTTTAACAAAACCTGTAACTAAGAGTGTATTTAATAGTTTATGTGAGGGTTTAAACTTATGTATGGGAAATGCATGTATTGAGGAAGAGTATTAAGGTGGCAACCCATGCATCCCTCTCACTTAGTCTATACTCTGTGATCTGCGTCTAATGTTTAGTACTCTTTGACAATGGCTGTAATAGAAATAACATGATGTGACTTATAAATAAATCCTTTAAGAAGTTCAGAGTGGTTTGGTATCATAATATTCGTCTCCAGTAATAATACATTTAGTTACTAATACAACATGACTTTCCATATCCTACTTCAAACCATAATATATTTTTGTGCTATCCTGGAATACAAAAGTTTCAAGGCACTTACTGGGTTTTGATATACACCGGGCTGGTGCCACGTGGTGCCGTTTTTGAGATACCGTTATTTCTATTTTTAAATAGGTTAAATTACTTTTTACTTATGGACTTAGTTAGTAAACTAAACGACATGAGTCGTTTATAATACAACAAAAATGTAAATGCCAGTGACAGTGTTAGTGCCAGAGAATAAAAATAATATAGAGTTTGACAATATTCCTTGTGATTTCGTTAGTTCCAATTAAAGCCACCAGGCTACAAGATCTGGCTGCATTATACCTGATATTTTTTTTGACAGATTGAATTGACGAAAAATAAATCGAATATGTTTTTGCATATTGCGAAAAAAAGCGACATACATCCTCCTAGCAACGCCATAAAGCGATCACTGTCGAATTGCACTGGATGGAAAGAGAAGCACGATGGAATTTGTATGGTTTTTTTATAAAATAAAATAATATTAATTACTTAAAAATAATGAATGAAAGTTCAAAATATACGACAGTGAAGTTTTGCGTCCTGTTATGATACGTTATTATTGTTAATTGTACAAACGTACACTGGTCAGTATAACCGGAAAAAAAATATTGAACATCACGGTATGAGGTTACTTTGCCATTCAATTGTATCGAGGTTTTTGTGCGTAAACGTGTTTCGGGCGCAACAAAGTTTTCGGAAATATGATCAAGATTAACATATCTTTTTTCCGCTGCCACATCTTCAATAGATTTGGCAAAAAAATGTTTAAAAGAATGCCTATTTTGGGCATTCAGCCCCTTAACAGGTAAATTCATTAATTTGATAAATAGGAACATGGTTCTCACATACTAACAAATATTGCAAACGTAATTCAACAGCAACGGAACAGTGTGTGAGTCAAATTATTAAAAAAAAAAAAATGAATACAATACCTATGAATATAAATTAATAAATTTGATTTTGTCTACACTAAAGATTCAATCTTGACCAGCTTGTTTCCAAGCATTCTTATCTTGAATATGATCATCTAATTTGTAATATGCTTGTAGTTTTAAATTTACTTTCATTTTTTTTTAATATATCACAAGGTATTTTGTTATAGAATTTAACACAGTACCGCATGAAAGATGAGTGTACTTTAGCTAGTCTATATGATGGTTGATCTAACTTATCTTTATTACTCGTATTACTTTATTATTTGCACCATTTCATAACATACTATCACGCCAGTACGCTCTAAACGGAGAAGAAAAGTTTTCATTGTACCCACAAACCATGAAATGGCCTTTCAAAATACATAACTTCATTCAGACGCGACAATCGTGTTCGGCTTGGTATACTAAGAAAACAAAAAACGATTGAAATCACCGTCGTCAGACACGTGTAGAATGTAGGTAATCGCATTCAGTCATTAATCAGACCTAACAACATGTGCATGTCTCAGTCAAGTTGTATTACACGCCGTATTATAAATAGGCGAGCCCGATTGAAAAACGTCGCTGTTTTGAAATGCGGCTACCTTCGTTCAGCCGGATTGTGGCGATACGTTCTACAAAGCGGCGTTCATCGTTTAGCTTTATTGTCAACAAGAAGCAATGTAGGGTGACTATAAATTTATGAACATACGAATTAGTCCAAGAGCGAGCGAAGCGAGCTCGGGAACCTTGGGCACACTGTTACTTTAGACCCTGCAAACAGAAAAAGGAGCCCCGCTCAGTGGGGCTCCGTCGATAAACTTTTATTTTCAAGTCGCTGTTATAAACATTTGTATTCGCCCACTTAGTATTTCAGTAAGCCATATTCAGTATTTTTTACATCATTAATTTGAATTTATTTTCGCTCGTTTAAATACTATCCAAAATAAAAAAGTGAAGTATAATTTCGAATCAATGTTTTCACTTCTAAATTTAATATTATTTTCACTTTGTTGTGTCACTGTTGTAGATTGCGACGCCATTTTTAACCGACTTCCAAAAAAGGAGGAGTATTTATGTTCGACATTATGTTTGTTTTTTTTTATTTTGTTTTTGTTGTGATCATGCTGCGCGTGTCAGATTTCAAAGCGGCCTATAGAAGATGCGCCGGTTCATATGGACGACACGTTGCTAAGCCGCTTTGACGAACGCGAAGTGCTCATACAATGCGGGGTACTTTTTTTCAGTTGAATTGAAATACGGCTGAACGAAAATAGTCGTATTTCAAAACCGCGACGTTTTATAATTTGGCTGCGCCTATTTGTAATACGGCGTGTTATGCGATAAGGCTGCGACATGCATACAACGTTTATGCGACATCTAATGCACTTACATACAGATGTACGTACAACTACATTATTAATGATCCTCGGCAATCATCGCATTTCCGAATACAAACGAATGCTAATTTCCGTGTCCATTAATTGTTAGATTTATAGTGTTTGTTAATTTGAATTCAGAAATAAGCACTTTATTGTGGTTTTGTGTTGATTTCCGTGTGAAATATATAAAGCTGTAAAACTATTTTCTTTTAGCAGCTTTCGTTCCATTTTTTAAATATATTACATTAATCTAAAAGAGAATTAACAACTCTATATACTGCCAAGTTGATTGAGAGCGTCCGGTCTGCACCAATTGCAAAGCGGTACTGATAGAAATCCGACGACACGAAATTGGCTGAAAAACATTAAGAAAATAGTTGTACTGTACATGTTTCTTACTGACGACGACATGATTGGTTGGAAGTGGAACGTGGAAAGGGTAAATTATTTATAATTATCATTTTGTTTTGGTTTTAGTTGATTCATTCTGTAGGTCAAACAGAGAGTCTTGGTTTGGGTTCGATTATTATATGATGGAGGTGGTTAAAATGATAGTTATCGGTTTTTTAATGTATCTGATAAAATAAATACGGCCTTGATCACTGATATTAAATGCATTAAAGTAGACCTTTTCTACTGTAATATACCTGATACGTCTGAAGTCGTCCATCCCATTCATAGAGATTCGTAAACATAGTCACATTATAACCTTTCTTATACATATCAAGTTTAATGACCATTTTATCATTACCTATTAAGAATTTAATTTAAAGCGACATACCAGCAAGGCTAAAAGATTAAACCCGATACTTAATCAAACATCATCTGGTTTTCATGATGAACGTTTGCACTCAACTACGCTCCGTTGCATTTAACAATAAGCGCGTAAAGATGATAAAATGAATTTAGAACTGGATCGAGTTAAAATTTACCTTGTTAAGGAAGTTAAGTTTCTTGGCATTTATATAGATGAACTTTAAACTGAAAAACAGAATTAGCGGCACTGGATTCATCATTGTCATCTGCTTGCTATGCTTTAAGAATCCTTAGGGACGAGGTTAGCATTAAACATCTTAAAATGGTGTATTATGCCCTGATCGAGACCAAATTAAAGTATAGCATACAGTTTTGGGGCAACAGCTATCTCTATAACTGTCAGAGAGCATATATTTTACAAAAAACGGTGATACGTACTTTTGTCCGCATTCCTCAATGGGAGAGCTGTAGACCATTTTTTAAAGAACTTGGCATTCTGACAGTCCCTAGCCTATACATATTAGTTCTATTATGCACCTTTAAAAAATACATATATAACTTCGAAACAGACGAAAATAGGCAGATAAGGGAAAATACACGAAGGAAAGACTTTGGAAATAAAATAGGACCTCAATTTGGAATCGTTAAACATAGTCCACAATATCAGGCCGTTAAAACGTTTAATAGATAACCTCTTGACTTGAAAAGCATTTTGTACACAGGCTCTTTCAAAGCAAGGCTCAAGGCATTTCTTTTGGAGACATTTCTATACTCTGTAGATGAATTATAGGTTTGTGTTATTTTTGTGATGTCAATTACCAATTAATAAATCATAATAGTATTATTATTATACTTATGTTTGCATGTTATTTAATGTATTTATTTTAAGCTTAGTGTTTACTTTTAATGTTAATGTTATGTTTTATGATGTTAAAATTTCGAACACAATGTATATTGTAACTGAATAAATTGAATTGAATTGAAACATTTGCACTCAGTGCCGTGATAGCTTATGTCCTCATGTACCACGTTCAACCGCATGTCCCATTTACTGGCGCCATCTATCACCCGGGACGGGACATTATAGCCGCCATTTTGTTAAGTATTAAGGCTGGCTCGCTTAATGACCTGCTTAATGCGGGAATCATAATTAATAAGGTCATTCGACTTCGATTTTCAGCGGTGTTTAGTAACTGTTGTCTTAGATATCATTGACTTGTTTAAAACAATTCGCTTTTTATAAAGTAGGCCTCACATTTCATGTGGCCCAACTTGCATTTGTAGGACTGATTTATACTCCTACAATACCTACAAATTTTAATAGCCAATTTTTATTTCTATCTTAATTCTAATTTGGTTATTTTCTCTTATTATTAATTTAACTCTGAAAGATAAAAATACTATTTCTTTTTATGTCAGGTAGTGTTTACTTATATAATTTCAGATGGAACGTGACAGGAAATCGGGTAGTAAATATATAAAACCGAACGACCGAAAAGAATGTCTAATGTCTGTGTCCAAATCCACTCATGGATCCAATTTAGCGAGCTCTAAGCACATTTTCCATAGTCACGTTTGTCAAATGTTTTTACGTCAAATTGGATCTGATATGATCCATTTTATAGTCACAGCCTCCAATAATAGAAAATGTACCTTGCCTTTGTGACGAGAACACTCCTTTGATTCCCCAAAAAAGGCAAACTAGTTTGTATAAAGAGCCATTCCAATGTGAGTAGTTTGTACAATTTGCAAAGGTTTTTACGGATCGGGTTTTATGTAAATTGAACAGAACCCCTTAGTTTTGGTAAGAAAAAGCTACAAAATCTTTGAAAATGAAAATTTGGTTTAGTTACGGAAATAATTGTAATTTTCCACAGAAATCTGTGGGCATGCGAAATAGTTTATTCGGAAACTTTAAATATATGTAGAAGTGCATATTCGAGGCAAGTTGTAGCAACTTGTCAGTGCTTATTAGCAGTCGGCAGCCCCTGGATATTAGAGTTTGACCTAGCTTAAAGTTGGACAGCTCGAAATGGTTCACTCAACATTTTTGAGTCCATTTGACGGAAAATATTTTTAAGAATACGTAATATTTTTGAATCTTTACTGACATTTTGACAATTTGTTCAAAGATTTCTACACTTACCAAAATACGACAACGTAGATAAGAACTAACTTACTCTGTGCTGACTGGGCATAAAATAAGTGTCATGCATAGCTTATAAGATTACTAAAATAATCTTATAAGCTATGCATGACACCTTATATATTCATACTCAAATATTATAAGATACCACATGATATATATGCGTACATATCTGTAACCAAGACGTATCTTTTCCTGGTCTGTTTTATTATTCATGAACAAGGGATTGACTCAGAGATCTTGCGTTATGAGGACGGAGGCCAGCCGCTTAAATACACAGCTAAGGAGGTTGTATATTGGTTAGACCATTAACTACCAGAGGTTGAAAATTAAGCTTCGAAGTAATGGGATACTGAAAATTAATTGTCATCATTTTACAGAAGTGTTGATTGACAGGTGCGTTTAAAATTCACTAGTCATTAAGAGTTTGTATCATTTCAATAATGGTTTTAAGTGAATTACAAATTACAATGAATTTTCTCGTCCGTACCAATCGTGGATCATTACATTGTAAATAAGATATATTTTTTTAAAGCATCCTGTAATACCCCGCAACTGGGTAAAGATTTCTTTTATAGCCTTCCACTTTCTTGGTATTTTGGAATGCCACTAGGTCATCACGCCAGCGTTTCATATACCTGCCTTAGTGACAATAACCGTCTTCTGGCTTCCTGTGCATGACGACTCTGGCCCGACTGTCCTTGTCATAAAATTTATAAAATCATGTATATAATACCAACATCTGTTTTACCTAACATTCACAAGACAGTCAACCACAAATTACTTACCGACATTTATCTTTAATCCGCATCACCTAAGACTTTGGACAAAAAAAGTACGAGAAATATTTCACTAGTCTTTGAAGGCAACTTTAATCTGAAAAGCCAATAGATGTCTACCTTATATAAATGGCCTGCTGTGGAAAGAAAACACTGCACTTTTACTGTTACAGTGATATTATTGCGATTTTTGTTAGTACAAGCTAGCATCTGGCGGGCGACCGATAAAATGCGTGACTCAAGCCTATCACTGAGGCTGTGCTCGCCTGCCTGGTAATATAAAGTAATTTTTTGGATTATGTTCTAGAATTCTACGAGTAAACCCCTTAACCAGAGAAGCGAAATCGCGAAATCATGCAAACGCATTTTAACATCCTTTGGACCTGTTTTTACCATGAATGTGCCTTCCACAACAGGGTGACTTTGGCGAACTAGAAGGCGATAAAAATACCTACTCATGAATATAAACAACTTGGAAACCAACTCTAAAATTTGAAAAACGAAAGAGCTTTTTACATAACATAACATTTATCATAAGTAAACATAAGTCGACAAATTGTAGGAAACAGCTGCTTTTGTTTTTGTGATTTCTGTGTTGATCCCATACTTTAGTATGGGATAACTTTTAATTTGTTCATATTCATGAGTACATTCACCCCCTGAAGGGTTACCGATAAGTTAGAAATTATTCTGTATAATTTAACACCCACTCAGATTATTAATACAGTATATTATTCATCTTTATATTATTATTAATAACTTAAACCGAAAACTACATAAACTTCTTCATCATAGTCTAGTAACGAACTAATCCTGAAAGTTAAATTCATCAGCTCTGCACACAATGAGAACAAAAGTTCTACTCAACATTTCACTTAAAATAAGTGCCTTTCTTTGTTTTCATTTTGTCCAAAAAGTTAATTATGTAAAGTAATGTCAATGCTCTTGAATCTTTGTTGAAACAATTTTTGTTTATCACACCCATTTATTTTTTCATTTATTACAAGATTTTTTGGGATGATAATTCAATTCTCAATAAGGTGTATCTCAATGTATAAAGCCTGGCATTTGTTCTGAATATTTCTGCTTAAGGTCAACTGACGATGAGAGAACTAGGACTCTACATAAATGATGTTGTATTATCATCTAAATTCTATCATCGATAAATATTAGAACTCATATTGACATTTCAGTAGCGCATGTCAATTCCATTCATTTGGATTACTTTTTAATTTTTGAATTTAGGACTTGGAAAGAACTTTTTGAATTTAGAAAGAAATATTGAGATGTCTTGTACTTATTCAACAGTTCTTGAAAATGCTTTACATAATAAAAATAAAAAAATCTTTCGTTACCAAAATTGGCGTAACAATTTAAGCTAAATGACGCCCAGTTTACAATCATATTTTCTTAAGATATCGGAATTCGGCATTAATTCTAACCTGGATTATATAAAATAACGTCGTATATAAAAATTTGGCTAACACTGCTAAAGGATATCTTTACAATATCCGCGCCGCAAGCAATTTCTTATTTTTGTGTTCAGATTACGTGCGGATCCTCTTTGCTTAACTTTTTTTTCGGAATTTCCACAAAAACACGCCTGCGCTCAAAATATTCGGCTGTAGTAAATGGATCAACATCGTTATCATAACAGCCGAAAGACGTCCACTGCTGAACTTGGATCTCCCGCCAATCATCAGTTCCATACACAATCTCACAATGCCTAGGAGTTAGGTCCTACGTAGCTTTTTGCCTAAAAGGAAGGATTTATTTGCCTGTAACTACTGTAAAAATAAAAATAAAACTGGTTTTAAATTGAAATGCGAGTCCTAATCAAGTCTCATACTATTGTAAGGAGACTGCATTCCGTTCAATACTAGTGACTGACTGGGTCTAACTTAACGTCATTCTTATTTAGAATATTCTGTATATTATCTTTCGACAGGCGCCACGAAGCGTTAGGCGCGTGTATTTTGATAAAATATGGAAAATATATATGTCGCACACATGTAAGTTATCTTCAATATACCCTCGATCTTTTGGGCAAAAGGTAGGAATGCTTGCACAAAGCAGGTAACTTACGTCGTTTTAGAGATAGTCCTTGGTCCAATTTTAATAAAGCAGCGGATTCGGTCACCAATCGTTTCACTTTCTCTCAACAAAAACACACTTTAACAAATTTATATACGCCGCTTTCGGCTAGTTCTCAACTCTTTTCCTCATAAATCTTTTCAACTCCTCCGCGCGTTTCTTTTCTAACTCCACGAAGCCATGGCGGAAGAACCCACTCAGAGCGCCTGTATAGACACCCCTGCTTTTTATTGGCTAGAAAACTCATCCGGCATTAATTACCTCATTTTGAAAACTAATTATTGTTGTAAATTATTATTAATTAATTAACTATTATGATTATTTATTACACATAAGAAAAATAAAGTGTTGTCAATCGAATAAAATCGAACTGAGATTTGAATCAGAAGCTAAATGTTGCCAATAAACAAAACTGAATTAATAAGTTTATAAACGATATTTCTTTGTTCCTGATTATTAATCGTATACCTTCCTCCGATATATAAAATAAATAAGAATAAACCCTAAACATAATTTGTTCGCGACGAGGCGTCACAAAAATGTTAGAATAGTTTTGTAGATATAAATAGTATAAACAAAACATACGTCTGCTTACCCCAGCGCGCGAGCTGGTACTAAAAAGTTTTAGACGAGAATTTTTCTTTTATAGTTTTTTCAAACATAAAATTTCGACCACTTTTTGAGGCACTAAACATTATGTTTTAGTGTATATGAGTATGTATTAAGTAAATATGGTGTCTAAGGAGCCTAGCTCTGGTAGTTAGGGAACTAACCGACTTAATATAGTAAGAGATTCCATGGTTTTCTGGCATCGTCGACCACATCAGAGTGAATACTGGATCGAGGGTTGGAGCTGTATCCACCGGACTTCCACCATGGGGTAGCCCATCGCGAGGGCTATCCAGACGGTGTGATCTAGAGGATGACGGTTGGTGAATGCGGATCCGCCCACCAGCTCGAGTACAAACTCGCTAAATATGCCGAAAACAGGCACTGAAGCTATGTTTTCGCACTTTCACGTGGCTGTGCCCGTGAAGGTGACAGATGAAGCTGTGGAACTGTCACAGATCGATGGTCCAGGAGTAGGGCTACAAGTCCCTCGCTGGTACCCTGGCACTAAAGTGCACCATTGTATTGTAAAGTAGCATATAAAGCTACAAACTGACAGAACTTCCCCTTATTAGGCGTTCTCCACGCAAGAGCTCCGTGAAGGTAGCAAATATGGACCTGGACCAAGGTCCGGAGGGAAGGTCTTCTCGAGACCTATCCAGAAATACAAGTCTCATCAAAATCGGTTCAGTAGAAGGGGGGTTTCTGTTGGTTTTCAGCGACTAGTCATAAGGTATTAATTTTATAATTAAAGTTTATGCGCGGTCGTTGTTTTGAGGTCCTCGTTACGGTCAAGTGTGGTAGTAGGATAGTGCGCTGAGACACCGTTCTAATTGTAGCCATTATTTTTCAACATTTAAATCCACGTCACTTTGCGTAACGAAGACCATGAAGAAACGTCGTTTTTGGACATGAAAACCTGAGTCTTTTTCTGAACTGGACCTCACGCCTTCCCCTCAACATCCTTGGCAGCCTTCCAACCACTGCAGGGACGGTATTTGCTCGAAGACAACGAACTAAAGGTGCAAGGGGCGTCAACGCGTTCGAGCTGGAGCCTTACAACCTCCAGTCAGCCTGGGGCCTTGAACGATCACGTCAGTCCCGCACATAATTTAAATATACCGTACCTATTATTTACTGTGGTAGCATCAAGGGTACCAAAGTATCATGCAATCTAGCACTCATTACAATCAATTTACCAGGCCCTTTGATTTTGTAAATATTATTTCCTTACAATCGTGAGTTTTTTGCAGCTCATATTTCCCTCCGTTTTAACGTAGTGGTAATTACAACTCACCAAAACAAAAATGTAAAAGAATGCCAAGTTCTTTATAACCGTTTCGCTCATCTGTCTTCTCATTATTTGTCGTCATTGCTGAAGGTCGTGCCCATCTTGGAAAGTTATGACGTTCTCATTGATCAGCTGCTTCCAAGCGACTCTTCGGCTTTTTTCAGGGCAGTGGTCACTATGAGTTCTGTTATAAAATAAATGAGATCTAAATGTACATCAGAGTCTCTTAAAGTTTCTTAGATCATAGATGCGGTCAATCATAACGTTCTTTAATTGTTTTACACTGCAACAACATATTTGAGTTTGAGTTACCTCCATCACCTGGAGACTGAAAAGCCAGCACTGTTTTTCCTTACGGAGACGCAGATAGGAAGTCCGTCAGACGTGTCGTACTTATCCTACCCAGGGTTTACCCTGGAGCACAATTTCAAACCACGCGCGGGTGTATGCATGTATGCCCGAGGTGACACTTGCTATCGGCGTCTCCGTAACCTTGAAGACTCCAGGTTCTCAGTGCTGTGGGCTCTGGTGGACACAGGACTGGATAAGATTATCTATACCTGTGTCTACCGCTCGCACAGCGGAGATCAGGAGACAACCAGGCTCACAGAGTACCTCAGTGAGGCGGCTGATACGGCACAGCAGCGGTACCCTTCCGCCCAACTAGTGCTACTGGGGTACTTTAATGCCCACCACCAGGAGTGGCTCTTCCCATACCAGTGCACTGATCATGCTGGACGAGAGATGCGCAAGCTTGCGCTAGTGCTAAATCTCACCCAGCTGGTCCTGGGGGCAATTGCTTGGACCTTCTGCTGACAACAGATCCAGACCGATACTCAGTGTCGATATCTTCACCTTTGGGTAGTTTCGACCACTGCTTGGTGTAGTCTGGGTCCGTCTACTCCCCGCCCGATCCCAGCCCAAATGGCAACCGGCGGGTATGGCGGTACAAGTCAGCAGATTGGGATGGGATGCGATATTTCTTCGCATGCTATCCTTGGCAGCCCACTTGCTTCTCTTCGGACGATACATCGTCGTGCGCTGATGCTGTGACAGATGTGTTGCGTCGGGGGACGGATTACTATATTCCATTCTCAGACGTAGCAATGTCTAGCGTCGACCGGCCATGCTTTGGAGCCGAGTGTAACCACGCCAACGCGGTTAAACACAAGGCCTACCAAACCTGGGTCGACTCTCGAACGCGCAAGGCAAATGACGTGAGTCAGAAGAAGAGAGCCTTCAACACAGCTGCCAAGTCCTGCAAAAAGGAGATGCGAAGAGAACGGTTTGACCACATTAGCAGAATCGGGCGCAAACTTGCTTCATACCCAGCGGGTAGCAAGCGTTCTGGTCCCTGGCTAAGTCGGTCGAATCAGACTTTTGTCGCCCCTCACTATCACCACTGCTGAAACCTGACGGGTCACTGGCCCACTCCGCTGAGGAGAAGGCAAACTTGTTTGCCTCCCTTTTTGCGGAATCTTCGCATCTCAATTCTGATGGCGCGCAGCCTCCTCCATCTCCTGATGGATGTGTGACGAGTATATCGGACATTCGCATCCATCAAAAGGACGTCCGTAGGGTGCTGCGTAGCCTTGATGTGAACAAAGCGAGTGGCCCCGACGGGATACCAGCAATTGTCCTTAAAACATGTGCACCTGAATTGTCTCCGATCTTGACACGCCTATATCGCCTTTCAATAGAGACTGGAAAAGTGCCGAAGGCATGGATGCAAGCAAACGTTCAACCCGTGCCCAAGAAGGGCAGTCGAGCTGACCTGGTCAACTACAGACCTATATCTATAACGTCCATCCTCCGTAAGAGTATGGAACGTGTGCTCAACGGTAAGCTTCTGGCATACCTAGAAGCGAACGACATCCTCAGTGACCGCCAATACGGCTTCCGCCGAAATCGGTCCACTGGCGGTCTTCTAGCGTATGCTATTCACATCTGGAGTAAGGCCATCGAGAGCCACGGGGAAGCGCTAGCCGTCTCCCTCGACATCTCGAAGGCTTTCGACAAGGTCTGGCACGAAAGCCTCATTGATAAGCTTCCTTCCTTCGGTCTGCCTAGTGGTCTGTGTGATTGGATTGCGGACTTCCTGAGGGATCGATCCATCCAAGTGGTTATCGACGGCTGCTCGTCCGGTCAGTTAGATATCAACGCCGGAGTCAGTGCTCTCGGCAACATTATTCTTGCTGCACATTAATGATCTGCTAAAACCCGGCACCTTTGGGTACGCAGACGACAGCACTGTTGCTAAGAGATACGTGTCCGGCGCACGGACTACTGGGCGTCATATTCGGTCTCTCCGGGCAGCCATGGTTGAACGCTTGAACCTGTCCTTGAAGGCGGTGTCCGAATGGGGTGATGCCATCTGGTCAGTTTCAATGCTGCTAAGACCCAGGCGTGTCTTATTTCCGCTAAAAAGAGCCAATTCCATCCGGCTCCTTCTTTCCATGGTGTAACCGTGCCGCTAACGGACCACCTCGAACTTCTTGGTGTTACGGTGACATCTACCCTCAACTTCGGTCCATACATTGAGGCGAAAGCTCAGTTAGCTGCAAAAAAGTTGGCATTCTTGCAAAGGTGAGACGGTACTTCACGCCTGAACAGCTGCTCAACTTGTATATAGCTCAAGTTCGGTCATGCATGGAGTACTGCTCTCACCTCTGGGATGGATCTGCCGAATACCAGCTTAATGCACGGGAGTCGATTGACAGACGGGCCAAAAGGCTTATTGGCAACGATGCACTGGTCGCATCGAAGCTCCAGAGCCTCGAACATCGACGCCGAGTCGCCAGTCTGTCGGTTTTTTATCAGTTACATTTCGGGGAGTGTGCGATGGAACTGGACAATTTGATTCCGCCTAGCCCTTTCCATCATCGGACTACAAGACGTACGGCCATGCGCCATCGGTACATGGTAGACATCCCTCCCATACGCACTAAGCGTTTTGCTAATACCTTCATTGTGCGCACAGCTAAGGAGTGGAATTCCCTTCCGGAGTCTTTGTTCCCTGATAGCTACAACCTTGGGGTCTTTAAGTCAAGAGTGAATAGGTTTCTTCTAGGCAAGCGTGCTTCACCGTAGACCACATCATCGCTTAACATCAGGCGAGATGGTGGTCAAACGCTAGCCTACAGTTTATAAAAAAAAAGAGTTCAAATAGGGCAAGTCTGTGACACCAATGTCAACTTGCCAAGTCTGCCAGCATCTTTGCATGATGCTGTGCCGTGGGGGAACCACAGCACGGAGCTGATTTCCAGGCATCTACCTAGGACGAGACGGATTAGGCGATCTTGGCTGACACACTGTCGTGTAAAGCAGCTGAGTTAGATTAGGCATCCAAAAAACTTCGAGTAGGTTTGCGTGACAGTGACAAAATACAAAAACTTTCTTAAAACGGTCCAAAAATAACGCAAAAATGGCGTAATTAGGTACGTCTCAGTTATGGCCGCATTTGTAGAGCTTTGAGAGTGATTTGTTGATGGGGTTGCGATAACGATAACCCATGAATGCCGTGACCTTGCATGGGTAACACACGCGATCTGCACCTTTGACCATTACTATTAGTGCAACCTTTGAGTTTAGTTCGACCTCACTTGTAAGGCATATTGCATGCTAGTATCGTCCACACGTTCGTCGATAGTTATTATTTTCACCGTATTTCAAGCAATTGCTATAACATGAATTAAATAAATTTGTTAGCAGCCGAAGCCCTGTAATGCGAGCCTTAAATTGAAAATAGAAATGTTTATTTCTTTAAATATATCATGAAAGAAAGAAAGAAAGAAAAATATTTATTTGTGACCCGCACAGGAGACACGAGATAAGCAACACAAACAATAATAAAAAAATAACCCCGTGCGAGACCAAAAAGGCTCCTATCTCAGCATGTGCAACGATATTAAAAAGAAAATAACGCTGCGCTGATATTCTGATAGGGCCCACTGTTGATGCCACGGACACATTCACGGAAACGGAACATACAATATTTAAAGTAATAAAATAGAATAAGATAAATAATAACAAAATAGTATAAACACAGAAGGTGAGTCACAGTATGTATAACGTAGACAAATATATGAATAAAACACAATAAATATACGACCAAAATCCTGACGGCTCAATGATCATTTGTCGAAACCGTAGACAAACGACAGAGCGCGCCAATCTCTATCTGTGATCAGCGTCGGCTGTCAAAATAAAAACGAAATAATGGTGAAAAGATTACTATTACGTAAGACATTTCTGTAAATAAACAAAGTGAAAAGGTTGCTAGTATTCGATAAAACAGAGTTGTGTAAATATTACTGTGTGTGGTGTAGTGTTCGCCAGAAAGTTTAAAAACTAAGAACAAGGAACATGGCTGTAGAAAACATCAACTGCGTGCAAACCCCGAGTAAGTATAGCAGCTGGCTTCCTTTTGCTTGAGTAATAAGTACTGCTTGAAATTAGTACTAAATGTTCCAATTGTCTTTATAGCGCGAAACGGTGGAGGAAGATCATTCCAGATACGAGAGGCAGCGAATTTGAAACTGCCACGGAATGCAGCAGTTTTATGAGACGTCAACAGAAGGTACGCAGAAGCTCTCGTTCTGACTTTGTTTACATCTCGAGACCAGGTCAGTTTACTGAATAGATAGTCTGGCTTTTTTGTGAGAATTATGCCAAAGAGCAGGGTAGCCAAATGAAGCTTTCTACGATCTGACATTCTCATCAAATTACCCTTATTTAGAAAAGGAGTTACATGAGATCTAGGAGGAATGGTGAAACAAAATCTTGCACAAGCATTCTGTACTCGCTGAATCAACCTTTCGCTCCTGCCCAAAATGCACGCCCCATACACAGTGTCAGCGTAGTTAAGCTTGGATAGAACTAGTGATTCACAGAGCAAGATACGCATACCTACACTTATGTAGGAACGCACACGGTACAGGAGTTTAAGCCTGTAAAAGCAGTTGCGCACAGCCTCCATAATGTGGGTCTCAAAGTGCAGATACTCGTCAAATACTACCCCGAGATTACGGGCTTCCCGTACCCTTTCAATGGGACAGCCGTCAATCTTCAAGTCTAAACTCTCACTAGCCATTTTGCTCAAAAAATCTCTAGATCCCATTAATATAAATTTAGATTTGGCTGGGTTCAAAACTAAGGATTTTCTCATAGACCAGGCTGAGATCCTATCCAAATCCTCATTCAGTCTTTTTACAGTGTCATGAGAACCAAAACTAAAATTTTGATTAAATAAAGTATACCTACGAATAAGCATACCTAAGAATTTTCACGATTCATCAGCGTGTTTATAAAACGTCAACCCTGGAGAGAGCGGTAATATCCAACAGTGGCCTGAAGTGGCTCAATGTATAGACATCATCATGCCCTGCCTATTTTATTGCAGATTAGACTGCTGGGCATGCGCTTTTCTAATTATACATCATTGCCACATCAGATTTTTTTTATGTATCTGTTGTCTGGCCTGATGGTAAGCGATGATGTGGACGACGGTGAAGCACGCTTGCCTAGAAGTAACTTATTTCCTCTTGACTTAAAGACCCCAGTGTTGTAGCTATCAGGAAACAAAGACTCTGGCGGGGAATATCAAGCTGAACAAAATAGTTTACCTATGACAGTCTATTGCTCGGCATAAGCAACTCAAATTACACGTCAATGCTACACAATAGATAGGCACTACATCAATCGCCATAACAGAATAGCCTAACATTTCGCTTAGACACAATCCCTTTGAAACATGAATCACATACAAAATACCACATGTATGTGATTCATGTTACCACATGTATGTGATTCATACACAATATGTAATCACACATTACATAAAGGTGTACTAATTTTTTACACAGTTTAGTAGCTGTACTATTTTTTTGGGAGAATATCTTATCCCTATTTCATAGGAAGGTACCGGCAAATATGTCAATTATCTCTTCCTCTTCGCTGAATAGAAACTCAAATGAAACACGCTGTAAAACCTAACAAAGTGTGCAGAAGAATAGCGGGAGAAAAACTGCACAAAACATTTTAATATGGATATTTATTGAATATGCGATTGTTGAAATTAAAATTGCATTATAAAAAAATATACAGCAAAAAACCGCTGAGATGAAATAACATCATCTTCCCAAAGCTAAAGTAACCTAGGTTGTGATAATCATCAAGTCACAGAAAATTACATTCTTAAAAAAATCCTACTCTGCCAAGCTGCACATTTCTACATCATCATATTTATACGAGTACCTAATGATAGCAATTCAATTGTACCCATTTCTTTTATTCAGCAGATATTCTAAAACCATCCTAATCCGCCGTTAAATCCGTTCAGTCAACGGCTCTTTTTGTTTTAAAAGCCTTTAGCAACTGAATTCGGCTGTCTGGTGCATAAATAAACGTATTTCGGCTTTGCGATTTGAAAATCCTCGTACTGAATAAATTATTCACGGGCGTAAATCTTCAAGGTACACAAGGACAATTTGAAAGGTGTCATGATTCAATAGTGGAATTCGATCAGAGTACATTCTATCAATTAAGCGCCTCGGATATTTAATTTGAAGGCATGCGTTTACTTAGTTTTTCAAGTGAAAGGCGGCTGAGCGATTTTTAATAGGGGCAAAACTTATGGATTTGCGTCAGCGACATACTAGTGTGATAGCGTCATCAACATGCTTATGTGAAGTGTGACAGAATAACTGTGAGAAGCTTTTATTACAATAGTTTTAAGTTTTCACTGTTGTCGGCAGTCTCTACGACATGGCCAAGTCAGTAATCTTAGTCCATGATATGCGACCAAATAGGATCCTGAGCTAAAACCAAAAACACGCAGGTAAGACTTGTATAAGACCCCAATACCAGGGCAAAATGGCACAGAAGGAATATTTTGTCCAACCCAGAAGTCGAATGTCGTCGAAGATTTTTTTTTATTATATATAGGCTCGCGCTTGACAACTATCTCACCTGATAGTATGCGATGATGAGGTTGATATTGAAGCACGCTTGCCTATAAGTAACCTATTCACTCTTTACTTAAAGACCTGGTTGTAGCTATCGGAAAACACAGACTCCGGCAGGGAATTCCTCTCTTTAGCTTTACGCATAATGAAAGTATTCCCAAAAGGTTTAGTGCGTATGGGTGGGATGTCCACCTTGTACCGATAGGGCATTGCCGTATGTCTTGTAATCCGATGATGAAACGGACTAGGCGGAATTAGATCATGCAATGCCATCGCACATTCCCTGGAATGCAACCGATAAAAAACCGACTGGCTGGCAACTCGGTGAAGATGTTCAAGGCTCTGGAGCTTTAACTGGACCAGTACCTCATTGCCGATGAACCTCTTGGCCCATTTTTCAATCGACTGTAGTTCATCAAGCTGGTATTTGGCAGATCCGTCCCAGAGATGAGAACAGATTCTGATATAATCAGAAGTAGCGCTTACAACCATTAGACCAATGAGACATTATTAATTACAAATAGAATCTAAACGTGAGAATTTCGATCGACAACCGAGTGAGAACTCACAGTAGGTCAAACAGGGTAGTGTTGTCCATTAGCAGTATTAAACTTGAACCTTGGCCTTCAAACAATGGGTGCACAGAAGTAACAATGATGACGGGTTTTCATCCGGTTAGATTTCATGACGTTACACTAAGGGCGATGACTCACATAAGAAGAATGTACGTGCAAGTGTTGTTAATATAACAGATGTATTTTTACCCGACTGCTGAAGGAGGGTAATGTGTTTATCAAAATCAATCAAAATTTATTTATTCAATTAGTTCATTAAGCGGCACATACGAATGTCAAAAAAAAATGTAATGTAATAATAATTGATTCTACCGTCCATTCGGAAATGTAGCTTGTTATGGAGAAGAACGGACAATAAAATCCACACTCACTCTTTTAAAAAAATGTGTTTTACAAGTATTTGGTTACAATAATCTTGTAGGAAAAATACAAATATGTGAGAACGAGGTAAAAAAACGCACATAAAAGCGTCTAAAGTAAAACAAACAATTAAAAATACAATAAATAGTTAATTAAAAACAGGCGGACGCAGCTAAGTTATGACCAATCCCAACTGATGGCGTCCGTTCACGAACATGACACATGGATCGGCACCAATCAGCACCACCACCATCATGAAGGGAACCGAATGATCCAACACATGTGCCACCATAAGAGAGACATTAGAGAGAGCATGACACAGTTAATTGCCAGGGCACACTGAAGTCAACTAACAACACATAGGTACAGTGAATGGTAGATGTACAGTTGGTACATAGTACTCACATGTGTGCTATGCAGTTATATAATACAAAAATAAATTGAGTTTGAGCGATGTAATCCCCCAACCTACAATATGCCTGCCTGCATAGTGTGCGTTTTATACAAGTTTTGAATTTCGCCTCATTCAGTTCTAGAATGTGGCGTGGTATTTTATTGTAACATTTTATACAGTACCCCATAAAAGATGACGCTACTTTAGCCAGTCTGAAACCTGGTTGAATTAATTTGTCCCTATTTTTAGTAATATAACTATGTATATCGCTGTTTTTACTAAAAAGATGTAAATTCTTTGAATTTGAATGTCACTGGCTACATTACTACTACTATTACAAAATAGAAAAATGGTGGAAAAAAAATAAATCTTCCCAACCCATCGTGTGGGTTATCAAAATAAAGTGTTTAAAGAGGTGATTTCAAAAATATATAACACTTATATGTTTAAATGTACTTAAATCTAAAAAAAATATACTAAAAAGTTATAAATAAGAAAAGTTAATTTATAAAAACAAAAAACCCGATTGCATAAAAAGCGAACTAAAAGACGTAAACAAGAAGAAAATCATGCGTTTTTTGTCCTGAAAATTGTCAAGAAGGCAGCCGTAAAATGTGGACTCCTTTTACGATATCGACAACCCACGAGACTTTGAAAATACACGACCGACGGCTGAATATACACCCTTAGAATCAGAGAACCTAGACGTACATGTCTATTTTCATCGTAAAAGTTGTAAATAGTGAAATAAACCTATTTTTGTATAGTAGCTCTCTTAAGTACTAATACTGACAGCAAAGTTAAGAATGTATGCCTACTAAACTAGTGAATAGGATGCTCTTCATGAACTTTGCTTCTACCAAAATCTAGTATTTACACGGGACTTAAACATAACTGCTGAAATGTGGATGTTCTATTAGGTGCACCTCTGCCTAACCCTTCGGAGAATATAGGTGTGATGTTATGTCCATTTTATGCTTCCTAAATTGATACTTTTTTAACTTATGTTACTTTTTGTGATGCTTTATTTAAGGATATGACATTTTTCCAACCAGATGCAGCTGAGTACCCGTATTTTACATGAAACGAGTGCTTATTTGAGCTCTACAACCCAGTAACAGGGTAACACAGTACTCAACACGAGACAAGATTCAACAAAAGTAACAAAAACTTCCTACAAACTAAAAGTTCAACTACATTTAATTCTAAAAATACGCTTCGATTTAGCTGAGACAGTACACGAGTTTGTCCTCAATAAAGATCTCTAAATCATTTGGATCCGAGGCCTAGCCGTGAGTAGCATACTGACGTCATGTAGCAAGAGTGCCGCTTTCTGACGAAATCATATTTTGTGTTAAAGCGATGGATATTACTTAGCGGTTCGCGTGCATGAGCGCCGTAAGTTTTTGTATTTCTAGTTTAAATATCTTAGCAGTTTCATTGATAACATAGAGATAGCGCGCACGCGGCGCATGTAAACATCGTAGTTATAAACCTCCTGTCCATAGATGTCGCTTTTGATACATTTCTAGGGGAGAGAATTTTCTGTTGCATAATGTATGATTTAATGAGTTCAGTCTATTAAAAAAAAGAATCTTAATGTATCTAGTAATTTAAGTAAAAACGGGTATATTTTTTGTTTTGATATATATAAATTTATATAAACAAAACAAAAAAAATATAAATAATATTTAAAAAAACTAATGTTTATCTATCACTCTCCAAGGAATCGGCTGGGCAGATTGATGGTCTCTCCTTAATCTCAAAACATAAACTATCTCCATATATCATGCCCATCCGAATCTGATAGTATATTGACTCACACTAATGATATTCAGTACAAACACAGCCTGTTTGTTCTGTATCTACCTAAATACATAATACACTGACTGCAATCAATGGAGTTAGTTAATTATGTGCTGTAATTGTCTGCCTACGTTGATAGACTGGGATATTGTTTTAGCACCTAATCTCATAGATACATACGACACGACTTTTCTAGTTATGCTTCGAAGTTTGATGGGAAACGATAAGATATTGGTGACAGTGTAATGAGTTTGTATTGGTAATTATCTAGTTTTAGTCTTTATTATAAGTATTTTTTTTGTAATAAGAGTTAATAGGCAATATATTTGCGGGACATGTCGGTTACCTTTGTAATATTCCGCCGATATGCCGATAATTTTATGTTGAAAAGATTCTGAGATCGCCAAACTGTGTGTTAGGCCAATTTCCTAAGTCCTTTTGTTAGGAAAGCTTTTTACACATTACTAGACTCAGACGCTATGACAACGAAAGGAAATTATCAAGCTTTAAAAGTCAATTTATTTGAGTTAATTGAAGGAAATGACTTGGAATGTAGGACACAATTGGGACTTATTGTAACAAAACTCTTTCTGACCCCTTTTCTCAAGCAAATTTAAAGTTACACACACATCCTTTCCTCGAGTACCCCGCACTGATTTAACACTAATTTCTGAATTATTGCCCAAGAGAACATTATAAAACAGATTAGTCAAATCCGTCGCCTTCCTGTTGTTTCCAAATCGTCACGACAGTAATATTAATCATTCTTGTTTTCATCCAATAAAGGGTATTTGGAGTTGTAATCTAGTTAAAATTTGTCGTAAGGTACTTTATCATTCTGTTAGTTATAACTATAACTGTCCTGTAATAAGGATTTATTAACGATGTACGACCTCTAGATTCGTTACGGTTGGCAACAGTAAGTTCGGTGTCTAAAAGTTTATAAAACTAGCTGCCTCCCGCGTGGTATTACTACATCTTCCAATATAATTATAAATGATAGCCTATGTGTTATACTGATGTATAAGCTATATTTCTGTAAAGTTTCATCAAAATCGTTAATTAAAAGTTTTGCGTGAATGAGTAACAAACATCCATCCTCACAGACTGTCACGTTTATAATAATAGTAGGATAACCAGCATCGATTTTATTTCGCAATTTATTTATATTTATTCAACCAGTTAAGAACACAAACCCTTGGGTCACCCAGATCTTAAACAGACGTTCTAAGAAAACCAGGAGCCCTAATTAGCTTCTGGAGGGAGGTGGGCTGGTTGGAATAATCGACTCAACGGCTGCCATGGCCCAAACACAATGGGCCACCTGAAGTACTAAGTGCGGAAACCAAACCCCATAACATAGAACAACATAGAACATGACATATCATCATAGCATAATTACTCGTCTGCTTGTGTTGTTCGAATAACGACTTATGATATGATTGATTGATGTCTGGAATGAATAACTGAGTAGTAGTAGTAACTAAAAAGTGAAAATAATCGTCCTTTTGGAACTAAATCAAAGTTTAAGTAGTATTGCTCGAGAATTAAATGTCGACGTAAGTGAAGTAATCTAAATTATAATCAATTTATATTTAATTTTTTTCCATTCGAAGTCTAAGTTTTTAATTTACTTATTTATAGAGAATCACAGTTCGTTTAGGGGTGCGACGGTATCAAAAAACTGGTGAAGTGAAGTATAACAGCCAAGGGCCAAGTACGATTGATTACACAAATCAATCCAGCCGTCATCGTGACATTGTGAACAGCCAAACTACGAATTATTTTACAACCACCCGATCTGGTGCTAAAAGATATGGCATTTCGCTTACCACTGTCCGAAGACATTTACATGCACCTGGGATCTATAATTATAAAACTGCCCAAAAATAAGAACTTACCAAAGATTGGCTTGACGATATGCCAGGATAAGATTTGCAACCATTGCAATTTGTTTTAATAATATGGTAAATGGAATGAGATCAAGTTTAGAAGTTATAGAAAATAAATTTTACCCTCTCCGTTATAAGTATCCCACAAGCTATAGTAAAGATTTTTATAGTTAATTGTTTTCTGTAAACAGTTTTGAAAAATTTCAAGAGATGTAAATTATTTTTCTGTTTGTTTCAAACGAGAGTAACATGTTGGTTCTCTTTGGAAGTATTCAAAACTATATCAGTTTTTTCAGTAAATAAATATTTGTCAATCTTAATTGGGTTACTATATTAATTAATACCTTAAGAATAATAAATAATACTGTTCTTTTGTTCCCGATACCGGTGGGCTAATTTTTTTTTTACATTTTGAATGTTTTTCTTTTCGTTTTTTATAAAAATATTTGAACAAATAAGAAATCCACTCTCACAATCTCCAATCTTACTTTAGTCCACCATCACCTGGAGACTTAAAAGCCAGCACTGTTTTTCCTTACGGAGACGCAGATAGGAAGTCCGTCAGACGTGTCGTACTTATCCTACCCAGGGTTTACCCTGGAGCACAATTTCAAACCACGCGCGGGTGTATGCATGTATGCCCGAGACGACACTTGCTATCGGCGTCTCCGTAACCTTGAAGAATCCAGGTTCTCAGTGCTGTGGGCTCTGGTGGACACAGGTCTGGATAAGATTATCTATGCCTGTGTCTACCGCTCGTACAGCGGAGATCAGGAGACAACCAGGCTCACAAAGTACCTCAGTGAGGCGGCTGATACGGCAAAGCAGCGGTACCCTTCCGCCCAACTAGTTCTACTGGGGGACTTTAATGCCCACCACCAGGAGTGGCTCTTCCCACACTAGTGCACTGATCATGCTGAACGAGAGATGCGCAAGCTTGCGCTAGCGCTAAATCTCACCCAGCTGGTCCGGGGGGCAACTAGGGTGCCAGATGTTGATTCGCACACAGCCAATTGCTTGGACCTTCTGCTGAGAACAGATCCAGACCGATACTCAGTGTCGATATCTTCACGTTTGGGTAGTTCCAACCACTGTCTGGTGAAGTCTGTGTCCGTATACTTCCCGCCCGATCCCAGCCCAAAAGGCACCCGGCGGGTATGGCGGTACAAGTCAGCAGATTGGGATGGGATGCGATCTTTCTTCGCATGCTATCCTTGGCAGCCCACTTGCTTCTCTTCGGACGATCCATCGTCGTGCGCTGATGATGTGACAGATGTGTTGCGTCGGGGGATGGAGTACTATATTCCATTCTCAGACGTAGCAATGTCTAGCGTCGACCGGCCATGGAGCCGAGTGTAACCACCCAAAGCGGTTAAACACAAGGCCTACCAAGCATGGGTCGACACGCCTATATCGCCTTTCGATAGAGACTGGAAAAGTGCCGAAGGCTTGGAAGCAAGCCAACGTTCAACCCGTGCCCAAAAAGGGCAGTCGAGCTGACTCGGTCAACTACAGACCCATATCTATAACATCCATCCTCTGTAAGAGTATGGAAAGTGTGCTCAACGGTAAGCTCCTGGCATACCTAGAAGCGAACGACATCCTCAGTGACCGCCAATACGGCTTCCGCCGAAATCGGTCCACTGGGGATCTTCTAGCGTATGCCATTCACATCTGGAGTGAGGCCATCGAGAGCCACGGGGAAGCGCTAGCCGTCTCACTCGACATCTCGAAGGCTTTCGACAGGGTCTGGCACGAAAGCCTCATTGGTAAGCTTCCTTCCTTCGGTCTGCCTAGTGGTCTGTGTGATTGGATTGCGGACTTCCTGAGGGATCATTCCATCCGAGTGGTTATCGACGGCTGCTCGACCGGTCAGTTAGATATCAACGCCGGAGTCCCTCAGGGGTCAGTGCTCTCGGCAACATTATTCTTGCTGCACATTAATGATCTGTTAAAACCCGGAACCTTTGGGTACGCAGACGACAGCACTGTTGCTGAGAGATACGTGTCCGGCGCACGGGCTACTGGGCCTCAGATTCGGTCTCTTCGGGAGACCATGGTTGAACGCTTGAACCTGTCCTTGAAGGCGGTCTCCGAATGGGGTGATGCCAATCTGGTCAGTTTCAATGCTGCTAAGACCCAAGCGTGTCTTTTTTCCGCTAAAAAGAGCCAATTCCATCCGGCTCCTTCTTTTCGTGGTGTAACCGTGCCGTTAACGGACCACCTCGAACTTCTTGGTGTTACGGTAACATCTACCCTCAACATCGGTCCATACATTGAGGCGAAAGCTCAGTTAGCTGCAAAAAAGTTGGGGATTCTTGCAAAGGTGAGACGGTACTTCACGCCTGAACTTTTATAAAGCACAAGTTCGGTCATGCATGGAGTACTGCTCTCACCTCTGGGATGGATCTGCCAAATACCAGCTTAATGCACTTGAGTCGATTGACAGACGGGCCAAAAGGCTTATTGGCAACGATGCACTGGTCGCATCAAAGCTCCAGAGCTTCGAACATCGACGCCGAGTCGCCAGTCTGTCGGTTTTTTATCGGTTACATTTCGGGGAGTGTGCGATGGAACTGCACAATTTGATTCCGCCTAGCCCTTTCCATCATCGGATTACAAAGCGTACGGCCATGCGCCATCGGTACATGGTAGACATCCCTCCCATACGCACAAAGCGTTTTGCTAATACTTTCATTGTGCGCACAGCTAAGGAGTGGAATTCCCTTCCGGAGTCTTTGTTCCCTGATAGCTTCAACCTAGGGGTCTTTAAGTCAAGAGTGAATAGGTTTCTTCTAGGCAAGCGTGCTTCACCGTAGATCACATCATCGCTTAACATCAGGTGAGATGGTGGTCAAACGCTAGCCTATAGTTTATAAAAAAAAAAGAAATTAAATAAAGGGCATAATAAATAATACTACAATACAAAATAAACTCCTTTATTTTGAAAAACCGCATTTTAAGCGCCTGAATTTTAATTATTATATATTTTTAAATTCAAAATAAATAATAAACAGTATATACGTATTCATTTTTATTTTTATTATACCTACTTCTTCTCAACCCGCAACACTCCTCTATAGCCATACAGTGCTGCCTAAATATGCTGATGTTAGTTAGCGCATTTTGAATTGATGTCAATAACTACAGAAAACTAATTTCATTGATATCACAAAGATGGCGCGCACGTAACCATAGTAGTATACCACTAGGGCTGCCTAAATATGCTGATATTGCTTAGCGCATGACAATTTTGTATCAATAACGTAAACAATTATTGTTTAATGGGTATCTTGCACGCTTACTTGTGGAATCGATGTCAATAACTACAGAAAACTAACTTCATTGTGATCACAGAGATGGCGCGCACGCGGCGCACGTAAAATTAGTAGTATATCCTCCTGCCCATACGTAGATGTCGCTTTTTATACACTTCTAGGGGTGAAAATTCTCTGTTGTTTTCTGTACATCTAGTAGCTCATCAGCATCATGTAGCTCGCCGTCCGATAAGGTAGCTCGCCATCCGATAAGGACCAGGCCTGAGTCGACGGCGCGTAGTGTTCCACGCGCGCCTCAAAGAGATGTCAGCAAAACTGACGGGGTCCATTAGGGCCGATGCGATGCCTGTCTGGGTCGCGGATAAATTTGAAAGAGAGTTAACGCGGCCCTGGCAAAAGCAACTGAAGGAACACGGGTGGGTTTTAGTCAGTAAAAGTCTGACACGCCCTCCTGCTTCACCCAGAGCGGGAGAAATCATTGGATGACATCGCAAAAAAAAAAAAAAAATGTGGTGAAAATTCTCTGTTGTTTTCTGTACATAAGTAGAATACCAATCCATTAAAATCAATCACGATGAGCAGACGATCCACGAAAATAAATCAGTCTGGACTCCCAAAATCCCACATTTCTCCACAACAATTTCAATAAAATTCAGGGCTCGATAGCTGCCGCAATGTAGCTACTCGACGATCGCATTGTAGACCGGCGGCCCAATGGCAAAGAATTTCCCGCTTTCTAAGTTGGTGGTTTATCACGTTTTCACAAAACACGATTGCTCCGAATCGGGGAAATTATTTTAGAAAATCGACTTCGCCTTGCAGCACTTAAAACATCTGTCTTGGCGTTAAAAATTAGATTAAGGAATAAAAGATGGAAATTATATGAATTCTTTCGAGTACCGCATTTTGTGAAAAGCGGGGTTTTCTTGTTTCAAAAGATACCTGTAGACCTCATTTTATTTTATGAAATCAGTATTAAAATAACCGAATTAAATTTCACCAAATCGCGCTTAATAGCTGCAATTTTAAATACCCACGAAACAGTGACGCAGACCATCAATTTCATTAAAAATCCAGCATCAAACTCATTTTCTTGTCACTAAACCGAACCTGTCAAATTAAACAACCCTTTGATTACACTTTGATACGTCTAGTAGCAAAATTCAGTCTTCTAGCTTTATCCACAACGAAGAAACGGGTGGTTGAAAATGTCCTGAATGGCTTTGAGAAAAGGATGGTACAGCGGGGTTTTTTGCACGACGAGTTTATTTCGTGTGTTTCTAATAAAATAAAATAAACAAGTCACACACCTGCTAATTACCAAGCGGCAACACGTAAACTCAACTTGGTACTTGGAACAAAATCTTTATAACTAACACGGGAAAAACAAAAAACTCTTTGTTAGCTCGACACGCTAAACATTCAACAGTATGTCAAACCTTAGCTCAAATAACAGCAAGCCGAAGCTGAACAAACAAAGTGGAATTTGCATGTCTGATTATTAGAAATAATGTTAGGTGACATTTGAAAATATTTTCATTGTTTTTTTTAGATGTTAATACATCTAAAAAAAAAACACTTGGTATAAATTTTAAGTAGTTATTTTCTTCTAACTAAAATGGATAATAATTGCAGTCTGGGATTTTGATTTAATTAATTGTTAATTTAAATTTTATTTATCACTAATTTTATTTAGTGCTAGTTTGTAGGCAAGTGAAAATTTAGAGATATTCACAAGGGTTGTATTTGTATGTTATCATAATGAAACAGTTTTCACGCAAGGAGCTGCGAGCAGAAGCTAGTTCATAATAAAATCTGCTTCAAGGCCGTGAATGGCTTGCGCTTGGAAAAGGTGCTTATATCCAAAAGTAGACTGTAATAATATTAGTAATAAGTTTTAACTAAAAATACCGAGTTCCGAAGCAAAAAAAAGTCAAAGTAAAACATTTTTTTTTTCCGGAAGATGGTGCCAACAATTTTTTGTTTTTCGATCTTTTATCTGTCTGATCTGTTTTAGATGGAGATAAAAGTTATAAACTAGAAATGCTGATGAACTAAGTTCATAAAATTTTTGGTATAACATGCTGAGTCATATATTAGGTAAATACTCGCAGGCACCTATAAAAATATAAGTAGAAAACTAGTTTTTTACACCAATCCTTTTTTTTTCGACATTTCTCTTTCGACAGGCATCTGTTTAGGAGTCAAAACTACGGACTTGTCTATCCTGTAATTGGTTTAGACAAAGTTCTGAGTATCGGAGCCCTTTTTTGTGCGAAAAGTTAGATAGAGTTGCTTAGATTTTTACGTGGGCGATGGCGTACAAGTTCTAAGATGATTTATGATAATGTGCTTTCTTTTAAAGTATTTATCATTTAGTTATTTCTAAGTTTTTGCATAACGGTATAGTTTATAAAAATGGTTAACCTACTTAATAAAAACGGAGAAAGGTAGGGTTGATAAGTTTATTCTCATTTTTATTTTGAACAGCTTTGACAGTACACGTACGTACGCCAGAAAATGTGATCATAATAAGTAAGTGTGCAAAGGTAAGCTATATATGACAAGCACTAAGCAAAGAATCAACTTATCAGAAGAATAAAAAACTTTTTTCGGAAGTCGGTTCCGAAATTGAAGTTATTTTTCACTTTGTAGTGGTTTTGTTTGGAAGTCGGTTATAATTTTTGTAAAAAAGTTTATATTTTGTAAAAAAAACTTTTTATTTTTCACTTTGTGTTTTATTTGGAAGTCGGTTGTTTGTTTTTTTGAAAAAGTAAATTTTCTTTCTTTTATTAAATTTGCGAGTACATACGAGCATAAATAACTCACGTCTTTTCTATACCGTAAATTTGTATTGTTGTATAAGATAATTCAAGGACTAATAAAAAACCCATTAAAGATGGATATACCTACAAATTTTGCATAATTTTAGGAAATACAATAAATCTTTTTTGCTTTAAAATACTACTGACTGCCAAATAAAACACAAAGTGAAAAATAAAAACGGAGAAAGGTAGGGTTGTATTTATTAATAAAAGACACCAACTTCCAAAAACAAAGTTATTTTTTTAGGGTTCCATACCTCGGAAGGAAAAAGCGGTACCCTTATAGGATCACTTTGTTGTCCGTCCGTCTGTCTTTCTGTCAAGACCCTTTTTCTCAGGAACGCGTAGAGGTATCAAGCTGAAATTTATATCAAAAACTCAAGTCTAATGTCCCTTAAAGCTGTGAAAATCAAACTTCTAAGCCGACGCAATCAAAAGATACAGCCGATTTATGTCGCAAATTTCCGCAAATTTTCGACACTCGCAAGGGAATCAAAACCACAGGGTACTTCCCGTGAGCTCAGAATCTTGAAATTTGGTACGAAGCAACGTCTTGTAGCACAGATAAAGGAATAATTGCGAAAACCGTACATTATTAGTTACATCATAAAATTAAAATATTTTTAATAATTTTAAACTTACTACCCCTTTCCTCATAGACGCGTAGAGGTATTAAATTGAAATTCATATCAAATACTCAGGTCTATAATACCTTTAAGCTCAGGTTTGTACGGAACTCTCGGTGCGCGAGTCCGACTCGCACTTGGCTGGTTTTTGGGGTTCCGTACCCAAAGGGTAAAAATGGGACCCTATTACTAAGACTCCGCGTCTGTCTGTCTGTCACCAGGGTGTATCTCATGAACCGTGATAGCTAGACAATTGAAATTTTCACAGATGATGTATTTCTTCGTGTGTGAGTCCGACTCGCACCTGGCCGGTTTTTTTTATATATTTTCACTGATATCTCCTTCAATTGTGGACCAATTTTGAAAATTCTTTTTTTGTTTGTTAGAGTATGTTCCCAAATTGGTCACATTTCAATTTGGTGAAGATCTGTTATAGAACTTCGGAGATATACAACAGAACTCTTTAATAAATGATGGCAGATCTCTCGGGATTGCTGCAATCGCATGTCTGTTTATTCATCATCATCATCATCATATCAGCCGAAAGACGTCCACTACTGGACATAGGCCTCCCCCAAGCGTCGCCACTTTGACCGGTCCCGTGCGTCTCGCAACCAGCGGATCCCCGCAACCTTCACCAGGTCATCGGTCCACCTGGTGGGAGGCCTTCCAACGCAACGTCTTCCGGTTCGCGGTTCGTGGTCTGTTTATTGTTTATACCTAAATAACATAACATCACGCCGGTATGCTCTAAAGGGATACTTATACGTATACATAAAGTCGAACATAGAACCTCCTCCTTTTTGGTAAGTCGGTTAAAAATGCACACGAAAGACCGAAATATCTAAGTAAAACTACTTTTCTCACAAGGATAGCGTGAAAAGGCCATCAGGGTGAAAAGTTGCGATACAGCGGGTCCTTCCGATGCGAGTGTCGTCAAATAATAAGCAATGCCATTACCGCTATCCTTCGAAACTCTGGCGTGGAATATATCGTCGCCTCTCACACCGATATTTGACAACAATTTATACGAAGGGTTATTGTTTCGCGTTTTCAAGGTTTATATTATTTCCAGTCTTTTAGCTGTCGCAGTGACGTTTTGTTAATCTGCTGAGCCTTTTCTCAATTATATTAAGGTCAGCTTCCAGTCTAACCGAATGCAGCTAAGATCAGTATATAAATGGAGTGACTGCCATCTGTTCTCCAGAACCCTGTTACTGGAGTTCAGATATTTTTGTCTCCTGTATAGTATTACATTCTCGCTAAAATGACTATGAACGTCATAGAACCAACCTACGTCTAGTTCTTTTATTTATGTTGAGAAATAAAAAACTGGCCCCCAGAGGAGGGTCCGGTGACGGACAGCCGCTGTGGTTTCGCGGTGAGTGCTAACGCGTGCCCATGTTCCCGCCATAAGCGGCACATGAGGACACCGTGGAAAAGTGATAATTTTATTAAATTGGTACAAAGATGACATAACATTCGAACGATATTGTCAGGAGGGCGCTGTCTGGTAACTAAAAACACAAAATGGTGTTGATGGCATTGGTTCCGATTTCTACGACGTGCCGAAGATCCGTTAAACCATAGACGCTAAGTTAGTAGTAACGATGGTTAAACTGGATGGAAGCACAGCCAAACGTTTTCCATACAGACCATAAAACAAATATTGGCCCCAGTTTAATATTTTGTCAATTCTGATTAAATCAACTGTCGGTGTAAATAAAGCCAAAGCACATTAAGCTGAAAAGCGACGTGAGCGGCATGTGGAAAGTGGTAAATGTTTTCCAATAACTATTGGAGCATAACTCGAATTCGACGGCGAACCAGGTCAACTGTTTTAATACCATGGTATATTTTTTATGTATTTGCGGGTGTTTTTTTTTATTTTAGAGGAGCGGTTCTTTTGAATGTTATGGAAATTAGATTATGACAATCGAATGTCATAAAACATGTTCTGTCATTAACAAAATGGACGTTATAATAATTGTGTACATAAAAACGATGAACAGTTTGTACGAAAGATGATATTGTTATAATTAAGTAGAAAGAAGTGGCTGATCAATAGGAGATAATAATGGAAGACAAAGACATATTGCGCCGACCTCAAGTAAATTAGAAAAAGGGCAAGAGAAATTTGAATAAATAATATCATAAAATAGACTGTTATTTCTAAAGAAAGAAATAGTAGATTGTTGCATCGAGCGCAAAATCATCATCTCTCACTGAAGTGCATCGCTGATGTCCAGACCCTGGTCTCCAGACTAAGTTTCTAGTCTCCCTGAACCTCTTGTATTCCTTCGAGACACAAGACTTGCTCAGATGAAGCTGTCGGGCGATAGTACGCTGAGACAACCCTTGCTGGATTAGGATGACGACTTGAGCGGCTTCTATAGGTGTGGTTTCCATTTTCTTTTAGCTTCAGTGTTCTCAGTAACGTGAAACATTGGACTGATGATAAATTTTCATAATCGCCCACTTTTTATAGGGTTTCAGTACTGTCACAAAAAAAGATTTATTTACTTTAACATAACACGGATGTGAAGATGATGATCACTGATGTTTGTTTTAAAAATGTATGTCTTTTGTTTTTATGTTCTACTAGCTTTCCGCCCGCAGCTTCGCCTGCGTGGACTACATGATTTTGGCTGTTTCGTTTATTCCTAATTATCCAAACATATTATACCACAAAAGTTTCTGAATCCAAATAAATTGATATAAAATGAGCATAAACTGAACTGCCTTCGTGTTCTAATAGAGAGCGCTGGGCTTTTATGGCGGAGGTCTCGTAGGATCGATTTCTATGGGACGTTACATATAGTCGAAAGCTACTTTGCTTTAAATTTTTAACCGACTTACCAAAAAGGAGGAGGTTCTATATTCGATTTTATTTATGTTTTGTTTTTTATTTATGTAGTGTAACCGGTCCACAATTCACCGATATCTCCGTCAATTGTGGACCGGTTTTGAAAATTCTTTTTTTGTTTGAAAGAGTATGTTCCGAAATTAGCCCCATTTTAATTTGGTGAATATCTGATGAAGAACTTCGGAGATATACAACAGAACTCTACAGAAAGATTTGTCGTTATTTATATAACGGCAAATCTCTCGGGATTGCTGCAATCGCATGTCTGTTTATTGTTTATACCATTCATAACATAACATCACGCCAGTACACTCTAAAGGGGTACGCAAATGTGTACAGTTCAGCTTGGTACACTCTCATTTCACCGGTTATGTTCAGTTTCTTATATTCGGGTAATCTATTCTGGCATTATAGTGACCTTACTTAACTTATTATTAAGAAAAAATTCCTTCCTCGTGATCGCGATTTAGAATGGCTTGACGTAGATTACATGCGCTTGGAGGTTACCAGCAATTTTTTTAACCGTCTTTCCATTATAGAGGAGGTTCTATGTTCGGCTGTATATTTGTTTTATTTTGGGTATTTTTACCGATTTTCCCGCCAACTGTAGACCGTAAAATTAACTTTAAAACTTTCGCGTTTCATAATTGAGAAACAATATACCACGGGTATTTAACGCGATGATTTCGATTCATTTACCTATTTCACCCGACGTTTCGGCCGTAAATAAATGAATCGAAATCATCGCGTTAAATACCCGTGGTATATTGTTTCTCAACTATAGACCGATTTTGAAAATTGTTTTTTTGTTTGTAATAGTATGTTCCCAAATTTAACCCCTTCAAATTTGTTGAAGATCTGATGAAAAAGTACATATGTACAACATTACTCTTCAATAAACAACGGCAAATCTCTCGGGATTGCAGCAATTGCATGAGTGTTTATTGTTTACGCCATTTCATAACATAACATCACGCTAGTACGCTTTAAAGGTGTACGCATAGGGGTATCCCTATAACGAAGAAACAAAAACAGGCACAGAGACTGCCGAAAGGTTATTTTCATTTTGTGGTATTTTTATATGGAAGTCAATTCATTTTTTTTTTTTTTTTTTTGTAATAACGTTTTTTGCATCAGTTTTCTTCACAAGTGTCGAAACAGAACTGACATTTTGCCGCCATAAGCAAAAATTATAGCATCTGCTTCCTTATGGTTACTCCAATTTGCTCATGCTAACAAAGACGTCATCAGGAAGTTAGAATTTAATTAAGCACGCATCGTGTATAGCGCATTGATGGTTTTTCTGTCTGGTGCCGAAATGATCAGGCTGCTATTAGTACAGACTCTGGAACAGGCACAGTAGAATTGCCCGTGTGAGAAGTAATTTCCTTTAAATCTTTGCCTTAATGACTGACCCTGAGTTTAATTTATGATCTTTCAAAGCAGACCTAGATTGTAATCGTTAAAACTCAAAGACATAGTCAGAGGGTATCACCACGTATTCGAGGTATAAAAACTGATTCCCTCGAGCATGGTAATCACAGTGGCCTCTATAATATTTTTGTGCAGTACTTTGATAACAAACAATTTATTTGTCATACAAACTTTAACACCCCTTTAAACCTCTTTAAGGAATGAAATTCTAAAAATCCTTTTATACGTATTTCTTAAATTGTATTCAAGAGCATTAATACTAATTCTAAAGTAATTCGATTATAAACAATTTATTTTTCATTCAATTGTTGACACCCCTTTATACCCCTTTAAAGGATGAAACTCAAAAAATCCTTAAATACCTGTTTCTTTAATTGTATAGAAGAGCAGAAATACGAAATATCAAGTAATTTTGATAAAAAACAATTTATTTTTCATTCTTTGTCTCAATACACCAAATTTTTATAAAATCGACAACAAAAATAAATTGATAATATTATTATTATATATAGGTTGGCTTTTACCTCGTGGCTAAATAATAACAGCCGCACGGGTCAATCTTCAAGGTTAAGCAACGCTTGTCGAGGTCGGTCCGTGGATGGGTGACCATCTCAACATACCGAAGTTTCCTCCGTGCCTCGAAAAGCACGTTAAGCTGTTGGTCCCGGCTGTCATTTGAAGTTCTTTTACAGTCGTTACGAGTAGTCAGAAGCCTGATATCTGACACCAGTCTAGCCAAGAGGTACCGTGTTACCCAGTTACTGGGTTGTGGAGGTCAGATAGGCAGTCGCTCCATGTAAAACACAGGTACTCAGCTGAATCCGGTTAGACTGGAAGCCGACCTCAACATGGTTGGGAAAAGACTAGGCAGATTGATTGATAGGTTAATAACCAAAAAATAATAATTACAAGAATGTATATAGTCATTTGGAATCCCATCAAAGTTTAATATGGAATAAAATGCAGGTCTCGCACGCATTTCTTCTTCCAAAAACATTACAAAGTGCAAAAATAACTTTAATTTCGTAAGTCGTTTAAGTTATTTTGCTTATTGTAGTGGTTTTATTTGGAAGTCGAATGTATTAAAAAAAAGTGGGAATATCCTCGCATTTCGGTGTGAGTAGACCCTTAGTTAGGGTGATGTTAGCATCACGCGGATTTACTCACGCACGCGGGCTTTTCAATAAAAGGTACTACGCAAGCGGGGCCAAATGCAGGCCAATCCCGCGTGCGTGAGCAAATCCGCATCAAATCTGCATGATACTAAAAACAACATAACATTACTTTTTTTAAGACAACTTTCGTACTATTAAAGTTTTATCTACCTTTAGTATCACCAAGGCAACTTACGAGTTTTAAAAGTAGCATAAATTTAAGATAACAAAAGATAATAGTATCTTTTATTTCATTTATTTAACATACTCCTGAAAATGCCTTTGCCTGATAGAAAATTGGCGCATAAAATTTTAGCACCTCATTTACTTATTGGTTTTGACCACATAACATGAAATCGTCGCACTTGTCAGTGAGTAGGGACGCTCGAAGCCATTACTTATATTCGTGTCCACGTAAGTTGCGTTGTGCGCAAATTATTGTAGTTTTTTTTGTAAAACACTAAAACCACCTTCCCGGGGTGAAGTACTAGTAATCATAAACAATTTTTATGTGACTAACCCTGAACTATCAAATATTTATATTTTGATAGTTCAGGGTTAGTCACATTATTATTCAGCTGTTTCATACAAAATGCAATACTTATTTACGCGATAAAAATGTATGATATCCGGGATTGATCTCACAGAAGCTGTTGTATAAAATTATGAGTATGTTCACCCCCTCAAAGAATGTTAAAAAAAAAAAAAAAAAAAAATTTATTTACTTCAGTTGTACAAGAAAACACTTATATAATAAACACGTTGCGTTACAACTAGGGAAAAGAGTGTTTACGATGAACTCTGGCACCCAATGTAAGATTTAACTTGTGTTTAGGGTGCCAGCGTCCTCGCCTGAAATTTGAACATGTAACAGCAGTTGTAAGACGAACACAGTACAATTATCATTACTATACTATAACAAATTTACTAACTAATGCATCTATGATGTGGCCTAATTATGTACTTATGTATGGATGTGTGTATGTGTGTGAGGGAGAGGTAAAAATTATGAGTAAAACTTGTGTTTATGTAAGTCTGTAAGGGTGACCTGTCAAACGTCGATTGCACACCATGTGAGATGACAATGAAATTTCTATTCTGTCTGCTAATTGGCGTGCAACGAGTTAAGCGATCGATATCTGTAGTAAATCTTCAGTATTATTGTAATTCAATGTCAAGAGCCATTTCATGACCCTGGTTTTGCACCCGTTTAGACATACGGGAGCAATGGAACAGATTTTATTTATTTTATTATATAAGTGGTTTGACAGTACACCAAAATGACGCTGAGCAAGGGCCGTTCTATATCCGTGTGTTGAGCATACCTCGAAGTGTCTACGCTTTTTGGTAGCATTCGGATCGTATACCACAGAGGGATGCTTCCGCAGAATAGTGCCAAGCACAAACAGTCGCGGTGGGATATCTAAAAGGCTTCGAGGTCATAACCTTGAGAACAGCTCTCTGTGCTCGCTCCGAAGGCAGGAGAATTGTCTTAGGAGCCCCACCCCATACTGTGATGCAGTAGTTTTTACACTTGCGGGCTCGCGATATGAGGTTACTAAGGTGAGGTTTCCAACTCAGAGAACTACATAGACTCCGAGATATTTGCAAGACTCACACCCTCTGAGCTGAGGACAGCCACATTGCGAAGAAGACAGACCAAGTGAGCAGGTATGAGCTCTGAGCACCATGGAATCCGGTGAGGGAAGGTTGGTGGATCGTAAGGAGAAAGGTAAGAATACCGTTTTATTTAAATTTAAGGTAAGGATATTATTTGACAACCATTTCATCACTGAGTTCAGAACAAGTTCCCCGTATTTTACTGTTTCGGGCCAGTCACTACCATGAATTAATAGAGCCGTATCATCTGCGTAGGTGAAAATTGAACAATTTATTAGAGACATTTTGCATAAGTTATTAATATAAATAAAAAATAGGGTAGGACCCAGAATTGAGCCTTGAGGAACGCCAAAACTCAATGAAATGGTGTTACTAATAACATCATTTATTTTGACACATTGAGTTCTATCACACAGATAATCCTGGAAAACCTTCAAGGCATGTCCGCGAATGCCCGTAGCTTCCAGCTTAGATAAGAGGTGGGGAATGGACACAGTGTCGAATGCCTTGGAGAGATCCAAGAAGATAGCCAAGCATTTCATTTTACTATCCAATTTAGATACTACATGGTCTACCAAGGCAGCAACAGCGTTTTCAGTTGACCTGCCACGTCTAAAACCATATTGGCTACTACTTAGTAATTTGTGTGACTCAAGATAGTCTACCAATCGTTTATTAAGGATCTTTTCTAATATTTTAGAGATGGCAGGCAAGACAGAGATTGGTCTATAATTATCCACACTGTGTCTGTCACCCTTTTTGAAGATTGGGTGAACAACTGCCCTTTTAAAAACCCTGGGAAAACAGCCCGTGGAAATGGAGCGATTGCAGATATGAGTAATGGCTGGGACAATCGCGGGGAGGCAGGATTTTAATATTCTCGAAGAAATGCCATCCCAACCAAATGTGTTTTACAAGTATTTGGTTACAATAATCTTGTAGGAAAAATACATATATGTGAGAACGATGTAAAAAAAAAAAACGCACTTAAAAGCGTCTAGAGTAAAACAAACAATTAAAAATACAATAAATAGGTAATTAAAAACATACGGAGGCAGCTAAGATATGACCAATCCCAACTGACGGCGCCCGTTCACGAACATGACACATGGATCGGCACCACTCAGCTCAACCATCATGAAGGGAACCGAATGATCCAACACATGTGCCACCATCAGAGAGACATTAGAGAGAGCATGACACACTCAACTGCCGGGGCACACTGAAGTCAACGAACGACACATAGGTACAGTAAATGGTAGATTTACAGTTAGTACATAGTACTCACATATGTGCTGTGCAGTTATATAATCCAAAAAATAAATTGAGTTTATACAACACAAATATACATTATAATTATTCGTACAGTCTTCAGCAGGTCCAACAATACTTCAGAACTTTTCTGCTTATCACTTGTTTTTGTGCCCTAGTGGCTGTGGAGCTGGAATAGCGTTGGGCCAAGCATTTTTATCAGCGATGTAATCCCCCAACCTATAATATGCCTGCCTGCATAGTGTGCGTTTTATACAAGTTTTAAATTTCGTCTCATTCAATTCTAGAATGTGTGGCGGTATTTTATTGTAACATTTTATACAGTACCCCCTAAAAGATGACGCTACTTTAGCCAGCCTGAAACCTGGTTGAATTAATTGGTCCCTATTTCTAGTAACATAACTATGTCTATCGCTGTTTTTACTAAAAAGATGTAAATTCTTTCTAACGTACATGATGTTTTCGTAAATATACTGACAAGGTACCGTCATGATGTTAATGTCTTTAAACAGTTCCCTTAGAGAATCGCGCCGGCGAAGATTGTATATCGCTCTGATGGCTCGTTTTTGTAGAACAAAAATTGACTGAATGTCTGCAGCCCTTCCCCATAGTAATATGCCGTAAGACATTATACTATGAAAGTAACTAAAATAGACCAGCCTCGCGGTATCTACATCAGTAAATTGACGAATTTTTCTAACAGCATAAGCCGCCGAACTTAACCGCCCCGCAAGTGATATTAAATGAGGACCCCATTGTAACCTTGAGTCTAGCGTATCACGCTAGACTCAAGGTTACAAAAGGAAAACGGTTTTGTCGACGAATTCTAGCTTCTCGTTGTTTAATATAATGTCACAATCATAACTTTTGACATTCGGCAAGGCAAATTTTACACAATTAGTTTTTTTAGCATTCAAAACTAAATTATTAGCAGTGAACCAATTTAGAACTTGCCGCAATGCATTATTTACGTCGGCAACGTTACTCGTACGTCTATTTATGTTAAAAATCAAAGAAGTGTCATCAGCAAATAACACCATGTTCAGTTTGTTTTTCAATAGATGGGGTAAATCGTTAATGTATACTAAAAATAAGAAAGGACCTAAAATTGAGCCCTGGGGTACCCCCATTTTCACGTTCAACCCCGACGAATTGACACCGTTTATTTGAACTAATTGCTGTCTATCATTCAAATAGGATTTTTTTAAATTTAATGCTGATTGGCCTAGCCCGTAATGCTCAAGTTTCAAAAGCAATGTTTCATGATCAACGCAATCAAACGCCTTCGACAGGTCGCAGAAGATACCTATGGCATCTTGTCCCTCCTTTCACGCATCAAAGATGTGTTTTATTAAGGTGGCACCAGCGTCGGTTGTACAACGTCCTTTGGTGAAACCATATTGTTTCTCGTGTAGGATGTTTTTCGTATTAAAATAAATGAGCATTTGATTTAGCATTATCTTTTCAAATATCTTGCTGAAAACCGGCAACACGGATACTGGTCTATAATTATTTGTGTCTTTACTGTCCCCGGATTTAAAAAGTGGTATAACCTTACTATATTTCATTAGATCCGGAAAGACTCCCTGATCTATACACAAATTAAAAATTAAAGCTAAGTACGGCGCTATAGTCTGAATAATGGAGGTACAAACTTTGATGGACATTCCCCATAGATCTTCTGTCAGTTTTATCTTTATTTGCTTAAAAGCTTTTATCACTGTTATTGGGTTTATATGTGAAAAGTTAAATTCAGTCGGGCATGCTGAGACGTTAGCGTGTAATAAACCATAAGCGAGCGACGGCGAAGAATTTAAGGTTTCAGTAGTTTTAATTGGCAATAAGGCAATAAGGTTAAGGTACTGATTAGCTTGTTGGGAGATAGCATTTGGAGTGATGTCAATATTGATGTCACCCATAATCACTCAATTTTTAGGACTGATGTCTGAGTAAGGATAGTGTCTAAGCTATCGATAAATTCGTCAAGATTTCGTGTGGAGGGAGAGCGATATAACGCTAAAAGTAAGATATTGTGAGATTTTACATTACAGATCAGACAACTAGCACCAGATATAGATGGTTCAGTGACGATGTGAGGTAATTCTGATTTAACATATATTATAACACCGTCATTCTGATTAGTAAGTTTGCTCGTATGATAGGAAACATACCCATCCAAAGGAGGAACTGTAGAAACCCTCAGCCAACACTCCGATAGAATCAAGATATCACATGAAATTTTTATTCTGGCCAGGAGCACAAGGAAGCTATCAAAGTTACAATTTACGCTGCGTATATTAAGTAATACACCTTAATATACGCAGCGTAAATTGTAACTTTGATATATTTAGCGATTTGTTAGTGGCATTAATGAATCGACTGCATGACTCAGGTACACAGATATATGAATCACTCATACCAAAGGTGTCAATATCATTTAAAGTGTCAGAATCGAATGTTGATGTTTGATGTTAACTGCATATGGATTTCAACCATAGATATGCGGCATATGTGTATTTTGGTTTTGTGGATATTTCGTAATTCTGTTTTGAAAGTTGCAAGTAAATTAAGTAAAAATAATATAGTCAATAGGTTGTACATAATAGATATGATATTATGACTTGTGTGTTTGTAATAACAAGTTCTCAAATGAATATAGTTTTTGCACGGTTTAAAGAGGTACGATGTATGATACAGAGGCTGATATATACAAGATGCATTATATAAAGTTGACAATCTTAATGATATTATTATAAAGTAAGAAGTAATATTGATAAAAAAGCAAAAATCTGAATTATAAGAGGATAGTTGTACTCGAGTTTTAAGTAAATGAGCTTGTAAGTATCTAATATACTCGTATTATAAAAGCATGCGATAAGAATAGAAATGAGATGCCATGCGCTTATTTTGCAGGGGTAAGCAGTTTCTTAAGACAAGAAGTTGATTTGATAACAACGGAGTCCATTCCTTCACGCTCACGAAGAAAATTTTTCCAATTTTGCGACCAACAAAAGTTATACTTGTGGGTCTTAGCAAATGACCGTGCCTCGAAAAATAGTTGCCGCTGGGTACGAGGGAGGTGGTCGGTGATATAAACTGATTTGACTTCACCGGGAACACCAATGTGTCCTGTGTTCAGTTTTTCAGTTGATGGCAGACCCTTATTGAACGTACGGCAGGCATCCAGTACTTGATTCTTGGAGGGGACAGTCAGGAACTATCGGTCTGTTTGAACCTTTTTTTCCGGGCAAGCGATATACGTCACGTAGTTGAGGTGGGCTATCAGATGGCTGGACAGTCTCACAGGTTTTTAGCACAATCGAAGTTAAGTCTCTAGCTGTTTCCTTCTCAATTGTTGGGATATTCCTTATCTCGATACATGATGATCTCGAGCTCAACTGTAGATCTTGTACTTTATTTTCCATGTTCCTCCTTATATCCTTTATGTTACAATTTAACAAATAATCCTGTATTCGATAAGCCGTTCCGTTTTACTGGTAATTGGTAACACTCACAGACCCGTGAGCGTTACCAATTACAATTTGTATGGTAAGTGTTGACAAAACTGACCTCGAAAGACTCGTGTTCTACAATTCTGACCATGAAACGCAAAACCTGTTTTTTAAAGAAAGTACAAGATGTTATAACACTTAATTCAGAAAATGCCACACATTAAATATAATTTAAGTTTCTTTCAGTACAATTAAAATGAAAGCAATTACTTTTATTAAAGAAAATTGTAACTACGACAATATTTAAGTGGAATACACAAACGACACTTCTTTGCAAATATTTTTTGTAGCTTTTAAAGAAAGATAGTGGGCTATCACTCTGTTTGTGCATTCAGGATAAGATTGTTATATAAAATGTTTCTAACCTATGAACCTTAAATTATCTTTTAAGGGAAATGTAAAGCATTAGGTAGGTCCTCCTCCTCGCGTTGTGTTCCTCATAACTGAGGGTCGTGGTTCCCCCAACGAGAGATCTACCTTTTTCTTATGATGTCCTCCATATGTCAGTTCTTGGAATCATGGAATGCTTCGTGCAAGTTGGTGTTGAGTTTTGCCCGAATTTGGTCAGACCACCTGATCGAGCTGCAGCCCTGCGGCCTCCTACCATCGACCTTGCATGTTATCATTAACTGCTCGAGGTTATGACCTTTCATTTCGGGCAAAGTGGCCATATAATAACAGGAATATTTGCAGGCAGGTGGTGGAAAGTCTGGCTTTGATGTTTTTCGTTAGGTAGGTACTAGGGCAATATTTTATCCCTTAGTTCAACTAGACCAGAAATTCCGACATCTCACATCCTTAAATTGGTCGGAAAAGGGCCATATTCAAGGGATTCTAAATTATTTGTTGACAGATTTATAGCCTTTTGTAATTAAGTAATAAATCCTATTGATATCGGACCATTAACAGATACTTAAACCGACACCGGTGACTTTTTCTGGTTATACACTTCTATCTCCCGTTTGGCGAAAATTATAGAAAAAAAGAATGCGACAAATTGTCAAACAAGCGTTTACTGCCGTGATTGATTGAAATAATTTACATCAGCAAATCGCATTCCTAAATTAAATTTGTGTAGTTGTACAGTTCTAGTTTAATCCATTCATAAAACACCACCTACATAAAAATAACCTTTAAAGAAACATTTGTTTTAAAATCGGTGACCATACATAAAAACCATAGAACATTAGACCACCTCCTTTTCGGGAAGTCGGTTAAAACTTGTTTGTGTCTTCGGTTCTGTTGGTTGGTAGGCTGTGTGAGTTTTTCATTCAGTCAGTAACATAACAGCTTCATACTAACCTACCAAATTAATATATCTAAAACGGTCCATAAAATTGTCAGACGAATATGGCTCTTAACAACTGACCATAAAATAATGTGAGGTTTTAAGCCTTCATAAATCGCCATTTCAAATGTGCCAAAATTGCTACTTAAAATAGTCCTAAAAGCACTCCGGACAGTGAATTTATGAAGTATTGCGGAGATAAACATCAGGTCTTCACCGTTAAAAATTTAAAAACTTTTACTTTGAGCTGACACAAAAAATAATTTCAGTGCTTTTACAATTTTATTACTTGGAGAAAGTGTCGAGGTATTTCGCTCTTTTAGAATAAAATAAATATGGTTTTGTTATTTAATGGGCCCTTTTTAAGTTTGAAAAAATGTTAGGTAACTACTGCCGGATTATTCTATAAACACCTCGCCGTGAAAACTTAACTGGACTGAGCTTGACTGTCATTGCACCTTGTTTGGATAAACTGCCATGACAACTCACGTTTCACACTGAGATTTCCATAATAGCACCTACTACAGTTTATTAAGAAACATAAGAGCCCTTTGAGATAACGAAGCTACGCAAAGATCTTATGTGTTGTTGTGTGATACCTGCCTACCAACATATGATCACCCTATAGTTTCTGTTAGATACGTGACCATTGTAATTCAGTAGCAGCCGGTAGTCTGTATTTTTGCCTGGTTGAAGGTAATAGGCTCGCCCTCTCTTACATGGCTGACTTAACTTAACTTGTGAAATGTGGGTGTATTGTAGGTGTACTATAGATGCATCTCTGTCTAAACCATCGGGTAATACACGCGTGATGTTATGTTAAGTTCTCAAAAATTCCTAAACAAATAAACTGTTTATTAAAAACTTTTTAGTTAACTCTTTTTTTCGAATTTGTTACATTTAAACATAAGTTTTATATATTTTTGAAATCACCTCTCAAAACCCTTTATATTTGAATAAAACCCCACACGACGGGAAAGCCCAAAAGACGGCATTTTTCTATTTTCCAATTTTAATGTAGCCAGTGAGACTTGCAAGATTAAGACGAATCGATTGACGTAAGAACGCGTTTGGTCTCTAGAACGCCACTTAGGAACAAACATACATACATACATACACAGACTGATAACCACATTAACCTCCTTCGGCAGTCAGGTAAAAAGCACATAGTCCGTAGGTCCGCCACCTGAACAGCGGTTCGCAGATATTTATCGCTCAACATAAAGTGAATACACAGCCCTTCTAGTAATGCGTATTCCCATAAATTCTCACATATTGACATTGAACCGGCCCCTTACATTGAAAACCCTCGTATCTTTTGTCGAATGTTTCCTCCAAATATAACGAAAAATGCCTGAAATGCTCCGGCAAGAGGGTCACCTTTAAGTCATTGTATAGAAGAATAATAAATAGTTCTTATTGATTCCCGAAATCCGTCTTTGCTGTTTCTAATATTCTCTTTTATTTAAGGTCTCGTTTGTAAGTGACATGTCAGATGTTTCTTTCGTTTTTTGTTCTGTCTTTGCAGTTTCTTAATTTAATTAGTAATTGAATTCATTTAAAGTGTATTGTTCGTTGAGATCAATTTCGCTCAGATGTCTTAATGTGGCAGTTAAAATTAATATCATTAACTTAGTTTTGAACATAAAGAAAACCGAATAAATCTAAAGGATTTCTTTAATTACATAGATATAGCACAAAAGGTATAAAACCGAATCTTATAATAATATTAGACAACAATTGAATCAATTAAATTTTGCTTTAGATTGAACCAAGGTGGACAATGACGATGCTTTAACATGGGCGTAGCTACCGGAGGGTTAGACGGTGCCGTGCACCGGGGCCCCTAAGCTCAGGGGGACCTCGGACTCTGACCAGTCAACCTGAAATTTAACTAGCAAAACGTGAAATATAAAAAAATTGCATGTATAATCGTGGGCTGGGCAGGACTGGCGGGATTTGCCCGAGCTGCCAGAACTATAAATCAGGTCTCTGCTGAACATAAAGTAGCTTAGCACCTTTAAAGTATTATATACAGGGTGTTTGGAAGGGAGCTGTACATACGCCTAGGGTAGAAACTAGGGATAGTCTGCTACCTACCCCCGCCCATTATATTGACCTTGGCCTCAAGATTTTTTTTAATTTATTATTATTTTTTATTTGACTTTTTTATGATTTTTTGACTAAAACTACCTGTAGCTCAAAATCTATCCATGGGACCGGTCGGCTAATGGTCTTGTTTTAATCGTTAGAGTCTTAGGGTCCTGCAAAAAATTATTTTACACCAGAAAATTGTGGAGAAGAAAAGTTATGGGGCCTGAAGTACCGTAGTAAGGTAAAGAAATAATTTTAAGGGCAACTTTCTATGGGGTTTAAAAAAAAACTAACAGGGTTGGAGTTCTTCTGATTTTTTTAAAACATCCTCAGTCCATGCCCTTTCTAACGATATGCTAAAAGTGTAATTATCACTTTTAGTTTTAAAGTTATTAATTAATTTCCGCAACTAGGGCACTTCAAGCAAAAATTTCAACTAATGAAAATTAAATGTGTTCGATCGTAAAAGGATGGCAAATGAAACAAAAAATTTGGTAATGACTAATGTCATTAAATTACAAATTTTAATTAATTACTAATTTTAATTAATTACAAATTTTGTTCAAATTGATGACCATTGACCTGTAAACATGCTCGGCACCTCTTCCTCATCTCCACGGTCACCGTTCTAAGCAGCAGTTCCTCGCGCATTGTATCGAATGCGGCGTGGATCCTGTTAATTAGAACCTCCCTTGTTGGTACTTCTTCTGCGTACACCAACTCTTTCGCCCTTCCCCAGACGTAGAAGTCGAGTGGGGTAAGGTCAGGCGACCTTGGGGGCCAGGGAATTGGCCCACCCCGACCAATCCAAGAATTAGGAAAGCAGTTGTCCAGAAGCTCCCTCACTGCTAGGCTCCAATGAGCAGGACAGCCGTCGTGCTGGAAGACTATGGGCCGATCTTCGTCAAACACTTCTTCCGCTAAATCAGGCAAATCGTTTTCGAGGAAATCTAAGTAGTTTTGCCCGTTTAGGTTGTCTGGCAAAAAGTGCGGCCCTATCAACCGATTACCGATGACGCCTGCCCATACGTTCACGGAGAACCTTCGTTGAAAACCTCTGTGCCTCTTGACTCTCGGGTTTTGATCTCTGGGTGCCCAGTGATGGAGATTGTGGTAATTTACAATTCCTTCCTTGTCAAACTTGGACTCGTCAGTCCAGAGAATACTCCGTAAAAAATTAATATCTTCCACGTCCGTATGGAGCAAGTGGCGGCAAAACTCCACCCTTCTTGCATAGTCGTTATCCTCTAAGCCTAAAACAATAAAAATATCAACGTTAGCGGTTTCCTTATGAATTAGTAGCTATGTAACATTGATTGCTATCTCTGTCTTTCCATTTCTCTCTCTCTCACACACATGCTCATGTTAATTTAAAAATTGCCTATGAAATTCACATGCTAGTTCATTACATAAGAGCTAAAAACAAAAACTTTATGTAAAAAATTACCTTGAACAGGGGTGTAGTGGAAAGGATGACGTCCATTTTCGCGAAGAACCGACCAGACTTTCCACACGCTTAAACCAAGCGTCCGGGCTACGGTTCTTACGCTTCTGGTCGGATCTTCCTCAAATTCAGCCAATATGCGTTCTTCCGCAGCCAAATTTGGTTGAAATCTGTTCACGGCAGCTTCTGGACAACTGCTTTCCTAATTCTTGGATTGGTCGGGGTGGGCCAATTCCCTGGCCCCCAAGGTCGCCTGACCTTACCCCACTCGACTTCTACGTCTGGGGAAGGGCGAAAGAGTTGGTGTACGCAGAAGAAGTACCAACAAGGGAGGTTCTAATTAACAGGATCCACGCCGCATTCGATACAATGCGCGAGGAACTGCTGCTTAGAACGGTGACCGTGGAGATGAGGAAGAGGTGCCGAGCATGTTTACAGGTCAATGGTCATCAATTTGAACAAAATTTGTAATTAATTAAAATTAGTAATTAATTAAAATTTGTAATTTAATGACATTAGTCATTACCAAATTTTTTGTTTCATTTGCCATCCTTTTACGATCGAACACATTTAATTTTCATTAGTTGAAATTTTTGCTTGAAGTGCCCTAGTTGCGGAAATTAATTAATAACTTTAAAACTAAAAGTGATAATTACACTTTTAGCATATCGTTAGAAAGGGCATGGACTGAGGATGTTTTAAAAAAATCAGAAGAACTCCAACCCTGTTAGTTTTTTTTAAACCCCATAGAAAGTTGCCCTTAAAATTATTTCTTTACCTTACTACGGTACTTCAGGCCCCATAACTTTTCTTCTCTACAATTTTCTGGTGTAAAATAATTTTTTGCAGGACCCTAAGACTCTAACGATTAAAACAAGACCATTAGCCGACCGGTCCCATGGATAGATTTTGAGCTACAGGTAGTTTTAGTCAAAAAATCATAAAAAAGTCAAATAAAAAATAATAATAAATAAAAAAAAAACCTTGAGGCCAAGGTCAATATAATGGGCGGGGGTAGGTAGCAGACTATCCCTAGTTTCTACCCTAGGCGTATGTACAGCTCCCTTCCAAACACCCTGTATATATCGCATCAAGGTGGCCGATAGATCCAAACCATCAGGAAGTCAGTATGTATTCCCTTAGGTTAAGACATTGTGTGTGGGCATGTAGGTACGTAGAATCGTAAAAAAGTGAATTCACGCAAATTATTCGATACACTGGGTTTATTCAAAAAGACACAATTACAATCTTGCTTACTAATATTATAACGGAGCGACATTGATTCTACGACGTCTGAGCTTTAAGGCGGTCAGCACTCAACTGCCATTTTCTACTGTCCCCACCACGCAAGTGATTAGAAAGAGTGCGCCAATGCGTAGTTGTTTTTAATTTGCCGTCAGGGGCGTGATTATGATTTGTTTTGACGTCCGTACTATTGACTAAACCCGACATACGAGTACATATGTGTATATTTTGACTTGATCAAATCTAAACAATTCAGTTAGGGCACCAGTTTATTTTTCACCAGCGTGTTTGGTTACCTAGCTATGCCTCTGGTTTTATACAATTTTATTTACTATCTAAATAACCCACAACAGTTAAGAATTATAATGCTTAGTACATTTTTCCACGATGCCTTAGATTAATGATAAGTATCTACATTAAATATGCAATAATTTTAGAGTCTCATTCCGAATTCGCGAACGTTTCAGCCTGCCCGAATGTATTTAACTTTTCACATATAAACCCCATAACAGTAATAAAAGCTTTTAAGCAAATCAACATCAAACCGACTGAAGATCTGTGGGGAATGTCCATCAAAGCTTGTACCTCCATTATTCAGACTATAGCGCCGTACTTAGCTTTAATTTTCGATTTGTGTGTTTCAAGGAGTTTTTCCGGATCTAATGAAATATAGTAAGGTCCACCACTTTTTAAATCCGGGGACAGTAAAGACACAAATAATTATAGACCAGTATCCGTCTTGCCGGTTTTCAGCAAAGTATTTGAGAAGATAATGCTTAATTAAATGCTCATTCATTTTAATACGAATAACATCTTGCATGATAAACAGTATGGTTTCACCAAAGGACGTTATACAACTGACGCTGGTGTTACCCTATTAAAACACATTTTTAATGCGTGGGAAGAGTCGCAGGATGCCTTAGGTATATTCTGTGACCTGTCGAAGGCGTTTGATTGCGTTAATCATGAAACATTACTTCTGAAACTTGAGCATTATGGGCTAGGTCAATCAGCGTTAAGTTTGGTTAAATCTTATTTGAATGATAGACAGCAATTAGTTCAAATAAACGGTGTGAATTCGTCGGGGTTAAACGTGAAAATGGGGGTACCCCAGGGCTCAATTTTAGGTCCTTTCTTATTTTTAATATACATAAACGATTTACCCCGTTTATTGGAAAACAAACTAAACATGGTGTTATTTGCTGATGACATGTCTTTAATTTTTAAAATAAATAGACGTACTTGTCAGGTTGACGACGTAAATAACGCGCAACGGCAGGTTCAGGATTGGTTCACTGCCAATAATTTAGTTTTAAATGGTAAAAAAACCAAGTGCATTAAATTTTCCTTGCCGAATGTCAAAAGTACTGATTGTGATATTATATTAAACAAGGAGAAGCTAGAAT